>CM040239.1:26948182-27304502 GCA_022545495.1 Chrysanthemum lavandulifolium
TAAGTGAGGCAAAGACAAACAGAGGACTAAATATTTTTTTTCTCGTGGTCAAAGTTTTGTAACCGCAAAAGAAGTGAAAGATAGGATCTACATGCTTTCAATAAAGACTAGAGGAAATTGCAACTAATTAAGAATGACAAACAGAGAATTAGGGTTAGGTGTCTCGGACAAATACTGCTTGTGGAATAACCAAGGTTCGTATCGAAAAAGCCCCAAAGAGGAAAAATGGTCCGATAACTAGAGGCCTTGGTAGGATGTATATTTGCGAACACGCAAGGAGCAAGCAACAGATTGTCCATGGTTGTTGTATGTAGCCAAAAATACAAATAAAGATGTATGGATTGTTCGAACTTTCGTGGATGAACACAAATGTTTGCAATCAAGAGACATTAAAGCATGTGACTACAAGTTTCTTTCAAGCAAATAGTTGACCAAGTTCAAGTCAATCCAGATATTCCAATCGTAATTGTTCAAGATCACCAAGAACAGTTTGAAGTTCGTGTGTCTATGCAAAAGCATTAAGGGCAAAAACAAGGCAAAAATGAGATTAGGGTGATCATAAGCAAGAATACACCCTTTTAAGAGACTATGTTGAAGAGTTGCGAAAACTAACCCGATACAATAGTTAGGATAAGTGTACAAACCGCAATGATGCAACAAGTCCAACCGAGTTTTCAAGAGAATGTATGTATGCTTAGGCGCTTTGAAGGAAGGATATAAAGCTTGTCAAAGAGAGTTGTTGGGGTTAGATGGTGCTTTTATGAGGGTCCTTTTCCGCCGCCTTCTTACAAAGAATCGGTATAGACAAAGAACAATGGAATATACCCTTTAGCCTACGCTGTTGCGTGTTTAAAGCAAAGACTCATGGATTTGGTTTCTTGAATGTCTAAGAGATGATCTTGACTTGCAACCAAACTCAAACTACACTTTTATCGTAGACAGCAAAAGGTGATTTTACCATTTAGTTGATTAGATTCACTTGTATTTTCGTTAAATGCAAGTTTTATTAGTAAGGAATTGATGTTTATTTGTGCAGGTATCATTCCAAATAAGTAGCGTATATTCCTAGTGTCGAACACATATATTGTTTGAAGCACATCCATGATAATATGAAATTGCAATGGAATGCTAAAGCATACAAGGAACATTTGTGGAGATGTGCAAGAAGAACAACCGTCCAACAATTTGAGGCAACCATGTCGGCATTCAAGAGGTTTAGCGAACCCGCCCATGCTTGGTTAAGTAAGATACCACCAACCCATTGGTCAAGGTCGCATTTTCGTGTACCTAACCAAATCTATGTCTACTTGTACATCTTTTGTTCTACGACATTTTCGTGTACCTAACCAAACATGTTGTAGGAGGGCTCATTCGATGTGCTACTTAATAACATGTGTGAGGTGTTCAATGGGAAACTAGTGGGAGGTAGGCACCAACCCATCATTATCGCTTTGGAATACATTAGAGAGTATCGTATGAAAAGAATAGTGAACGCTGTGAATGTGATTCAAAAGTGTGTCGGACCATTAACACCAAAGGCAACACTCATGTTAGATGCAATCAAGAAAGAGGCTTATAAGTACACCGCTTACGGGTTGAAGGAGAAAAGTATGAGGTCGGTGGATGGGGAGACAAGTGTATTGTGAATGTTGAAGCTAGGGCTTGTACATGTAGAAGATGGAGCTTATGTATGCCATGTAAACATGTTGTTGCTACCCACCGGTGTATGAGGTTGAATGGAATGCAAATAGGATCTGTTGAATCATGGGTGCATCCATGTTACTTGCTTAAGACTGGGAAGAAACTTACAAACACCACATCCAACCAATAAATGGTTATGAGCATTGGTATAAGTCACAGTGCCTACAACCATTCTTCCACCTAAACATCATAAACCATTAGGTAGGCCACGAAAGAAAAGAACCGTGGCTTTTATCGAAAATGATAATAGTGACAAAACCAAGAACTTGTCACAGCCTAGTAAGAGTGTGGTTTGTGGTATTTGTGGCAATGCCGGACACAACAAGAAAACATGTCTTGGGCAAGGAGGTGTAACAGAAGTCAAGGCACTACACAACAGCCTCAAAAATAGGTTCATCCCACCAAAAGTTACAAAGAAAGAAGAAGGCAAAGGTTACAGTGACAACTATGAAGGTAATGATCAACCAAGTGTGGTCCAGTCTCAACTGAAGTCAAGTTGATGTCGCTCGTGGGTCTCCAAAACAATTTTGGACTAAGACCAAGATTATAGCAAAGAAAGCTTTCTTCACCACAAAAAATGTTGTTTAAGCATATGAAAGCCAATGTTATCCATCGAATATGTATTCCCTAAACATTATTTGTCGTGTTTAAACAATGTATGTTTCGAACTTTGTAGACTACAAAATTTTATGCATTTGGAAATATATCCATTTGCGTTATGTATGAAATCATGTCATGTTAGTGTATGGGTTAAATTGTGTTTTTATTGTATTGTTTTATAGAGTCTTCATACATCCGTGTTTTGAGTTGGATATTGTTATTCTATTATCACAAACACTAATGAAGGATCAAAGATGGATGAACAACACCATATCAAGTTTATGTTGATACTCGAAATGGTGTCGGTTCACCCATCCTTGAGACTTCATACGCCTATGAATCTTGGATCCGTTGAACTTGGATTTGTGTTTTGAGTTTGTTATCGTTATTCTATTATCACAAACACTAATGAAGGATCAAAGATGGATGAACAACACCATATCAAGTTTATGTTGATACTCAAAAGTGGTGCCATACATCCATCTTTGAGACTTCATACGCCTATGAATCTAGGATATGTTGAACTTGGATCCGGGTTTTGAGTTGGATACGGTTATTCTATCATCACAAACAGAATGAAGGATCAAAGATGGATGAACAACACCATATCAAGTTTATGTTGATACTCAAAAGTGGTGTCTGCTCATCCATCTCGATCATTCATCCATCTTTGATACTTGGATCCGGGTTTTGAGTTGGATACGGTTATTCTATCATCACAAACAGAATGAAGGATGAAAGATGGATGAACAACACCATATCAAGTTTATGTTGATACTCGAAAGTGGTGTCTGCTCATCCATCCTCATCATTCATCCATCTTTGAAACTCAGATCTCTGTTATGAGTTTGACCATTTGTGTGGCAAGTGATATATAAATTCTTGGGCAAAGGACCTACTAGTAAAGGCAAGACAATATAAGGACCAAAGCATAAAAGAAATATATTAACACCGTACAAGGACCAAACATTATACACCAAAAGACTATTCTTAGTCAACGACTCTAAAACTTCTTAAACACAACTAGACCATCTACCACCGATTCAAAACACTAAAACCAAGACCTATCTAAACCCTATAGAAGAACCATAGAAAACCAAGAAGATGACCATCCAAGACAACACACAAAAGTTCCCGAGACGACAAACTTTCTCCTTCTCAACAAGGAGATCGGCCAAGGTCGCTTGGTGAGCAGCCTCTAGCTCGCTTGCCCGGTCACCGGCGCTGACCGCCCCATAGTCTCGTAAATGAGGCGGCTTCGATTCTTGTAATGCCGCCTCATTCCTCGTAGATTGTTCTCTGCAAGTAGATGATCACATCTCTTGCTCTCCTTTGCATGGGTGGATCGTACCACCCAATGAATGGACATGTTGTAGCCTATAATTGATAATCAAAATGTTAGCATCCGCTTGCCTCATAAACACCAACTAAACCCACTTGTATAAAATCACAATTATAATAAAATGATATACTATCATAATCAACACATTTTAAGGTAAACCACTACATGCCAACTTTAATATGAAATAAAATTAAGTGTCCCAACTTGTCTTGGACAGCATAGAACCTCCGCCGGGTTCGTGTTGTTCCAAAGATGTTCTAATGACGACCCTTCATTGCATGAACACACCACCATTTTTCGATTTTACCGTCGGTGAAGAAGATAAGATTTTAGTTGTTAGAAAAGATAAAGGATGAGTGGTGATAAAATGTCCCTTTTATTAGCGAGGTTTTATCAGTAGCGCCCGTTAAACAAGTTGGTGACACGGTAATTAATGGACAAGTGGTAAAATGACAAAAGTGCCCTTGGACTAAAGACAAATCTAACGCCATAAGATGTCCTCGACTAACGGCAATATGGTCAAAGGACTTGTAGCGAGTATAAACCTTGAAATAGGGACCCCAACGATGAAAAGGCCGAGTTTTGTCCCATCGCGATGCGCCTCTTCAAGTTTAGGGACCAACCGTGTATTTTAGTCTTATTATTTATTATTATTATTATTATTATTATTATATATATATATATATATATTTTTTTTTATTATTTTTTTTATTATGAACATCACTTTATTAAAACTTCATAAGATTTACAACAAATTAGTGGGAAGCCGAGATACTATCTGGGCTCTCACTCCTCTAGCTATTGCACATGTTGCTGAACATATTTTTAGTAGGATTAAGTGGAGGTCCAATTAGTTTCTCGGCTCCCCACTAATTAATTGTAAATCTTATAATTTTCTAATAAAGTGATGTTTAAAAAAAAAAAAAAAAAAAAAAAAAAAGTAGCAGCAGACCAGCAACAACAACAACATAGAAGATGCATGTAGATTAATGGAGCCTGCTTCAGTGCTTCATACATAAAACACGAACCAACTACTAAAGAAAAGGTAATAAAATGCATCATTCCCATATGAGGCATGTTGAATTTGTACTTAGTTTCTGTAAAGGTGGCTCTATTGGTGGGTTGAGTCACGAGTAAAAATGGGTTTGGGTATAAAATGGGACTGTCATCTTGGATTGACAAACAAACACTTTTTCTCCCATTCGCGTAAACAATTAATTTGTCAATTACGGAAAAAATAAAATTAAATTAACAATAATATAAAGTTTTAACATAATGATTGTACGAATCAAAAAATAGACTTTGGGAAAGTTCCAACTTGTATGACCTATTCCACGTTTAGTTAAAAATGTTTTCACGCCTGTTTGACCATGTTGACATCAATTAAAGACCAAATAGTTCACCTATATGAAAATGGTCCCGTATCGAAGAAAAAAACATATATGAACACTCACTATTCAAATATCAAATCTTGTACATGAAAAGTACATTGACATATGCATGAACCCTTGCTTTTGTAGACCCAAAAGATTCATAAAAGGTATAAAAATTCTCCTTTTAAGATTAATAATCACACAGCTCAAAAGTGATAAAAGATTTCCATTGGAGTCTCTGTATAGGAAACCTGGAAAAATACATACAATCATCTATAGAAACGTCACTTGAGTCTCAATAGCCGATATAACCAATTAAAAAGAAAGAATGATTAAAATTTTGCTTTCATATTATATGTAGACTAATGCTAACATTAAAAAAAATCATAATTCAACTTTTGAGTTACTAAACGATAACCATTATTAGAGTATCATTAAGAGTGATAACATGAATAACGACATAAAAAAAGCTTCGCACCTGATGAAAACTGATGTACCTTTTTTAGATCCTATTAGTTAGCGTACATACATTCCAATATTCACAAGTATGTCAAACAAATTAGCAAGCATATGTTAGGATCCCTTTTATGTAAACCAAAAAATATAGAAACCTCGAGAGAGAAAGTAGAGAGAGAGAGGAAGGAACACTTATGGAGAGAATATGAAAAACATAAAATGCATAAATGAACCAACCTCTTCAAATGAAGAGTATTACAAAGTATTTATAGGATGGAAACTAGGACAACACTACCCTAAAACCTTCGTTAGGCGTGTACATGTTATCATAGGCCCATGGGCTTGCTTCATAAGCCCATGGGTTTAAACTTACTTACAAGCCTAGTTATCTTAGCAACCTATTACATAAAACTAATGGTCGACACTTTAATTAATGATTACTGATAAGGATTTAAAACATACGTTTTTAGGGGGTCATTTAAGCCCTAAATCGTTAATGCTTAAAATCGTTTCTTTTCACATTTTAGGTCTTTTGGAAGCAAATTGCTAAAATAAAGCATTTTTGGACGAAAATGAGCGAAAACATGAAGAAAACGACAAAGTCAAGAAAACAAGGCTTTTTCTCAAGCCAGACGGCGTCCCAACTCCAAGGGCGACGCCGTCACTCACAGGGTATTTCAAAAACTCTCAAGCGACGACTCAGAACTTATTTTGGTCTTAACACTTGACGGCGTCACACCTTAATCCAGAAGGCCATCACTCTTCCTTTTCACACCAGACAACCAAGACTATCACCAAACGACATCTAGAAGCAATCCAAACGGCCTCACTACTTCCTAACTGACGCCATCCCAACGATGACTTGGTCAAAATGAAACCCTGATGACGGCGCTCAGACGGTGTCACCATCAAAAGGCGACGCTGTCGCGAGTGTAAAATGTATATATAGACTTCGAATTTTATGTATTTTGTGTGCATTATTTTGGAGAGCAAACCTTAGTTCGTTTAAGGTCCAACTTGGACAGTATTTTAAGGTTCCAAACCCTCTTTTACACTTAATGATAAGTTTATTTATCAATCTATCACTATGTTTCATCTATGTTTGATTAGTTGTTTGTGTTCTTGCTTATCTATCATGTGTAACTAAATTAATTAGTTTTTGCTTAGATCCAATAAAACCTAGTTATTGATTATTGTTAGGTTGTCTATTGTTCTAATTGGTAGACACTAGAATCTAATGGTAGATGCTAGAATAATGAAAACTGACTTCTTCTTTAATTGTTGCGAGCTTGAACGTCCTAAATAGAAAAAAGCCTTGAGAATGCACTTTTGGCCATCGTTGTGTTTATTGATTGAGTTGTAGCTTAAAGATAATAGTATATTCGGAGGAGATACTTCGGTACTTGGCGATCCCGGATGTTCTAGAAGAGAGTTACGATTCATAGAATTGGGGAATTAGGCACCACCCTATGACTAACACGGAATACAATGCATCAATTAGAATGAGGATGTGACAATTCAACCGACCAATAAAAGATAACTAGGGAGTAAGAAAATCTAAGTGAACACATTTTTAATTATCCTAAGAAAGACACTCATTAAGTAGTTTAATTGGTAGAATTACCAACTCCCACTCTTCAAACCCCGCGATTTTTACTTGCTTTCATAAAAAATTGTAAAAGACTAAAAAGAATCTTCCTCACCTAACTTTTTCGTCATACATCTCTACTAGCATCTCTATTCCCCTAGAGAACGATCAACCCCCTGGGCTTGCCCATACTACACTGCAACGATTAGATACAATGCCTAGTGGGTTGTAAAGCTTGCTCGCGGAAAAGGAATTCTTTCGACCCCGAACCACGCTATTAAGTTTTTGGCACCGCTTCCGGAGAATAGAATAGCTAGTTAGGTTTCTGTCTCGATTAGGTTCACTCGCTTGATTCCTATCGAGTGAGATTTTTTCTTTTTTATTAGTTTTCTTGTAGTTTATCCCCCTTCTTCATGTTTTTGTTCTTAATCTTGTCACTTTTCATCATGTAAGGTGATAATCCACCCAACAACGATCCACCGCAACATCTACTACTACCACCAAACCCACCACCACAAGACCCGCCAAGAGGCCGTACTCTTGGTGAATACTCTAGATCTAGCCGTCAATGCTATAGGAACACCATTGAGTTTCCCCGTTTAGCTCAAACTACGGCCCTGCGATCCGAAACCATCTGGTTGGTGCAAAACGAATGTGCATTCCATGAACTTTGTTCCGAAGATCCTAATCAGCATCTCAAGGATTTCCTAAAAATCGTTGATTCAATTGACCTTGATGCTACCACTCGGGAGACTAAGCGATTACGTCTCTTCCCGCAAGATCCATCTCAAGTTGGGATGATCTCACTACCCGTTTCCTCGCCCAATTTTTCCCACCGGGGAGAACCACAAAGCTTAGGAATGATATCTTGATGTTCCAAAAATGTCAAGGTGAAACCCTTTATGAGGCATGGACTCGATTCAAGGACTTACTCCACAAAGTCCCTCACCATGGCATTGATCTTTGGCTCCAAGTCCAAATCTTTTATGATCATGTCAACCCCTCAACTCGAAGAATTATTGACTATGCCGCCGGTGGAAGTTTAAGTAACCTTGATGTTGGAACGTGCTGGGAGGTCATCGAAGAATTGGCACAATACGAATAAGAAGAATGGGAGGATCCAATACTCCCTAAAGAAAGAAGTTTGGATGCCCAAGGAAAATTATTTAAAAGCATGGAGAAACAAGCAAAAGAGTTGATGAGGATGGAGATGTCCACGCATGATTATAAGGAAAAATCTCATGAACATGTGGACTTAGTCGAAGGGTTTGTATTTCCAGAAAAATCGCGAATAATTGAATTTGAAGACGTAATGTTGACATTCGTTAACAACCAAGAGAAACAAATACAACTTCTCGAAGTTCACATGAGAAAAACTCGCGACACGTTTTCGGATTAGCTAACAATTTCATGATGAAACTCCGTGAAGAAATCGAAAAAGAAGCTATACCTATAAAGGTTGAGAAGGTGTTTGCGAAACCTGAGCTCGTGAATGCAATTATTGAACCCTCTCCAAACCCGAACGACGAGACAACCCCCCTCGTAAATTCGCAATATAGCAAACTCTCTAGCCTTAACACTCCTTGTGTAAAAGAAATATTTTCTAGAAACATGTTCATTGGAAGAGTGCAGGTTACAGTTCCCAACTTCCATAACGTAAGGAAACGTTTTTTTGGTTTCAAACTGGGTCCGCGAGATGCCCACACCCAACCCCTAAATTTTCCCAAGGTTCTTCTAGTAACTAGACGCAGTTAATATGATTGAGTTAAGTGAAAACGAAGTTATCGTTTACGGACTAACTAAATAACTTGAAACACGATATTTTAAAAACATTAGCGTTTTTTACGACCTAATACCCCCTAGCTAGTTTCGTGTCATAAGTAGGTATGTGAATATGTCCTTAGATGACATTCATTTATGACCAAAATATATCATTGAGTTATGACCAAAGGAATTCAAAACGTCACATGGCCGATAAATTTATGAATAAAATTGCAAATGTCTTCATGTAATGCATGTCTCATGTTATTATGCAAACCGGCCAATGTGAGTCGTGAGGTGTGTCACTGTCACTTGCTAATATTTAACAAGATGAAGTGAGTTTATTGGGCTAAAGCAAAGAAGGTAAAGTAGAGCCCGGAGTATATTAATATTATTTAGGGGTAATTCTTGTTTGCAACCCTATCGATCTAATCTCTTTTTACATTCTGCGGATCTGTGAGTATTTTTCTTCTATGAAATCCTAATTTATGTTTTCTGTCATCTTTCTTGTTGTTTATAATACATGCTGCCTGGTATTTAAATTTCAGAATTCAACTTTGTTGTTGTTCTTCTTAGCTAATTTTTTATTTTTTTATTTTTATTTCTATTTTTATTTTTTATAATTAAGCCAATATCCATTGATTGATTTTTCATTTTTTCCCCCTTTAAACCCCTTTTTGAAACTAGTCCATTTTTGTTTGTTACAAAGATCCCCCCCAAAAAATAAGATACACACATATATACTTGTTTAGATTTATTAGTTGAATTGCACAAGTCAATTCATCATTTGTTATGTATGGTGACACTACATGCGGAAGCGTAGGATCAATAAATAGTATGCGTACCTTTTGCAATTCCAAGCTAGCAATCAATTGGATCAATTTAAGAACCATAATTAGGGTTTATGTGGATTAACGAATTGACCCTTACCGTTTTTCAATTCAATCCAAGATGTAAACAATAGCGTGTTTACACCATGTTTTTGTACACACATACTAATACCAAATTAAAGTGAATGCTAATTCAATTAAACACAAAACAATTTTTGATAAACCAAAAATTCCGAATCCCTAATGTATAGGGGTGTTCGGCTGATTGGAAGAAAAAAGAAAAGGAAAAACAATTTTAGGGTATTGTGTGTGTACAAAAGTTAGCAAACAATGAACCCTAATGTTTGTTTATATAGGATGACAAAACTGGGGTTTTGTTTAACCTTATTATTATGACATATGTTTGGGGTTGTTTGTCTCATTACCTCACTTTTTTTTGCGGCTCATTTTAAAACTTTTCGGCTTCATTATGACATAATAAACTTCTATAAACCCAAAAGATTCAAAATACCCCACAAAACAAACACCCCCGTTATCTTTAGTATAAGTTTTAAAGCTAGCCGAAAAAAGATGGGCTTGTAGCCGAAAACACATGAGCTCACAAATAAGCTTAAACAAACACCCCCATGCAAATAACTCCATGTTTGTTTCAATTGCAGGTATTTTGTAGAATCAAAACCAACTATGGTACTCGTGTCTACTCCTCAAGACAACAAGAACGATGGTATATGCGTTACTTCTTCTAGCGTTTAAATTTTTGCCTCGTATTGTAATTCTTCATATTTTTGCAAACTTACTCGGTGTTTGTTTCAATTGCACGCGTTTTGTAGAATCTAAACCAACTATGGCACTCGCTTCTACTCCTCAAGACCACAAGAACGATGGTATATTCGTTACTTCTTCTAGCGTTTATTTTTTTGCCTCGTATTGCAATTCTTCATATTTTTGCAAACTTACTCGATGTTTGTTTGAATTGCCCGTGTTTTGTAGAATCAAAACCAGCTATGGCACTCGCTTCTACTCCTCAAGACCACAAGAAGAACTTTGATGACAACAACGATGGTTTTGTTTTAATTATTTAATTTTTTGCTTTGATGGTATTGTAAGTATATGTACCAACATTTTCCGTTTTTTGTTATTTTACTAAAGACAAGAAGCATAGTCCACCTCCTCGGCGTTTCTGCTTAAAGAGGTGGATTCCCAGAAAGCAAAAAAATTCCCTTTTTTGTGATGCTACCAAAGACAAGACGCATGATCCACCTCGTGAGCTTCATGGCTTAAAGAGAAAGTGTCCCGAAAAGCAATCAATAGCTGCCGATGAAGGCGATCGCGAAGACAGAACATCTTCCTATGATCAAGATGAAACAAATTACAATAGTGAAGATGAAGATGAAGATGACGCTCATCATCCTATTAATCATCAGCATTGTATTGAATCATGGGGGCAATGGGGCTTGAATGGGAATCCATACCCTGAACTCTGGGTAAATGAAGGTAACATATATCTTTATACACCGCCTAATTCATATTTCTCTCGTTGTAATAGTTGTATTTTCACCACGTTTCTACACCCTTAAATAAGAATCGTTGTGTCTTTTGAAATCAACATATGAACAGTAATACGGTAGCATGCATTCTTTCATAAAATATATATTTTTGACTTGTCCTTTTTTTTCCGTTCAATCATAGATGATGATGATGTTGATGATGATGAGGCTGCTGCTGAAAGAAGGTTTACGGTGAGTTTGCTAATGCTATTTACAATCTTCTGCCTTTCTTTAAAATATTATGTGTTTTATCCAGAAATAATAAAAACTTGTATATATACAATTTCAGAATCAAGTCCTCACGCTGTTCCGTGGTACTAAGGTGAGCTATCTGATGTGATTTACAAGCTCCTGTCTTTCTTTATTAAGTGTTATTTACGTGTATGTACAAATTCAGGATGAAGTTTCCATCATGTTCTGTTAAAAGATCAAATCGAATCAGTGAAAGAAGGATTTCAGCTCATCAACACGGTCATAGTTTATCTTCATGGATGAAGATGACTACCCCTCTTTTCAAGAAACTAAGAGATCCTATCTCTAGTATGCTATTATTATGTTATAAGTAACTTTGACTTATTGTAGTTTGTGGTTGTGTCTCTTATAGTGACAAGAGACACCATGTTGATGTTCCAAGGGTGTTTAATAGACTAAATTATTAGTGTATTATTATTTTTTTCTGTCTTTGCTAATGTGTATGCATATGATCAATTTAAGTCGCACATATAAACTTTTAACTAGTTAGTTTCTAAGAATACATGTAGCATGCGAGTGAAGTAAGAATTACAAATGAGGGTGCATGAACAAATTTCTTTTTGCTGTAAAACTATTTTCTTGAAAAACTACAAGCAGATAACAATATTATGATGTTTAAGTGTGTTTGACATATTCACAAACATTTATTAATGATTAAACATGAACTTGTTTTGTTACATATTCGTAGGCATCACTTTCTTCTCCATATCTCTCTGAATTAACAAAAAATGGTAATTTAAAATTTTACTCTCGCTCTTGAGAAGTTGGTGTAACTCTCCTTTGAATCTAATTTTGAACACCATTTAGGTCATTCACTAGTCACTGTGATGAATCTTCTTATAGGTTTACAAATTCCGACAAGAACTGATGAACATGTGTGGAGGGTGTTAATCCAAACGTGGGAGGACAAGTTCATTGGTGGACAAGATTGGAAGAAGCCGGTGTAGAGTAGGTATCAAAGAAGATTTTAGACAAACTTCTGCTTAATTTTGCAGATCTATAGTGAGGAATTCATCTGAGGAAGAGACTCCAATATATTCTTAAACAATCTGATGGAAGCTGCGGGCGATAATTGTGATACGGAATCCATCAAAGTAGAATATGATGATGAAGATGTTGAAGTTGCGTTAGATCCCAACATTGTGCCAACCATGTGTAAATGTCATTAAGGTTAACTAGTTATTGATAGTCATCTCAGTTGTAATCAAAATTTTGCTAATTAAAAGATAATTTGTTTCTTAGCAAGGTAAACGGCGACGACAAAAAGTTTCCGGCAAACAAATCTTTGGGTGACAAAGAAGAGATGCATATAAATGCAGCGTTTATGCTATGTAACCAAAAAGAAACAGATTAATAAGCAGAAAAACAAACTATTCTCGATGCAAAAGTTGTCCACAAAGAATACAAACCATGATAACCAACTGTTTCCTTTAATGAGAGTGTTGCTCTTCATCACTACTTGGATACATAAAAGAATGCATACCTAACGCGCGAGAGAAAATGACTATAAATAATGGCAATCCTTGGAAAGAAGAGATCCTTTTTCCCCATTTGAAAAGATGTTCAGTGGTTTTTCTGTCTCCAAGAATCTCCGTAATAGTTCCTACCTAATTTACGTTTACCCAAACATGTAACAGGATGTTTAACAATATGAAAAAATAAAAAGGTATAAACCTCGTGTAAATCTATGAAATTGAAAACTTTACCTGGAGAATACTTTCGAGAATGCAACGGAGAACATTATATGGAGTCATAATAAAGTCATGATAATTACATTCCCAAGCGGATGTAGCAAAAGAAGGATACATGCTGAAATAGTCCACCTCCGCCTCACTAGTAGTGGATACCCCGTCTGCATCTACACTAGTTGTGCAATCCTTTAACTGGCTCTTGAAAAATCTTTTAAAACATGCTGAACGCAACCGCCTGGCTTCTTCTGCATAAAAAAGAGCCTGAAAAAGAAGAGACAACTCGTGAGAAAAGATACAATTTTGGTCAGCCACATCATGGTTTTTTACTAGGACTTACATATTAGAGTTTGAGCTGTTCGAAAAAGCCTCATAGGGTCTCTCCTACTCATTCAGCCATAACTTATTCCCACTTATTCATATTATACGCTTTCCAACTTTCATATATGCCATTCCACGAAATTCATTTTATATTCAAAATCAACATGGCTTTCTGTAGTTTCATGTGCAGTGAGACTTGCCATGTGTTTAATTGTATTGATCAGATTGAAACAGGGCATTTGGCCTAGCGGTATATGAGTGGCCATCAACCAACAGGTTGCCAATATTCACAATAATGTCAAACAAATTAGCAAGCATAGTACATAATGTGATTAATGTCAAGAAGTAAACTTACATTGGAAACCTTCGCAACAGGAGGTTGTCAACTTCACCCTGGGACAATGCAAACAACGCCATTACCTGTATATCATGTTGTCCCTTGAAGGAAGCCTATAATAAACACATGTGCAACAAGTTCCCAAAATTTGTCATCCAAAACAATAATAGTAAATAATTGTCACAATAATTTGCAAATAATCCTAAAATAAACCTATGACATAAGTATTATACCAAACCAATGTTATATGTGCACATTAAGTCAAAAGTTATAATGTACATGGTGTTAAATCCAAAAACACAGCGACTGTCTATAACACGGGATATCCTAAGTCCAGTAAAATTTGGAAACAATTAGATAACTACCTACTTAAAAACATTAAGCTAAATTGACAAAAGGTCTGTTCGGACACTTACATTGAGGATTGAAGGTTCGTGCAAAGGGCATTGAATGGGTTGATCAATATCAATAGGCTCAATAGGATGCTCAACGGGTTTAAACTCGAATGGGAACTTCTATTCCATTATGAGAAGTAGACTCAAAACCTGCGAAACTTGTTGTTTCTATAGCCAATGTATACTTACATTAACATGATAGACACCGGTATAAGTACCATCCACTATGTTCCCTAAAAAAGATCTAAAGTATAGTTATATGCTCCAAAATGTGAATCGTCATTATAAATGGGCTTTCCGGTGCTTGTTTCGCTTATCATACGATTGGCGTTAGCCGAAACATTTTGCCTCAACTGTGGAATACTTGCACTCGATGAACCAACCACCAACCTGATGTTCCAAATAGCGAAAGTCTTGCTGCTGCTCTCTTAAGGTACAATGTGCGTATGTCTTCCATTATTGTTCGATTATAACCATTGACAATGTCTTCCAGTGACACACTGCTAGACTTTGTTGGGTTTAGAGAATAATGGAGGATATGAAAGGACAGGAAAAGTTTCAAATGATAGTAATCACACATGATGAAAGATTTGCACAACTTATTGGTCGACGCCAGCATGCAGAAAAATATTATCGGGTTGCAGAAGATGACCAGTAAGCCTAAATTATTTAGCAACATTTTCAATCAAAGTATAGTTTCTTGTGAAAAAAAAAATTATATTAAGTAGCTGTCTTTCAGCCATCATAGCATCATTGAAGCTCAGGAGATCTTTGATTGAAGCAGCTATATTCAAGCATACTTGTGCTCGTCTTATTATTAGGGCCACACAGACTACATTGACTCGGTGTTCAAGGAAGCAAACAGTGGCCCACTCTTGTCTATTTATATGTATCTCCCACTTTAGTTTTATGTAACCAGAAAAGCATTCACAGCAAATTGAGTGTGTCTCTATTTGTTAGCCAATGTATGTAGTGTGTCTACTTGTGTATTTGTGATTCAATAGATATTAATTTTGGAGTCTATCTTCATCTCTCTGTATTGTGACAATAGTTTATCCATCATTTCTCCACATTGAAAGTATTTGCTCTGGGAATCTTTTATTTTTTTATTATTAGTTTTTTTCGTTCTATGCTTTAATTTGATCATTTATTTTGGTATTGCAACAAGAACACATTTATTTGCATTATTTTAAAGTGTGGGTAGAACCTCAAGTTATTATATTGTAATCATGACATGTACAATGGTTTTAGCTTAAACCATAATTCTGACCTTTAATATATAAAAAAGATGTCGATGTAATGAAATGGGTAGATCTATGAACTGATATTGTACCACCCATGCGCATATATGCTGCAATTGCTAGTGCATAAAAGAGAATCATTCGGTGTTGGCGATCAAAAATTGCACATCAAATGCTAGAAATTGAACAAGAAGGCTTTAATGTAGTGCTACTGTGAACATTTTTTTGGTGCAAAAATATGTAACATTACATGGAAATGAAGACTAATTAAAAGTCCAGTCACCAAGGAAAGAATTCTTGTTCAGTTGTTCATCACCCTTTCAATAACTTCATTTCGTGCTGTTAAGCAATATAGCTTTTTTTTTCCCAAAGTTGTGCAATGTTTTAGTTCAGGAACCTAAACTATAATTTGGTACACCTCTTAAATAATATGTAATAATATTCATAAGGACCGAGTTCAACATGACAAAATACATGTAATTAACATGCAAGTGAATGTGAATAAAGTGTAAATGTAACAACAAAAGAAATAGATCTACCTTATTGCTTAATGTTAAAATTCCAAGAGCACTTATTTCAACAACAATAACAAGATAACTGCCATGCCACATGCAACACACGCCTTTCATGGCCAAGATCCATGGATGATTTTTTGGTAAAACTCAAAACTGAATTTGATAAAAGAGTAAAGTGAGGTTGAGCTTCTTGGGCAATTAGTGCAAAAGTAATGATAACCATTTAAACAGTACATATCATACAGATTCTTCATAATCAAACTTTTAACCGTAAGCTATCGCTAAACAAACACAATTTAAAATCATAAATAATCATTATCTAACATGTAATACGATTAAACAGTAATAATCATAACTATTCATTATCATCAAAATAAACAAGTTTTTACAGTAAACTATCAGAAAACAAACACGATTTAAACAGTAACTAAACAAACACGATCTAAACAGTAATAACCACACATACACAACATAAACAAGCTTTTAACCATACATATCAATAACATCCCAGAAATAAGATATCAAAAACATCCCAAAAATTATACACTTGAAGAACCTTTGAAGCAACAACATAAAACCAAACTATTGAGGAGAGAAATAAATAAAACCCAATGAGCATGACCAAGCTGTTCTTGTTCAATATTTTGCCATGCACATTAAGAGAACTTTAAGACCCAGTAGGGCCGGTGCCTTGCTGATGAGCTAAACTTCTGGTCATTGGTCTTGCACCATGGGGATATACTTTCCCATTTTTTTCGCTTTTTTTGAGACATTCCCTTCTGGTCTTGACACATTGTCCTCAGATTCATCTCGAGGAGCAGCTGTATCATCTAAAATTTCAAGAGCATCTTGAGGAGCAGCTGTATCTTCTTCTGGAGCATCTCGAGGAGCAACTGTATCTTCTTCTGGAGCACTCCTACTACTAAGTAGGTGCCTGAAGCACTCCTACTACTTAGTAAAAGTGCTGTGAACTCCATCTACTTGAAAGAAGGTCCAATTGACCTGCCTGCCCAATGGCCCGTTTCAAGACTCTGGAAGGGTCCAACGAAGCTTCTGCAAACTATAGAAACAACCAAGGCCAGTATATAAAATTAGCATTCTTCGCCAACTCAAGAACCGAACATCCTACATTAACTCATCTGTGTTCTATTTCCCGTCTGGGGTCTCTTGATTTTATATTTGTTTTTATTCAGTTTAACTGGACCGATAAACCAAATAACCATGTTACACACCCGGGTCCTCTTGAAGTTTTCCTGCTGTTTTTATAGAGACTGTTATGAATGTGATTAAAATCCTAAAGGGTCGGTTGGTTTTTTGCTTAAGTCGTAAGCTACGCGTATGCTACGCGTATTGAGGTCCAAATTGAATTTGAAGAGCCGTCTTCCAATCCAAATTGGAGTGTGCTTCTTTCCCTCTCACCCCTATAAAAAGGAGGTGAGGGGGAGAGAGATTGGTACCACCTTCGAATTAGATTTGTATTTTGAATTAGTTTGTACCTTTGAATTTGGTTTTGAATAATAGAAAAGCTTCCGCAAATTTGTCGATTGTTGTTTCTTCTCTTGTTCTTCATCTTGGATTATCAGTTGTTGATTCTAACAAGTGGTATCAGAGAGCTTGGTTGGTGTTCCTGGGTTTTGATCAGAAAGTGTTTGATCATGAAGAAGAAGAAGAAAAAAGGTTTGTTCGGGGTTTGTTTGGATTGAATTCTCGATTGCAGGCGTGTTCTTCCCTTTTAAAGGAGACTGTGATATTTTCGGGAAGAAAGGACTAGTTTTTGTTTTAAGCATGATGGGAATTGTTTTTTAAAAAGGACCAATCTTGTTTTTAAAAAGAAAAAGAAAAAAGGTGGCATGACTTTTCAGTGTCTCTTTTTCCTTTTGGTAGTGATGGTCTCTTTTTAAAAATAATTTGTTAGTTTGAAAAATTAGGTATTTTTGTTTCTGGAAAGTGGGTATTGGTATTTGGAATATGGACCGTAATTCTTATTACATAAGTGGGTCATTAGAATTTGAATTTGGTATTTGTAATTTGAAGATCGATTTGGTGTTTGAAGACTTGGTTCAAGTCGTTGAAATTTGTTCGATCATTTGGAATTTGTTACTTTGGAAAATTTGGATCGTCGGGCTTTTGAAGTTTGTTGCCCGAAATTTGATTGTCACTGGTGCAGATCATTTGAGCCGATTTGTTTGTTTGGTTGACCGAGTTTGAATTTTTCGGTTAACGTTTGATTGTTCGTTTGGAAGATTATCGGCGTTTGTATTTGTTCGGTTTGTTTTGGATTGTTTTTGGGAAGCGATCATTTGTTTGAATTAGGCTAGTATCTCTAGCGTTTGGAATTTGAATTTTATTTGAAACATTTGGTATTCCTTAGGAGTTTCAATCACGGTGGAGATTGTTATGAATGTGATTAAAATCCTAAAGGGTCGATTGGTTTTTTGCTTAAGTCGTAAGCTACGCGTATGCTACGCGTATTGAAGTCCAAATTGAATTTGAAGAGCCGTCTTCAAATCCAAATTGGATTGTGCTTCTTTCCCCCTCACCCCTATAAAAAAGAGGTGAGGGGGAGAGAGATTGGTACCACCTTCGAATTAGATTTGTATTTTGAATTAGTTTGTACCTTTGAATTTGGTTTTGAATAATAGAAAAGCTTCCGCAAATTTGTCGATTGTTGTTTCTTCTCTTGTTCTTCATCTTGGATTATCGGTTGTTGATTCTAACAGAGACAATTGAACTATGTTGGCTGATAACCCAGATGTCATTGCCCTGGCTTCAATTCTCAAACCCAAACCTAGACGTACAGTTAACAAGCATGGGTTATGCCTTGAGTCAGCATCTTCTCTGAGTAACACAAAATTTAGAGGCACAAAATAGACATTAGAAGTGTAAATACAAAAAATCGATTAGCTAAGTGAGTTAAATTAGTTTAAATGGGTGAAGAGGTCAGCCTACATAACCGATTAAACATATATGATCCAATACCATACAAAGAATGTTCATGTCAAAAAACGCTAAAGCAACATGTCTAATGTTTTCTTTTTTTCCTATTTTTTCCTAAGGTAGCATTAGGCTGGATGTCTTTTTCTCCCTTTAAAGAAACAAATCAAATCGCCTAATAACTTTTCTTTTTCGGAACCATGCGGCACTGATGAACCCCAAGTTGAAGGAGAAGTTGAACGAGGTGTCTCCCCTTGTGGATTTGATCTTTGAGGTGTTTTCTCATTAAAAGCATGAGTTGAAACCACTGTCTCCACTTGAGGTGTTTGAGACTCAGTACGAAAATCACCTGCTTGTTCATAATCTTCTGTCTCCACCATTGGCTCTGTTTGAGAAGCAATTCGTTCATCCTCTTCTGCCCCATTCTCTTTATAGCGATTACTCCTTCTCGAGTTCTCTCCATTATCTTATTCATTAAAAAAAAAAGGTAGGTTATTGGAAAAAAAATGTAAACTTTGAAAGAAGAAAAAAAATAGACTTTTCAATTTCAGTTTTATACCATCTTCCATTTGTATTCGTGGGGATTGAGCAGCATCTGAATTGGTAAACTCTGTTTGAGAAGCAACTCGTTCATCCTAATCTACCGCATTCTCTTCATAGCGATTACTCCTTCCCGAGTTCTCTCCATCATCTTATTCATTAAAAAAAAAGGTAGGTTATTGAAAAAAAAAGGTTAACTTTGAAAGATAAAAAAAAAGTAGACTTTTCAATTTCAGTTTTATACCATCTTCCATTTGTATTGGTGGGAATTAAGTAGCATCTGAATTGGATGACCCAGGCGTAGTCTTTATGTACATCTCAGCTCGTTTGGCTTCGTTCCAAAGATCGTACTCCTTAATGTAGATAGATATGAAGTCTTGGTTGGAACTGTCTTTGAATTCTCTATGACGAATCTTCTTTGGCTTCCACCTAAGACTAGGCATATCCGCATACTTTGCAAGCACCTTGAATTGCTTCCGAAGATCAAGTGATCGATGATACGCCATGTGTTTCATGCAAATCACCGGTGCAAGATGAGTCACATGCTGAAGCTCGACCTTCATAGAATCATCCAAAATAAACGCTTACTTTGGATTCAAGCGTCGTTAACAATCTTTCTATCTCCTACTGGTATCCAGTTCTATGGTTTTTTGAAACCCGCTGCAACTTCTTCATATAATCCATCAACAAGGGAGCTTGAAGGTTCACAGACGGGATATCATATCCAACTAATTTACTGAGTTCTGCAGTATAAAAAACATGTTAACATGTTAACATGGAGTGACTACGGTTGACTTATAAAAGTTAATTTTATAAACATTGTCAACGATATAGGGGCTTCCTTGGCTCTCCCCAACTCCAAAAGTAGAAATATATACGCACTTCCCTTCTTCTAAAGACTTTTCAAACTTAGGACAGAAACTCTGCTTCACAGTAGCAACAATCTTGTTTTCCTATAATGTAAATGCACAATCAAACAATTACAACACTGAAAAAAATAAAAATAATTATACATCCGAAACTACACGAAACATATATAGTACCTCCTCGTCTTGCAGAACCATTAGGGTTTAGGGTTTAGGGTTTAGGGTTTAGGGTTTATCTCAATCTTCCAGGTTTCCAATGGGTTTTTAAACACAGTCAATTTCCATAAGCGTATAATCCTTACTTTTATACGCCACTCATCTTTCAATGGTGTCAACTCCTTGAGCATGTTAGTTTTGGTAACCGTGAGGGACATTTTTGAGTTATACAAAACAAAAGAGATGTGAATGATGTGAATGTGATTCTAGGAGTGACCATAAATTTGCTTGTATTTAAAACTCGTAACTAAAGAGAGGCTAGAACATAAATCTAGATAATATTTGCCAACTTTATTAAAAGAACCTTTCAATCTATCTGGCATAAATTAAAAGCAATTGGCAACCTTTTTTAAAAGCGCATTAAATTACGGAAACTTTTTCCCAAAATTGACTAAAAGCTTAAACTATTAAAGGGACCTTATCAATCTATCTGGCATAAATTAAAAGCAAGTTGGCAACTTTTTTTAAAAGCACATTAAATTACGGAAGCTTTTTCCCAAAATTGACTAAAAGCTTAAACTACCTTATCAAAAGCAAGTTGCCAATCTTTTTAAAAGCCATCAATTATGATGTAGCAATGTGTCCCGGTGATAAAAATGATTTCCAGCAGCGACACAGTTGTTTCCGGGGACCATGAATTTTTCTGGCAACTACAATTGTTTCCACCAATGGCGGTAAGTGGCTGCAAGCGGCTACTAACAAAGAAAATACCAAATCGTGAAATTTAAAGAAAAAACATTTATAAACTACATGTACAATTTAAAAAAAAAAAAAAAAAAAAAAAAAACATTTAGTTTAAACTAAATAGCTACAACATATATAAACTACATCTATAAACCACATGTACGATTCTTACTTTAATTTACTCTACAATGTGCGGTCCTTATGAAAGTGTATTTTGTTTTAACTTTAAAATGGGCCACATTAGCTTAAATTAGATCTAAAAAAAATCGGATTAAAAAAAAAAAAAAAATCTTTAAAAAACACTTGCACTGATTTGGGTTTTGAAGAATGCAAAGAGGGTATTCCTCAAGAAACAATTAAGGTAATGATCGTAGATGCGGTTGTAGGGCAGGAACATCATGAGTTTAAAGTTGTTATATTGATGCTCGACATGGTCATGATGGCTCATTATGGTATTGGTACCCCATCCACTTTATAAAGTAATTTATTTGTAATTTGAATTTCAAAATTTGCAACTTCCAAATATTGAACAGTCAAAGCAATGTGTCAGATTTTTTTAAAAATGTGTACCCGTATAGCTGTCATTACTTTTTCGGTTTTTGCGTTTACTTTTTAGAATTTTTTATCAAGGCCTTTCTAAATACTCTCCTCCTCAAATTTTAAATCCACTCCTCCTCAAATTTTAAATCCACTTTCCCTTATATTTTTTTCTACTAATAGATGTCATACAACAAAGATAAGTAGTTGTCATAAGTGTCGAGTCTTTTTTTATTGCTAGTCCTTTACAAGTCCTTTTATCATTGTATACCAATACTGTAATGGGCATAAAATGAAAATTTTAATAGACAAAAAAATACGGATTTTTACAAAAAGCCTTAAAAATTTGCGAATCTTTAAAAAAAACGTAAAAAATACGGGTCCAACAAAAAATAGATCTATCAAAAAAATTTATGAATCTTTAAAAGAAATTAAAAAAAAATGCGAATCTTAAAAAAGAATATATCTATAAAATAAATTTACGGATCTTTAATAAAACATTAAAAAAACTTACTTGTGGGCTTAAGTGGTGGTGTAACATTTTGAGGTCGCCGTAATTTTGGCCGGAGTTGGTGACGGCGCCGGAACCCTTGAAGGGTGGTGGCCGAAATTTGTAGAGAGAGAAAAAAGAGAGTGAGGTATGTGTTTTTTTTAGAGAGAGAAATAATATGTAAAAATGAGTGAGAGTGAAGTGTGTGTTTTTTTAAGTGGCTTTGTTGAGATTGAAATAGTGACGTGACTTTGTTGACGTGGCTTAAATGACGTGGCTTTGTTGAGTTGGCATTAATGACGTGGCGAATTTTAAAAAAAGCTTCGTTTATTATATAAATACATAAATCTATACTACTTATAATACACCAATATCCCCAACCAAAATCCAACCCTTCAACTTTAAGATTCAGCCACCCATACCTACATCCAAGCCTAAATTTACACACACCAAACCAACATCCAACCCTTCAACTTTAAGATTCAGCCATCCAAACCTATATCAAAGCCTAAATTTACACACAACACACCAACATCCAACCCTAAAATAAAATACTAAAACTAACAAACCACATAAATCTACCTTACTCTCACCCACACAAATTCTCTCATCTCACATAAAACACACACACACACACACACCCACACAAATTCTCTCATCTACCCACACAAATTCTCTCATCTCACAATAAAATACACACACCCAACCAAACCCTACTCTCACCTTCTACCGCCGCCACCACCACGCACTGCGCCACCACCACCATATCTGGCGCCACCACCCTACCGGCGTTTTGGTACGTAATTTTTTAACAAATATGCGTTTTTGTCTTTAAAAATTAGATCCGTAATTTTTTGTTAAATACTCTTTTTGGTCTTAAAAAATAGATTCGTAATTTATTTTGTTAAATACTCTTTTTGGTCTTAAAAAAGATCCGTAATTTATTTTGTTAAATACTCTTTTTGGTCTTAAAAAATAGATCCGTAATTTATTTTGTTAAATACGCGTTTTTGGTCTTAAAAATATTAGATCCGTATTTTTTTAAATAAATATGCGTTTTTGGTCTTTAAATAAAATAAAACCGTAATTCTTTTCATAAATATGCGTTTTGGTCTTGAAATAAAATAAAACCGTAATTCTTTTCATAAATATCGTTTTTGTCTTTAAAAATAGATCCGTAATTTATTTTGTTAAATCTGCGTTTTGGTCTTAAAAATAATAGATCCGTAACTTTTTTGTTAAATACGCGTTTTGGGTCTTAAAATAATAGATCCTTTTTATTTTTAATAAAAAATAGTTACGTAATTTTAAAGATTCGTAAAATTAGTTACTTAATTTTTAAAGATTCGCTTTTTGTTTTTAATAAAAATAGATCTATAAAATAATAGATCCGTATTTTATTTTTAATAAAAAATAGGTGCGTAATTTTTAAAGATTAGTTTTTGTTATTTTTGGTAGATCTATTGATTTTTATCTCTTTTTAAAATACGTATTTGATTTTAATAAAACGCGTTTTGATTTTAATAAAAAATAATAGTTTTGTATTTTTTTAAAATAATACGCGTTTTTTATTTTAAAAATAATACGCGTTTTTTATTTTAAAAATAATACGCGTTTTTGATTTTAATAAAAAAATAGTTTCGTATTATTTAATTTTTAAAAAAAAAATCCGTATTTTATTTTTATTTTTTTGTGCAGATGTGTTTACAGAGCTTCTGACAAAAAAGTGACATTGATACATGTACCGGAAAAGTAGTGGACCATTTGACTATTGTAGGAAATTCAAAATTTGAATTTTTGGGTAAAGTTGATACATGACTATTACAGAATAAAGCAAACATAAAAGGGTGGTGCAAAAGACGATATTAATTCGACTTGGCAATAAGAGTTACTATATCAAAAGCACTTATCCATTAGCTTGAAAAACTAAAATAATAGATTTCACAAAATAACAGTTTTAACTTTTAAGATTGATTTTTGCCGAGTGTTACTGTTTTGAGCTTGTACGTATGTGCACAGTGCACCATATTTGTGTATATATGTTTTTAAATTGCAATGTTCTAACAAAAACTCCATCATGTTGTGGCTATAGAATCGCTGGTCCTACTACCTACTCTAAATATGGAAGAAAAGCAACAAAATTATTGCATAATGTCAGAAAAAGCTTAACAAAAGCATAAGTCACTTTCCAACACGGTCAACTATGACATAAAAATTTAAAATATTTGAGTTTCTAAGTTTTAAGATGTGTTGTTGCCAGCTGTTGTACGCTAAACAATTATACTCGGTATTCACGTAACCCATCTAAATATCATACATAAAAAAAGTATTTCTAACTAATACCATGAGAAGTGTGAACCGCTTGAAATCAAATTGATCAAGACAAAACTTGAAGCAATATTATGACTATCATAATTAAAAAGAACGACTTACAACTAATGTGGGACAGTAGTTTTTATGTGATTAGAAAATTTGTTAGCTTAAAAATAATTTGACATATGTGGGACAACAGTTTCTATCCGATTATAAAATTTGTTAGAACATAAAGAAAACAATTATTACTTTGAAATCATACACACTCATGGTAACATACACATATGACGCAAATGGTTTTGTCGAAAATTATGGGTAGCTACCTCTAGACATTCTTACCTTCAAGACATTCTTACCTTCAAATCAGACGCGTAAATGTATGACAAAGATACACAAAGAATTGACGCAACCAAGTTTATCGGAAACCATACATCGCTGTTATTCAACCTTGCCATCGGAAATACAATTATTTGAAACAAAAATCACTTTAACGCTACAACTATAGTTTTAGAAAGGAAATTATTCGCCACCAAATTATGTCGAAAACTAGGCACCATTGCCGTGAGTCGCGGTACTTCGGCTATTAAATTACAATGGATGACATGAAATAATCGGTTGATAAATGAAGCCAAGAAATATGCTTCAACTCCCAAGTGTTTATGCAAGTAAAAAGGGTCGTAGTTTGATATATCTACTAGCTAAAAGTATCATAACATCTTTAATATCATATCAGACCTTTAATATATATGATCAAAAGTATTATATTCGAGATCGCATGCAAAAGTATCAACACTTTAACATTGTTTTGCTTGTAATGCTAAACAACATTACATGCAGTAACACATTTAAAAACATCATATTGGCTGGCAAAATAAACTAACACACTCATAATATACCAAAATTGTTGGAGAGTAGATGAATCACTCTCAAATAAAAAATAATCGGCATAAATAATGATGCAAAGAGAATTAACGAAGAGCATACACCGCCGCTTAATCGCACGCGGATATTCGGCTACTTTTAGAATGGTTTTCATTTTCAACAACATTGCAACTCGTGAAGCTTTTCATCGATAAATATTCGATGTCGTATTATCTTGCGGATCTGTATACAATTACACGCGTTATGCAACCATGCCAAAAGATAACACAATTCTTGAAAATGATTTCCTAAGCGTTACAAAACAATTTTCGAAAGCATAATATTCGACGCCAAAATTTTGTCGAAAATTAGATAATCATTGCATTGGCGCGGATCTTATTAGTAAATAAATAAACTAGTGAATCAAATTAAACAAAAACCTCTCTCTCTCACACACACACACCGGATCCGCAACGAACTAATCACCGGAGATCAGGTTTGTTACATTTCCATCAATCAATCTCACACACGAGCGCGTGAACACACGCGCGCACACACAATTACTGTTCTAATTTGAATCTGATCTTATTGAATACAGATTAGGTTATATTTGATTGATAGATCTAATGCGATGGGGTTCTTATTGACCAGTTTGATATTCGCTGTTATCGGAATCATTTCCAGCTTTTTCGCCCGAATTTGCTGGAATAAAGGACCTTCTACTAATCTGTATGTTTATATTTTGTTTTAGATTTGATGAATATATAGTTTTGTTGATGATTTGTGTTTTTGGATATAGAATTAGGTCAATCATAAGTGTAGATTGATGTAGTATCGCTTACGGAATCGTTTTGTGGTATGCGCGTGAATCGTTTACCTTATGTTTTTATTTTCACTTCATTTTGTTTTAGATCGATGAGTATATAGTTTTACTGATAGCTAGGTCAATAATAAGTGTAGATTGATGTATTATTGTTTGCAGAATAGTTGTGTGATTTTGTTAATGGCGTATCAGTATAATTAGGTCAATAGTAAGTGTGAGTCGTTGCGTTAGTATGTCGAAGCTAAGGACCTTTTGCTAGCCTTTATGTTTTCATTTTAGTTTGTTTGATGAATGTATAGTTTTGTTGATGGCGTATTAGTATAATTAGGTCAATAGTGAGTGTGAGTTGCGTGTTATAAGGACCTTTTGCTAGCCTTTATCTTTTCATTTTAGTTTATTTGATGAATGTATAGTTTTGTTGATGATTGCACTTAATCGCACGTGCGCGTAAACGCGAAATTTGTGTGTCTCAGTATATTTAGGTTAATAATAAGTGTGATTGTTTGTGTGCTTTGCGCGCTAATTTGCTGTAATAAAGGACTTAGGATCCTTTGATAGCCTGTATCTTTTGATTTTATCTTATTTTGTATTATTAGATGCCCTGATGATTACATTCAAAGTTTCAAACACAGGTTCATCTAAACGCGAAATTTGTGCGTATCAGTTTACTTGGGTTAATAATATGTATAGATTGATGTAGTATTGTTTGCATTAGTGTGTGATTTGAGGAATTAGGTTAATAATAAGTGTGATTTGTGCGTTAGTTTGTTGAGACTATGGACCTTATGCTAACGTACCTTCAATGCATCATTTATGTATTGAATATCATGTTGAAAGAGGTGTGACTTCAGCCAGTGTACAACTAATTGGACCATGCATGGTAGAATTATGCATTTTTGCTTTAATGGCTTTGGTTTATTGATTAGATATAACGACTGTAAAAGTTTTAAACGAAGAGGTTGGAGTGATAAATTTGCTATGGCATGTATATCCAACACATTTGTGTTCTATCTTTGGATGATCAGCACCATGTATTTTCATAACAAGTTCTGTTTACATAAACAAGTTAGCCATTCGTTTGGAGACTGTGTTGGGCTTTATTCTGTGATAATATAATCTTGGTAACTTGTGATGTATGCAAATTTTTAAGTCAAAACTTCGAGAACCATTAACACGTATATATGATGCAGGTTCCATCTTACGTTGGTAATCACTGCTACTGTATGCTGTTGGATGATGTAAGTTTCTCTTCCTGATTAATAACTGCAGTTTCCTACTAACTATTCAATATTACTGGCAATATATTTCTGAATTGCTTATAACTTATAAGTGAGTCCTTTAAGCGACATATTCCCTTTAGGTGGACCCTCTATCAAGTATGATAGGTGGCAATTTGTCATCGCGTTGGAAACTAAACCATGTTGCTATTATTAAATACTAGTCGGATACCCGCGCACAGCGGCGGCGATAAGTATAGTTATATGTGTTTGCTTACCCGTTTAGTGAATTCGTTTCACAACACTTCGAATGTATATGTGTTAGTTGTAAGTGTTTGTTTGGGTTACCCATAACTTTCACGCGACATCATTATTCTCGCATATAGAAATACACTCGCAATCTCTTACGCGTCAAACACTACCCCAAAAGTATATGATTTTGACAAATCAAGATTATATTGATTGAAATAAATGAAATAAAGGTTAAAGTTGTAAAAATTTGAATTAAAATAAAATAAACCCATTAAAAATATAAAAACTAAAACTCATAAAATATATCGAAATGGATGTTGAATTAAAGAGCATAAAATTTTAGAAAATATGGTGAAATTAGATTATAAAAAAAAATAAGTAGATAAAAGATATTTTAATTTAAAATAAAGATGAATTTTAGTTGAGAAATGACATGTCATTTTATAATTGGAGCTCTTTATCTTAATTTTTAGTGATTAGGAGTTAGGCTTGGAGTTTGTTAGAAGTTAGGCTTGGGTTTGTTAAGTGACACACGTCATCTCATGATTAGAGCTCCTTATCTTAATTTTGGTTAGAAAAACTCTTTCCATAATAAGCAAGTAAAAAAGTTTGAATTTTTAAGCCTTCTAATTTTAGAAGGCCTAAATACATTATAAAGTAGTATAGATTTCTGGATGATCGTTCATGTCAAGAGAACCCTAAGCACTAAGCTATTGTACTTTTACAAGCTATGATGCGCATATTGTACTTTTACAAGCTATGATGCACATGGATGCATATCAAAGGACTTAAAGAATCGAACCAAAAATAAGCTCGAATCTTATAATTATGAGTGAATTTAATGCATTTTTGTGAGCTTGAGCCAGTAGCTAGGAATGACATGGTCTAAACTGATCTGATAGTGTTAGATATTGTGACTTCACCTCCTAAGGGTAGTTTAGTAATTTTGGTCTAAAGAGTATTTTGGAAGAATCTAGAAAAGGAGATACTTAAGAAGAATTATCTAGAGATTAGTAGAAATTATATTATGAAATATCTAGGATATTTAGGATAGAAGCTTCTAGAATCATATTAGCCATTAGTATAAATAAAGGCTAATCCTTTTCATTTGTACACACACTACTCATCTTGTATCCTTTGATTTGTAATACAAGAAACTTTTGTCTGATCTCCATTTGTTTTGCTACTGATTATTCTCAATTATTCTCCCCTGATCATAACAAATTGGTATCAAGAGCCACTCGATCGATTTGAAGCAAGCTACAATTTTGTGGGTCATTGAATTGGTTGGATTCAATCCCCTTCTAGTTGATTTCAAGAATCAATTTCTTGATATTGTTTGAATTTGTCTTTGTTCGGTGGCTTGCTGATTCGATTTGTTGGAAACATCAGGTTTGCTGTTTTTTGTTATTCTTCAATCAATTCTTGCTTCTTGTTTGATAGATTGAAGTGTTTATGGATTGAGATTTAGGATAATCAGTTGTTGTTAGTTATTGTTGTGGGAGGTTTGGTTTCAGAATATTAGAAAACCCCTATTAGAAAACCCGTTTGAATAGCTATGTCTTCTCAAACATCATCATCTGTTAGTGTCGTTGAGAAGTTTAATGGGATATATTCTGCTCGAAGTCTGTGCCTCTATGGTTTGCGTCTGACATAATTAGTTTTGGGCCTTTTGGTAATCTGTTTTGGTGGAGAGTGGGCTTACATTTGAATTTTGAATTTAAGGTTTTTTGATGTCGCCTTAATGGAATTGGTAGGAATTGTTTTGGAAACTGGATGTCGTAGGTTTGAAGGCTCGGTCAATATTTGTTTTGCTTTGGTATTTGCTATGGAATTTGTTCGTATTTAGACTGTAATTCTTATTGGATAAGTGGGACGTTGGTATTATTATCCGTATCAAACAAATTCAAGTTAATAAATAACTTGACGAACGGCATCTGATAATTCAAACGCCCCAAATATGATACGGATAATAAGTTTGAAGTTGGACCGTAAAACTTATCAATAAGTGGGTCATTAGAATTTGAATTTGCATTTGAAGATCAATTTGGTGTTTGAAGACTTGGTTATAATCAGGTCGTTTGAATTTTGTTCAATCGTTTGGAATTTGTCAATTTGGAAATTTGGATCTTCGTTTGTCGGGCTTTTGAAGTTTATTGCCCGAGTTTGATTGTCACTGGTGAAGATCGTTTGAGCCGATTTGTTTGTTCGGTTGGCCGTTTTGGATTTGTCGGCTAACATTTGATTGTTCGTTTTGAAGTTATCGGCATTTTGTTTTGGATCGATTTTGTTTCGGATAGCTTTTGGGAATCGATCGTTTGATTTGAAATTGGCTAGTATCTCTAGCCTTTGGAACTTGGAATTAGATATGGTGTTACTTAGGAGTTGAACTCAAGGTGGAGATTGTTAGATATTGTGACTTCACCTCCTAAGGGTAGTTTAGTAATTTTGGTCTAAAGGGTATTTTGGAAGAATCTAGAAAAGGAGATACTTAAGAAGAATTATCTAGAGATTAGTAGAAATTATATTATGAAATATCTAGGATATTTAGGATAGAAGCTTCTAGAATCATATTAGCCATTAGTATAAATAAAGGCTAATCCTTTTCATTTGTACACACACTACTCATCTTGTATCATTTGATTTGTAATACAAGAAACTTTTGTCTGATCTCCATTTCTTTTGCTACTGATTATTCTCGATTATTCTCCCCTGATCCTAACAGATAGTTATCTAGCATGTTTTATAATCAAAATCATCTATTCTTCTTGATAGTTAGATTCTGACTCGTCTTGTGTGTCATATGTCAATGCCAGAGCACCCCAAGCTGGCATACTTATATACTGTGTAAGTTTCCTAGATGAGAATTATGTGTTACTGATTTCCATCAGAATTTAGGTAACCCTCATGATCATTTTATAGAAACCTTAGTCATGTATGATCTGATGTATGTTGAGGTTTGCATGTAAACATCTAAGAGAACTCCAATGCCCCCGTTCGTTTCATTAAACAAAGGATTCCACATGCAACTTTTGAGTGTTCAATAGGAAACTGTTGCCTACATTCCTCCAATTTGTATCTAAACAAATCAGTGCAGAAACCATAAAAGAAGTGATACATGTAACAGTTTTTTAGTTTCGATAATTAGTTTTACACGTTCATACTATTGCTGTCTAATTATTAATCAGAAATCCTACATGTTCATGGAACAAAAACCGAGACATTATAAACCCTTTTTTTAGTTATTACTTCTTCCATCATAGAATATCATTGACACTAACCTTCAGCTGAAGTTTGATTTTTCTCCTCATGGAGACTGCTTTTGAAAGATGAGGCTTCCCCCTACCCATTAGATAGTAATAACGCCCCTTGATGTTTTTATTAGAGATATTTCAAAAGCTAATTTTCCTGCAGTCCCAACCCACCTCATCTATAAGAGATATTTGCCTCATTTTTCATTGGTTTCTGTTGGTGATTTGCCAGGTCCTTTTTTTTAGCTGAGACATCGAAGTAACACCGAAGGGCCAAGTGTTAGTCACCCTTTCGTCGCTGCTCCTTCGACCCCTTTACTTATAAATCTGGTGTTTGGGGTTATGTTTACACTCTTAACGGTTCAAACATGTATAATGCAAAATTGCTTGCTAGTGTTTGAACCTGACCAATACAAAAAGTTACATCTCATCACCCGAACCACCCATTTTGCCACTTCTAGGCAAAACCCAAGAGTGTAATGTGGTTTATCCATACGAAGTCTTAACAACCTGGCTAGCTTGCTCATGCATGTTCAATGACTTGACTTGGTGATCGTGTATGTTTTTAATTAGAACTTCTTTATTTGTGGGTTGTTTCAGGTGGGCAATTGTTTATCTTGCACAAATGAATCCACTCATTGTCCCAATTCTGAGTGAAGGAGAATGAGGCTAAGCATTTCAGTGATATATGGTTGGTGAATATGGAAAATATATTTTAAAAAAATTGGTCAGATTTGTATGTAATGCTTATCGCGTGTATTTGTTTCGTGTTATTTATTCGGTGGCTTCCTGGCTCAGTTTTGAATAGCCACCTCATCAAGAGAAATAAATCAACTGTCATCTCATATGAGTTCTCTCTGATGGCAGCTTACGTAGTAGGTTAGAAAGTATCCATTGCTGCCGTCTTTTAACTTTGACAAGGGTTTGTAGTTCTTGTATCTTTGATTACAGTATTTTATATTTTCAAATAAACTTGATATTCTTCATGTCCATATTTCTGTGTAAATAAGTTATTCAAGCTCTATGGATCTCCGGGTACCATGGTTTTTGATTGAATGCATTGGTAAATAAACACGATGGGAAAGTTTTGAATAATGTTTTTGATCGCAGAGGCACACCAGAGACCAGATTCATAACGGAAAATTTGTAATTGGTTCATGACTACAATTCAGATTTAGAAACCTCAATAACTACTCGTAATAGCATGGTAGAAAATGAACTCAGCTGGTAAACAAACAATACAGCATGTTTACAATTTACCAAAATTTGCTATTTGAATTGGTGGTCACATATTTTGGTAACAAACTTAAGTAACTTGCAACATTTGGTTATGAATCATGTTGTTCAATAAGAAGCTTAACATATTTCGCATCATTTAGTTAAATATTCAGAATAAACGACCAAATTTGACAACTTGTGCATCAAACAACTATTTAGCAACCTGGATTTTGTTCTAGATGGCACAAAACACTGAATATCACATCAATATTTAAGAAGCATATATGCACTCGACGGATGTTTAATTTAGCAACAAAAAAAAAATAATATTATCACACAAACAAAGCACGCAGATCACCAGTGACTTCACACAAAACAGAGGTACGTGCACTTCGCATCAAAAATACTTTATGATCATCCACAAAGCCACAACGAGGACTGCAATTCCAATCATGGACAATAGAAGGCACAAGCAAGAACAACCACCTTTGGTGCGTTTGTTCAGAACCGCAAGATTTCTGCACTCTCTGCATATTCCGAAACAAATATAACAATAAAAATTGTCAAAAATGGATTGTAACCAGTCACATCATGTAAATGATTGAATGATTTCACAAAATCGATAGTTTTTGATAAAAATAACTAATACGGGGAATATTCAACTGTAGTAGTTTCTTGTGAGGTATTAAAAGCTCATAGGTTGGTAGTATTAAGTTTCGATACAGCATACTTAACATAAAGACACGTAGCTCAACTCTTGATATAATTTTTTAGCTCAATTTACACAGATGAAGCAGATCATGACCAAATCCGAACAAGAGAAGAATATACCTACTTTCACTGACTATCATCCAAATGGCGCAAATAAAATGAATAATTAACTAATTATCAGATATCCATACTTTTTTTGCGGGTTGGAAAGTAATATACTACTTAGCAGTTACAACCTTTGTACGCTTAAGACACGCTGCTCTGTACTGTATTATAATAATACTCAAATAGCTATCATTCACGTTAAACACAAAAGACTATACACTTCCTATACGGCCACTACTCTCAGTTAATTAGTTCATGAAACCTATATCAAATGCAAGATCTTTTAAACCCCAATAATAAGTATATGGCTGCATATCATAGGTGGCTAATAAAAACTAAAAGTGCAGGAATTTTGGAACGACGATGAACAAGTCTGGATGAACATATACTACACATACTAAACCGAAGATGGTGCAAATGGATGTGAATTGAATATGTGATAGTTAAAATAAACCGAGGGATACATGATATATATATCTTCTGAAAAAAAATGAATCTTCCACAATGAATGAAACCACCGTGAAAGAGTAGCACGTGGTCCATATCCATGACAGTATGCGACTAGACCGCACCTAAATTTTCCTCATTTATCACACAATTACCAAGATCTCTATACATTTATGTCCATACACCTGCACTTCCTCTATGCTTCAGCCAAAAATTGTAGCAGGACACCAAATATGCGTGTTAATAATCTATGGTAGAGTATAACAAAAGCAAACTCAAAAAGACGACCATGATAGGGACACCCAATACAAGCTAATGAATTTGATTACACATGTAGCCCGCAAAACTCAAAATGCAGTTATCATAATTTCAATACACCAACATAAAGAAACACTTACAAAAGAGACTGTAAACTATCAAGCCTCGTCACCGATATTGTAATCTTCCTCCTGATGGCTGACGAATGCCTCTGCGCTTCCGGCCCTGTCCCAAAGGAACTCCTCTCATATATCATCCCAGTGATATCATCAGCAAGTTTAGACCCCTCATTATATTCCTTTGTCCACGGATCCGATGAAGACGCCATTTATCTGTTAAAAAAAAAAAAAAAAAAAAAAAAAAAAAAAAGACAACTGCATACATTAATCACAAGTCACCATTACACAATCCACTTCATAACTTCCCAAAAAGCAGTACAAATCTCAATATTCCTATGAGTATTGCCTAGAAACTCGGGTTACAAGCCTGAGTAACCGACGATTACTTGCAACAAGGTCTGGCCGGTGACTGAAACGAGTTGAGCGGATTCGGCCAAAAAGGTCGGTTTGGTCAAAATTCCGTCAGTCGGTCAGAACTCATTTTAAAGTACATGAACAGCTGGACCAACCAACGAAATACTTGGGGTTTCTTAAAGCCCAAAATTGAATTATTTATGGCTCCCTTTGATATAATGTGGTAGTCTCCTAGAAAATAGTTTTCTCCTGATGTAAAATAAATCTAAATTTTCCACTTTGAAGTAGGAGTACCATACAAATAGGTTGTGGCCTCATTGAAACAAATAGACACTCAACACAAATGCCAAATAAATTGAGTTAGGAGTGCAATGCCCATTTACTCAATTGTCAATAAGACAGCATTTAAACGTCCTCTCAACCCATCTTTCCCATTGATACACATTATATTAAAACGCATAATACAAACTTCATTAAACCAATATTAAACATACTATAGTCAAATAAACCAATCCCAATCACTTTCAAAACCACTACTTATGTAATAACCACATATCCTAGAACGTAAAATCCTGAACACCAGAACAATGGCAAATAGAAATTTAAGAAAAAACTTGAAGGAAATTTCACCTTTGTTTTCCGCTTGCTCTTGCCTTCATCTTGATCTTCATATTAATCTTCATCTCCATCTCCATCTCCATCTTCATCTTCATATTCATCTTCGTATTCATCTTCATATTCATCTTCATCTTCATCTTCATCTTCATCTTCATCTTCATATTCATCTTCATATTCATATTCATATTCATCTTCATATTCATCTTCATATTCATCTTCATTTTCATATTCATATTCATATCTATCTTCTTCTTCATATTCATCTTCATCTTCATATTCATATTCATATCTATCTTCTTCTTCTAATCCCGCAAAAGCCTCATATGCTACGCTAGTTGCAGGGTCCTTTACTCCATCAACCCCAACAACACCATTAAAACAATAATTCAATACACATGTAACAACGGATAGTTAGTGTTAGCCTATATTATGTAACGGGCCCAAGCCCGACTCTAGAATATTCCGTCTAGTGCTATTTATAGAGTCGATGTAATTGTATTGAAGATATAATTAGTGAATGATAGTTGAGAACAGTTTTGTATTGAACAAAAGCAACGGTGTGAGATAGTTAGGAGATATAATTAAGCAGTAAGTACCTTTTCATAGTGCTTGCATGCAGCTTTGCCAGTCATCTCTTGCCCGTTTATATTGACGTAAACCTGAAAGTACAAGAAAATTCAAGTTAATTATAGAGCACATAAAGAGCGAGATGCCATAAAAAAGTAGGGGTGGCAATAACACGAAATACGACCCAAACAAACATGGAAATAGTCAGGTTAGAGTGTGGTCTAAATAGGTTTTTGCCATGTTTAGGTTGAGAGTGTGATCCACAGGTTGACCTGCCAACTCATTTAAGTTTTTAGAAACTTAGATAAAACTATATATATAACGGGTTAAATGTGACAAAAGCGCCAACATGTTTAAAACCACACGTTGAATGGGTCGTTTCCGGGTTATGTGTAAACAGGTTAGAGTCGTCAAAGCTGACTTAATAGCTTAAATAGCATCTGTTCATCTTAGGGTGATTGACCCGCCAACTAGAAACCGTCCCAATTAGCCACAACTATTAAAAGCTAGATAAAATCATACTAAAACAAAACACCAACACTCATAGTGACTAGTTTCAGGATAATCATATTAAAAGAAAAGAAAACCAAACCAAACCAAACGTCCTGAATTCCCATAAACCAAAAATCTTTGGATGTTGTCAACAACACATAGCTATCCTAAGTAAACTAGATATAACATGTTTAAGTACAAACGATCTAAAACTTGGGATTTAAATGTATTTTCGCTACCAAAGTTTTACAGCATGTGAAGTCTTACCAAATCTCCACAGTTTGCAATCTCGATGGTCGAGAGGTTTGGACTCAGCCCAAGATCAAGGGACGTCACTTTTAAATTACTGAGCTTTAGGGAATTGAGCTTTGGACATCCATTGGGCAGGTAAAGTTCTGTCAAATGATAACAATATCGAATCCTTAATCTCTCGAGATTTAGAGTTGACCCTAGGTCAAGGGTCCTCCATTTTACACCATCGATGTCGAGAAATGTGAGCATTGGACATGCATCAAGCATGTGAAGTCCTTCCAAATCTCCACAGTTTGCAATCTCGATGGTCGAGAGGCTTGGACTCAACCCAAGATCAAGGGCCCTCACTTTTAAATTACTGAGCTTTAGGGATTTGAGCTTTGGACAACCATTCGGCAGGTAAAGTTCTGTCAATTGATAACAATATTGAATCCTTAATGTCACGAGATTTAGAGTTGACCCTAGGTCAAGGGTCCTCCATTTTACACCATCGATGACGAGAAATGTGAGCATTGGACATGCATCGAGCGTGTGAAATCCTTCCAAATATCCACAGTTAGCAATCTCGATGGTCAAGAGGTTTGGACTCGGCCCAAGATCAAGGGTCCTCACTTTTAAATCACTGAGCATGAGGGATTTGAGCTTTGGACATCCATTTGGCAGGTAAAGCTCTGTCAAATGATAACAAGATCGAATCCTTAATGTCTCGAGAGTTAGAGTTGACCCTAGGTCAAGGGTCCCCCATTTTACACCATTGATGTCGAGAAATTTGAGCATTGGACATGCATCGAGCATGTGAAGTCCTTCAAATCTCCACAGTTTGCAATCTCGATCGTCGAGAGGTTTGGACTCGCCCAAGATCAAGGGTCCTCACTTTTAAATCACTGAGCTTGAGGGATTTGAGCTTTGGACATCCATTTGGTAGGTAAAGCTCTGTCAAATGATAACAAGATCGAATCCTTAATGTCTCGAGAGTTAGAGTTGACCCTAGGTCAAGGGTCCCCCATTTTACACCATTGATGTCGAGAAATTTGAGCATTGGACATGCATCGAGCATGTGAAGTCCTTCCAAATCTCCACAGTTTGCAATCTCGATGGTCAAGAGGTTTGGACTCAGCTTAAGATCAAGGGTGGTCACTTTTAAATTACTGAGCTTTAGGGATTCGAGCTTTGCACATCCAATGGGCAGGTAAAGTTCTGTCAAATGATAACAATATTGAATCCTTAATGTCTCGAGATTTAGAGTTGACCCTAGGTCAAGGGTCCTCCATTTTACACCATCGATGTCGAGAAATCTGAGCATTGGACATGCATCGAGCATGTGAAGTCCTTCCAAATCTCCACAATTTGCAATCTCGATGGTCGAGAGGTTTGGACTCAGCCCAAGATCAAGGGTCCTCACTTTTGAATCACTGAGCTTTAGGGATTGGAGCTCTGGACAACCATTCGGCAGGTATAGTTCTGTCAATTGATAACAATATTGAATCCTTAATTTCTCGAGATTTAGAGTTGACCCTAGGTCAAGGGTCCTCCATTTTACACCATCGATGTCGAGAAATGTGAGCATTGGACATGCATCGAGCATGTGAAGTCCTTCCAAATCTCTACATTTTGCAATCTCGATTGTCGAGAGGTTTGGACTCGGCCCAAGATCAAGGGTCCTCACTTTTAAATCACTGAGCATGAGGGATTTGAGCTTTGGACATCCATTTGGCAGGTAAAGCTCTGTCAAATGATAACAAGATCGAATCCTTAATGTCTCGAGAGTTAGAGTTGACCCTAGGTCAAGGGTCCCCCATTTTACACCATTGATGTCGAGAAATTTGAGCATTGGACATGCATCGAGCATGTGAAGTCCTTCCAAATCTCCACAGTCTGCAATCTCGATCGTCGAGAGGTTTGGACTCGGCCCAAGATCAAGGGTCCTCACTTTTAAATCACTGAGCTTGAGGGATTTGAGCTTTGGACATCCATTTGGTAGGTAAAGCTCTGTCAAATGATAACAAGATCGAATCCTTAATGTCTCGAGAGTTAGAGTTGACCCTAGGTCAAGGGTCCCCCATTTTACACCATCGATGTCGAGACATGTGAGCATTGGACATGCATCGAGCATGTAAAGTCCTTCCAAATCTCCATAGTTTGCAATCTCGATGGTCGAGAGGTTTGGACTCAGCCCAAGATCAAGGGTCCTCACTTTTAAATTACTGAGCTTTAGGGATTCGAGTTTTGGACATCCAATGGGCAGGTAAAGTTCTGTTAAATGATAACAATATTGAATCCTTAATGTCACGAGATTTAGAGTTGACCCTAGGTCAAGGGTCCTCCATTTTACACCATCGATGTCGAGAAATGTGAGCATTGGACATGCATCGAGCATGTGAAGTCCTTCCAAATCTCTACATTTTGCAATCTCGATTGTCGAGAGGTTTGGACTCGGCCCAAGATCAAGGGTCCTCACTTTTAAATCACTGAGCATGAGGGATTTGAGCTTTGGACATCCATTTGGCAGGTAAAGCTCTGTCAAATGATAACAAGATCGAATCCTTAATGTCTCGAGAGTTAGAGTTGACCCTAGGTCAAGGGTCCCCCATTTTACACCCTTGATGTCGAGAAATTTGAGCATTGGACATGCATCGAGCATGTGAAGTCCTTCCAAATATCCACAGTTTGCAATCTCGATCGTCGAGAGGTTTGGACTCGGCCCAAGATCAAGGGTCCTCACTTTTAAATCACTGAGCTTGAGGGATTTGAGCTTTGGACATCCATTTGGTAGGTAAAGCTCTGTCAAATGATAACAAGATCGAATCCTTAATGTCTCGAGAGTTAGAGTTGACCCTAGGTCAAGGGTCCCCCATTTTACACCCTTGATGTCGAGAAATTTGAGCATTGGACATGCATCGAGCACGTGAAGTCCTTCCAAATCTCCACAGTTTGCAATCTCGATCGTCGAGAGGTTTGGACTCGGCCCAAGATCAAGGGTCCTCACTTTTAAATCACTGAGCTTGAGGGATTTGAGCTTTGGACATCCATTTGGTAGGTAAAGTTCTGTCAAATGATAGCAAGATCGAATCCTTAATGTCTCGAGAGTTAGAGTTGACCCTAGGTCAAGGGTCCCACATTTTACACCATTGATGTCGAGAAATTTGAGCATTGGACATGCATCGAGCATGTGAAGTCCTTCCAAATCTTTACACTTTGCAATCTGGATGGTCAAGAGGTTTGGACTGTGCCCAAGATCAAGTGTCGTCACTTTTAAATTATTGAGCTTTAGGGATTTGAGCTTTGGACATCCATTGGGCAGGTAAAGTTCTGTCAAATGATAACAAGATCGAATCCTTAATGTCTTGAGAGTTAGAGTTGACCATAGGTCAAGGGTCCTCAATTTTGCATTACTGAGGTCAAGAGAGTTGAGCACTGGACATCCATCTGACATGTGAAGCTCCACTAAATCATAGCAATCTACAAGATTTAACGTTTTTAGATTTGGGGTCAGCCCAACATCAAAAGTCCTCAACGTTGAACATCGGAGATCAAGGAATCTGAGCTTATAAAGTATCTGTCACAAGCATACAAAACAAAAATAAAGATTCGCGTGATACAAGTGTATATCCTTATTATGAATCTAAGTAAATAAATAACCAACCACTATTACCTTTCTTTCTCCACCTTCCCAAAGCTGAACGATATTGCTTTGTTCCATGTTTAATCCAACAAGATATTTTGCTTGAAACGTTTTTGGTAAAGACTCAAACGGGTAATGTGGCCAACTAAGATATTGTATCGAATTTGGAAAATGTTGCTTAACTTCATTAACATTTTCGTAGACTCTAGGACTGATAGACAGAAATCTTAGCTTCTTCATGTTACCCAGACCTCTCATGAAAGCTTCAAGATCATATTTCTCTCCTGACATTTTTATACATCTTGTTGCTGCTTTGGTACCCTGTAGATGAGATAGGTAATCATAGGGCTTATGTCGCAGCAAATAAAAATGTGTTAAATATCTCAAATCTTGAATAAACTTATACTTACCAAGTCATTAACCAAAACGTCTTCGATTTCTTCGTTGATCCATAAATGGCTGTGTTTGTTAGGTTCAAGGGGATGCGAGCGACGAACAATATTCTTCCCCATTTCTTCTATATGGTCATGCATGCCCAAGTACCCATATTCAGATATACTTATGAGGGATTTTTGCTCAAGAACTTTTAAACCACTTCTTGCATGAAATCCACAGCTTTCAAGCGCTCTAATTGCTCTGTCTTTCCCTTCACCTTTCAGTATGCATGCAACATCTAGGAAAATTTCCTTGTAGTCATCCTCTAGACTGATATAGCTTATTTCTAGTTTTTCCATAGTTTTCTTTAATGGAATTTTTTCTAGTCTCTTTAGGGCATCTATCCATTCAGCCTTTTTTTTACCACACAGAAAAGAACCCAAAACCCTGATCGTTAAGGGAAGACCAGCCGCATAACGTACAACTTGTTTCGATAGCTCTTTGTACCTTTGAATTGGAGTCTCTCTCCCAAATGCATACATACTGAATAGACAAGTTGCTTCTTTATCCGAGAGCAGACTAACATCACAAATTGAATTTACTCGTTGTTGTATCAACACTTGCTCATCTCTGGTTGTTATGATAATTATACTTCCTGGCTTAAACCAATTACGCTCACCGGCTAACGCTTCAAGCTGTTCTATATCATCCACATCATCTAGAACAATAAGAACCTTTTTCACACGCATCATCTTTTGAATCATGTTTTGCCCGTCATAAACATTACTTACTATGATCCTCGGATCCTTTGAGATATCTGAAAGGACTTGTTTTTGCAGACACTGCACACCGTACAAAGAGCTTCTTGAAACTTCCCTGACATTCTCAACAAAGCTTTGACCTTCGAACTGAAAGGATATTTGATCAAAAAGAGCTCTGGCCAAAGTCGTCTTCCCACTACCTCCCATCCCTGTGATCCCTATCATGTAAACATCATGAACACCAGTTTCCAAAAATGAAACAACATCCCTTGTTCGTCTCTCCATGCCTACTAGTCTTCGATCAACACTCGTATTAATGAAACGTAAATCCAGTGATATTTCTTGAACAATTTTCTGTATGAATTTAGCTTCATGCCTGTATGTTAAACGAAATAGTTAGTTTTCTTGTAAAAATACCCGAACATTTGGTTTCAGATCTATAACATACAGCCATACATGAACAGTTAGAAGTTAACAATAAAAAAAGAGATGCCATGGACAACGCTTTTAAACAGATAGTGAAAGACTAAAACATAGGCTTGTTCAATTCGGTAAAGGCTAATATTTGTACGGGTCAAAACAGGTCCGGTCTACCAGCAAACACTTCTCTTCAAATTTCATAAATAACAAATTCGTTAATATTGGTAATCAAAGTACCAAAACAAATAACAAACTCAACAAACTAAGCGGGAGCTATATTCAAAATTACCAAACCAAATTCAAAGATACCAAATACAAAATTCTAATTCAAAGGTACCAAATTTTAATTCCAAATGTACAAAGAATTCTAAACTTATTTATCAACCCCTATTTATAGGCTAATCTAACCATCATCGAATAATTTCCTAATTCTAACCAAACTTGTAGGACAAGTCACACAAATTACCAAATTTACCAAAAAACCCACAAAATTTAAGTCACTTTTCTAACGGTTAAAGATGATTATTATACAGTATATATGTTACTCCAGTAATAATCTAAATTTATAGATAAAACACATTGTATATACACCGGTATGACTTCACCGTCGTACCTTAATTAGCTAAAAAAATGGTTTGACTCGTTTTCCCTGTTTTAGAAGTAACTTACACTAACTCGCCCAATAATAGATCAGGAAGAAATTGATTACCCATTAACAGTGTTCTTCAATTCCATTCCTGCGAGATCGGCTGCTTCTTTCAGAGCCTTTCTCCATTTCCATGCAGCTTCTTTCTCTTCATGTTTCGCAAAGGCATCTCCAACTGCTCCAATTTGATTGCGAACTTCTGTTGGTTCCACATCGTAGAACACGGGGTAAGCAGTATGCTCGGCCATCTTCTGGCATTCCATAATCTTAACAAGCTCTTCCAAGCACCAAGATGAGGAAGCATAGTTCTTTGAAAATACAATAATGTAAAATTTTGAGTTTTCAATGGCTTGGATAAGCTCATCACTGATCATATTCCCTTGCTTGATTTTCTCATCGTCTTTGTATGTGTAAATGCCTTTATTCTCTAGAGCATGATAAAGATGATCAACAAAGTTCTTTCGAGTGTCTTCGCCTCTAAAGCTTAAAAACACATCATACTTGAAGCTCTTCTGAATTGAAGTAGTCGCCATTGAAAGAGAAACAAACTGATGTTACACGTTTGATAGTAACAAAAATGGAAATGACACCAGTTGGGGATAGAGAAACGAACTGAAAAACAGATCAGGTCAACGATGATCTTCTTTGATAAACTGGCTGCAATTGTTACTCGTTGACAAACTTTAAACTTTTTTTCTTATATCCATTTAGAGTCCCTTAACTTTCAGCTAACTAGCTTATTGTTATTTAAGATGTATGAGTAATTAAAAAGCGAGCTGATTTGCACACTTTTATTTTTTATTGGGACACTTCAATTACCGCATCAGGTAGTTATACCATATTCAGGGCCGGCTTTAGGGGAGTGCAAGAGGTGCGATTGCACAGGGCCACCACTTGATGAGGGCCACCAAATTTCATGCACTTCTATTATATATATGAACACAATACGAGACTCAAGCTTAATTAATTCATGCATTACTTATACATATGTATATTATGTGTGTGTTTGAAGGCCTCTTTGTGGTAATGGCATGGGCCCACTGAAATCCACGAGACGGCCCTGACCATATTGATATTATGTTTTGATTACTTGTACTGTGAGTGTGCAAATAAAAAAGAAGAGTGTGCAAATCACCTCCTAGTTAATAAACTTTTAGCTAAATACAATTGTTAATGTGCAATGTGCACTTTAGAGCTTCAGGTAATTTCACTCACCGAATCCGATGTGGCACAGCTTCGGCGTCACTGAAGCTTTGCCACCACAGCTCGCCGAAGTGCACTTCGCCGGTTCCTCGACATGCATAAAGACAAAACACTTTTTGATATATTACCGTTTCATAATCATTTTTTTTTCTTTTTTTTAATTCAACCATTTTTACACTTCATAAATAACACCACATGTTAGCAAAAGTGTTCATACACTTCTCCACCAAACACACACATTACTTTAAATATCTACACACACCAAAAAAATGTCTAAAGGTCGAACTGACGGGTTTTTTACTTCGCTTCTCAATATAACTAACCCACAATAACACTACTCGTCCCCAAACCCGTTTATCCCATCGTCACAAAACTCAATTTCTTTCTCGCAACCATTTCCTCCGTATGGTACGTAATATATGACCAAATGACACCCGAACAAATTTATCATCAACAACTTGCGTATCATCAAAACAAACAAATCAACAACCAATTCCAAACAAAATGCGCCACAATTCTTTCGACCACAACAATCACAACCACAATTCACCCACAATTCTTTAAATCAAAACCACCACAACAAACACAACCACAATTTAAAGTACCACAACCACCAAAAGGAACCCGTTAACAACGACGTTGAGGAAAACGACTCGCAAAACCTTAAAAAAAAAGTAACCACGCCCACGGTGAATTTGGACGCGGATGAGGAGTATGACGAGCAAAACACGATGGGAAAGTTTTGAACAGTGTTCATGATCACAAAGGCAAACCAGAGACCAACAGATTCATAACCGAAATTGGTAATTGGTTCATAACTAAGATTCAAATTTAGAAAGAAGAATTTTTTAGATACCTCAATAACAACTCGTAACGAGGTACAAAAGCCCCCGCCGCGTTGCGGTGGACGTTCTTTAATTTTTTTCAGCACTTTGGATACGTTGCGCTAAGTTTGGCGAGACTATGTAATTTCTTGAGTTGTTTGAGTCGGTAGTAGTATACAACTCATGAGGACTTAACTTATATTTCCTCGCTAAGCAATCATTTAGATGTTTAATATAATGTGATAGCAGTCTACCATTATTGTTGATTAAGTACAATACAAAACCATTCTTGGTAATAGTAAACAACCCATGCACACTTAATTTCTATTTCATCACCAGTAACTTTTTTGCTTGAATCTTGAAGCTTCAATTCTTTCACATCTGCATTATGAACCCGCTACTTTTCTCCTTGTTATCACCTGCCAATCACGGTGTTGCTGCGTATGCTTTTATTTAACCTGAAAGAGACAGCAATACCAATGCGTTGCATGTAACAATAACCATTTGTGTGCAATGTTGTACAAATCCAAATAAGAGGAATATAAAAGGAGACATGCCTACGTACGTCAAAAAGATGACCCAGTTCTTGAAATCTGTACCTGCATAGGTTGTACTGCCCAAAGGTTTCTTTGCTTTCGTACCTGAACATTATTGCATCATCGATTGGACTCTTTCCACTCGGGAGTACATTTCAAACGTCAGTCGCTAATGTTGAGACGCGATGTTCAGGATAGCGAGACCCGTCTGATCGCCCTCTCAAATCCCTTTTGCTATTTCAGCAATCTTTGTGCAAACGTCTGCACCAAACGTATTGCTAGACCGTTGTGAGAACGAAAGGAATTCGAGCGGAAGATCAGAACATGCCGATATCTTAAACATCTCATATCAATATTAGCAAATGAAGCTTGCAATATTCTACCAGGTGGAAAGATTCCAATCGATGACACGACAATTCAGTTGGATAAGATTCTACTCCTACTGGCTGCAAACGTATGGACGATTCCAATCACTCCCTACTTACGGCAATGCAGTAACCTATGATCCTGAAAGGTTGTATAAGCGTATAGACAATATTAGAATAAGTAGTCTTGTTGTATGCAATGTTATACAAATCCAAATGAGAGGAATATAAAAGGAGACATGCATACGTACGTAAAAAACATTACCCAGTTCTTGAAACATGCACCCGCACAGGTTGTACTGCCCAAAGGTTTATTTGCTTTCGTAGCTGAATATTGTTGCGTCATCGACTGGACTCTTTCCGCTCAGGAGTACATTTCAAGCGTCAGTTGCTAATGTTGAGACGTGATGTGGATAGCGAGACCCGTTTACTCGCCCCATTGAATTCCTTTTGCTATTTCAACGGTTGTTGTGCAAAGGTCTGCACCAGACGTATTGCTAGACTGTTGTGAGAACGAAAGGATTTCGAGGGGTGATTTAGAACAGGGCTATATCTTAAACATCTCATATCAATATTAGCAAATGAAGCGTGCAATATTCTACCGGGTGGAAAGATCCCAATCAGTGACACGACAATTCAGATGGATTAGATTCTACTCCTACCGACTGCAAACGTATGGACAATTCCAATCACTCCCTGCTTACGGCAATGCAGTAACCTATGATCCTGAAAGTTCATACAAGCGTATACACAATATGAGAATATTGGCATTCCAAGTAGTGTTGTTGCAGTATTAGAGTTAGAACCTGCCGATATAGCGATACATAGACAATAGTTGTCAGCTAACATTATTTGGTGTGAAACCTTTTATGTTCATTATTCATGCTTCCCGATGTAGCATAAAGTAACAGCAATACATACCTGTTAAATACACACACCGAATACTGCGCGAACGTACGTTTGTTTAGCACATAATCCACACTTTCGCTGACACGTCATAAGTCACAGAAACACGTGGATGTTGACAACAAATGAGGCTCAGATATGCGTATACAATAGCGATACCAGGCTACCAACATGGCTGCAGCCATACTCTCGATATGACTGCCCTGCCACGATGCTCGCAAAGAAAATATATGCGCTATGGGCAACATATTATCATCATCGCCTATAGAAAAGGAGAAGACTAAAATCCGTATGCACGATACCGTCTCCGGCCAGCAAACAGTGGCCAGAAGACTATTTCAAAACCTCAGATACATGTATACAGTAGCGATAGCAAGCGACCAACATGGCTACAGTAATGCATTTGACATAACTGCCCTGGCACGATGCGGGCCAAAAGCATCCCGCCATGCATCTTAAACACAAAAACATACTAACCAACGCATGCAAGTCCATGAACAGAAGGAAAACAAATTTTAAGCCGTCACTTTAGCTACGTAAACAAAGTCACACAAAAACAAACGGTATGCAAAACAGATAAATCACAGGTAGACGCATGCAGTCTACACACAACCTTCTCAACAACTCAAAACGCATCCCAGCAAAGCTGCAGCAAACATATTCGCTACGAAACTACTGATAATCTTAAGAAGAACAACGACATGCAACAAAACCATAAAAAACTGCGAGACCCAACTAACCTACCAAATTTCCTGTAGGTAAAGAAACGGCAGTGGAATTGCTAAACACAAAAGGAGCTCAACCGTTTAACTTATACCAACTCAATAAAAGGGCCAACCCCACAACGTATAAGCACGGTGTAGGTAAAAGTAAACCCATAAGTTACACTGACAACGGCTAGACTTGTATCTCACCGAGCGCTAAGTTGGAAGCGTTAATATAAGTCACCGACCATATAGCACGAAACCTTTTTTTTAAACCACCTGGCCACAAATAGTGACCGTAAGACTATTTCAATACTCCCGAAGAAAGGCATGCTGCTGTTTTGCAATCGTAATGACATATATATCCGTTTCAGCGCACAAAACGTCGAAAGGAAAAAAACAGTTCTTCAGCAAAGCAACAGAACCAAAACCAGTCAACATGTGCAGCCACTAAAACAAAGCCAATAAAACCTCCATGGTTGCGTTATATTAAACGCCCCGCCAAGATAAGACCTTCTTAAAGGTTTGAATTATCAGTCAATGATCAGCCTTCAAAGCCTAGCAGAAGAAAGAGAATAAAACGTTCATGGCTGCGTTATTAAACGCCCTGCCACAAAAAGACTTTTTAAAAGTATCAAAACAAAGACGCAAAGGTTCCCGTATCTGCGTTACTGAACGGCACGCCAAGATAAGGCCTTTCTGAAAGGTTCAAATAAGGAAACAATCTAAAAACCCCACCAACAGTAAGGACTAATATGTATATATAAAAAAATATACACACCGAATACTACGTGAACGTAGATTTATTTGTCACGTAATCCATACTTTGACTAACATGTCACAACTCTCAGAAACACATGAGTAGTCATAACAAATGAGGATCAGATATATGTATACAATAGCAACACCAGGCAACCAACATGGCTGCAGTCATACATTCGATATGACTGCCCTGCCACGATGCGGGCCAAGAAAATGCACACGCAATGGTCAACATATTATCATCATCGCCCACATAAAGGGAGCAAGCTAAACTTCATGCACACGATAGTGTCATCAGGCAATAAACAGTGCCGGCAAGACTATTTCAAGACTTATGACGGCAGTCATGCTGCTGTTTTGCGCTCGTAACCACATATATATTCATTCAGAGCCAGGACCACAACATATAAGCCCACTTTAGGTAATAGTAAACCCATGAGTGACACCGACCGTAGCTTAATTTTCATCGCACCGACCACCAAGTTGAAAACGGTAGTATAGGTCACCGACCATGTAGTAGGAAACCTTTTTTTTACAAAAACAGGTCTTCAGCAAAGCAACAGAACCAAAACCACTCAACATGTGCAGGCACTAAAACAAAGCCAAAGAAACCTCCATGGTTGCGTTATAATAAACGCCCCGCCAAGATAAGACCTTCTTAAAGGTTTGAATTATCGGCCAATTATCAGCCTTCAAAGGGTAGCAGAAGAAAGGGAACAAAACGTTCATGGTTGCGTTATTAAACGCCTTCCCAGGAAAAGAGTTTTTTAAAGTAGCAAAACAAAGATGCAAAGGTTCCCACATCTGCGTTACTGAACGGCTCGCCAAGATAAGGACTTACTGAAAGGTTCAAATAAGGAAACAATCTAAAAACCGCACAAACAGTAAGGATTAATATGTATATATAACAAAATATACACACCGAATACTGCGTGAGCGTAAATTTATTTGTCACGTTATCCATACTCCGACTAACACGTCACAACTCTCAGAAACGCATGAGTAATGATAACAAATGAGGCTCAGATATATGTATACAATAGCGACACCAGGCAACCAACATGGCTGCAGTCATACACTCGATATGACCGCCCTGCCACGATGCGGGCCAAGAAAATGCACACGCAATGGTCAGCATATTATCATCATCGCCCACAGAAAGGGAGCAGGCTAAACTTCATGTACACGATAGCGTCATCAGGCAACAAACAGTGACGGAAAGACTATTTCAAGACTTATGACGGCAGTCATGCTGCTGTTTTGCACTTGTAATCACATATATATTCATTTCAGAACACAGAACAACGCTTTAACCAAAACCGACCTTGACCAAAGGCACATATCAAAAACCAATCAACATGTGCAAGCACCAAAAGAAAGCCACAAAAGCCTCCATGGCTGCGTTACAACAAACTCCCCGCCAAGAAAAGACCTTCTTAAAGGTTTGAATTATGAGTTAGTAATAAACCTTGGAAGCCTAGCAAAAGAAAGGCAATAAAACCACCATGGCTGTGTCAGTAAACGCCCTGCCAAGTAAAGACCTTTTTAAAGCTTTGAAATATAAGCCAACGCTAAACCGTAAAGGTATAGCAAAACAAAGCCGCAAAAAATTCCAGGGCTGCGTTACGGGACGCCCTGCCAAGGTAAGGCCTTTCTCAAGTTTTAAAACGTCAGTAGTATTAAACGAACAATATTTTCCTCCAACTGAACCGCGGCTGTTCAAAAGCGTTTCGCATATTCAAGAATAGGATTTCCGCCAACGGTGATCAGTATTCAACCAATAAAAAGCAATCCCAGTACATCAGTAGTAGGATTAGTTTTTCTCAGCCGAATACTGGTCGCTACACTCATTGTCCCAATGATATCCTGAAACCATAAAAAAGGAAAAGTGCATGTTAAAGTTCCTGAAACGCTCCGAGATTCTATATTTTACGATTATCCTCATGAATCACGAAGACCCCCCTTGTGGGTCAGTAACAAAACCAGCAGTTTGGCAAAAAATGGCACAATATCGCTTTTGTTTCCTTTTTTTCTTCTCGTCTTTATTATTTTTGTTTGTAAGATTGATTGTGCTATTCTAGCCATTCATATATACTCCCTTCGTCCCATATTAAGTGTCCGCTTACATCATGCACAAAGTTTTAGAAAATTCCACTAATTACACTTTCCACCAATCAAATATCATTTTTACTCACTAAAGTCTCATCTCATTGGTTGAAATAGAATATGGACACTTAATTTGGGACATCCAAAGATTCCATTGTGGACACTTAATATGGGACGGAGGGAGTAATAAAAAAAAAGAAATAAGCAGTTAAATCAAAATAATCGAACAAAAAATCATTCTTTATAAAAAGATGAACTTCTAATAATCAAAACAGCCTACAACCGACACTCATACGGTAAAAAATAATTGGATTAACGAACTTACAAAATTTAATTGCCATATCCGACCATCATCAAACAACCTGGTTTTAAAATTGAATACACCAGGAAGATCATCAGCCTCTAGCCCACTACGATCACTGATTATATATACATATTAATCCTTACTGTCGATAGAACATATATATTAATCCTTACACCAGCAAGATCATCAGCCTCTAGCCCTCTACGAATACCCTATTACCTCGTATGAAACCTTATCTTGGAATCGGTTTTTCTTGCACAAACTTTGGTCTTCCGTAACGATGAGAGAGAAGAGGCGGTGAGGTGTCTAGTGTATTCTAGAGAGAAGCAGAAGTTGTTAGACATAGTAAGGCGGTGCAAGTGCTACGATGGGCCAGTTTTGCTGGGCCGAGTTTGCGCAACCCTTCCGAAACATTTATTTTAAAACCCACCGACCATCTGGTATTATAAGTGACACCGACCACCAACTTTAAAAACCATATACATGTGCCACCGCTTTTCTTGGCAGTCATGCTGCTGTTTTGCACTTGTAATCACATATATACTCATTTCAGAACACAGAACAGCGCTTTAACCAAAACCGACCTTGACCAAAGGCACAGATAAAAAACCAATCAACATGTGCAAGCACCAAAAGAAAGTCACAAAAGCCTCCATGGCTGCGTTACAACAAACGCCCCGCCAAGAAAAGACCTTCTTAAAGGTTTGAATTATGAGTTAGTAATAAACCTTGGAAGCCTAGCAAAAGAAAGGCAATAAAACCACCATGGTTGCGTCAGTAAACGCCCTGCCAAGTAAAGACCTTTTTAAAGCTTTGAAATATATGCCAGCGCTAAACCGTAAAGGTATGGCAAAACAAACCCGCAAAAAAGTCCACGACTGCGTTACGGACGCCCTGCCAAGGTAAGGCCTTTCTCAAGTTTTAAAACGTCAGTAGTATTAAACGAACAATATTTTCCTCCAACTGAACCGCGGCTGTTCAAAAGCGTTTCGCATATTCAAGAATAGGATTTCCGCCAACGGTGATCAGTATTCAACCAATAAAAAGCAATCCCAGTACATCAGTAGTAGGATTAGTTTTTCTCAGCCGAATACTGGTCGCTACACTCATTGTCCCAATGATAGCCTGAAACCATAAAAAAGGAAAAGTGCATGTTAAAGTTCTTGAAACGCTCCGAGATTCTATCTTTTACGATTATCCTCATGAATCACGAAGACCCCCTTGTGGGTCAGTAACAAAACCAGCAGTTTGGCAAAAAATGGCACAATATCGCTTTTGTTTCCTTTTTTTCTTCTCGTCTTTATTATTTTTGTTTGTAAGATTGATTTTGCTATTCTAGCCATTCATATATAATAAAAAAAAAAGAAATAAGCAGTTAAATCAAAATAATCGAACAAAAAATCATTCTTTATAAAAAGATGAACTTCTAATAATCAAAACAGCCTTCAACCGACACTCATACGGTAAAAAATAATTGGATTAACGAACTTACAAAATTTAATTGCCATATCTGACCATCATCAAACAACCTGGTTTTAAAATTGAATACACCAGGAAGATCATCAGCCTCTAGCCCACTACGATCACTGATTATATATACATATTAATCCTTACTGTCGATAGAACATATATATTAATCCTTACACCAGCAAGATCATCAGCCTCTAGCCCTCTACGAATACCCTATTACCTCGTATGAATCCTTATCTTGGAATCGGTTTTTCTTGCAGAAACTTTGGTCTTCCGTAACGATGAGAGAGAAGAGGCGGTGAGGTGTCTAGTGTATTCTAGAGAGAAGCAGAAGTTGTTAGACATAGAAGGCGGTGCAAGTGCTACGATGGGCCAATTTTGCTGGGCCGGGTTTGCGCAACCCTTCCGAAACATTTATTTTAAAACCCACCGACCATCTGGTATTATAAGTGACACCGACCACCAACTTTAAAAACCATATATATGTGCCACCGGCAGTAAGGATTAATATGTATATATAATATTATTGGTACAAAATTAACTCACCTGGTAAACAAACGATACTACATGTTTACAGTATACCAAATTTTGCTATAGTCACATATTTTGGTAACAAAGTTAAGTTGCAACATTTGGTTACGCATCGTGTTGCTCAATAAGAAGCTTAAGATATTTCACATCATTTAGTTAAATATTCAGAACAAACGATCAAATCTGACAACTTGTGCGTTAAACAACTATTTAGCAACTTGGATTTTGTTCTAGATGGCACAAAACACTGAATATCACATCAATATTTAAGAAACAGGCATATATGCACTCGATGGATGTTTAATTTAGCAACAAAAAAAACATAACATTATCACACAAACAAAACACACGGATCACCAGTATAAGAAGCCGGACTTCACACAAAACAGAGGTAGGTGTACTTCGCATCACAAATACTTTATGATCATCCACAAAGCCACAACGAGGACTGCAATTCCAATCACCGACAATAGAAGGCACAAGCAGGAACAACCACCTTTGGTGCGTTTGTTCAGAATGGCAAGATTTTTCTGCACTCTCTGTATATCCAAAACAAAGATAACAATACAAATTGTCAAAATTGGATAGTAATCCGTCACACGTCATGTAAATGATTAAATGAATTCACAAAATTTTCTGAAAAATAATTAACACTCGCAATATTCAACTGAGTTTCTTTGGGGTACAAGAATCTATTTCTGACAAATACGAATATTTGGGGTGTGCATATATGATCGGGACTGACAAAACCGGACCGCAAGATACTATATTACGTCTACTTGTAGAACTTAAAAAGAAATCTGTTTTTTGCTTTGGATTAGCGTAGAACCTAACCAGCCTTTTCTGAAAATTAATTTCTCAAGAATAAGATGTTTTAAGTTTATTATTTTCATATTAAAGAACTCGAGTTGGTATACTATATACAATCTGAGTTTAGACAGAACCAGTTCCATCCCAGAATCAGATTCATGCAAGCATATTTAGACCGATCCAGATTTTGTGATCATCCATTTTTTCCCCCGATTTTGGCCGGGTCTAGTTTCCAACCCATGAACAACCCCTAGTGGGGGGATTATCTTAAAAAAAATAGGATGCTCAAAAGCATATTAGTAGGAGTATAACCTTAAGTCGGGAATCTGTGACTTCTACATGTTCGTCCAGATCATCCTGTATAGCAGAAAAGAGCAAAGAAGCATTAGATCATTTCCATTGAGGCATATTTGTTCATAAATTTTAATAAGCTAAATAACGTAAGGAAAGAACTCAAAGAAGTGAAAGAAGAATGGCATACAATGAGTCTAGTGTGCAGGCCAAGTTCCTCATTGACTGCCAACGCAATATGCTTAGTACTTAACACTGTCTCCTCCAATTGCTCTAGGCCTTCATCTTGTTCTGCATATAGAAAATCATAGATAAAACCATGCATAACACTATTAAAAGTCTAAAGGAGAGTAAGATGCAAATATGCAATATATTTACTAGATTAAAATAGGTTGTGAATATGATTGCTAACCTCTCATAATTTGTCTCTGGAGCCCGACAACACCGGAGTTGTCCAAACCAGCAATTCTGCTCATGGCATCTGCTGGCTTAATATCTGGCCCAAGCAAGCTGTCCCTATTACCAAAGTTTGACATGTTCAAGGTGGAGGCCATCTGTGTTACCTTTGTCCTCAAATTTGCAAGATTATCTCGACGTCGATTCATCTCTTTTTCTGTCCTGCAATAGAGAAACGGATTCATTGATGTTCAGATGAATTTGTTACAGTTTCAACAAAGTTTGAAAGGTAAAAGCACAAACAACTGATTAAAGTTTGTGCGAAAACAAAACTAAATATGTGACCTAATTGGCGGGACTGCACAAATTTTAAATTGGCATGGGAAGGAATTGACAGCTGAAAGAAGCTACTTAAGCTCTTAAAACATATCTAAATTTGAACAGCTCTGAAACTAACTGTACAAATTTTAGAATTAGACTATGCAAGTCATGTAGATCATACCATCAGCAAATTCCTTAAGCCCTTAATCTTACCTGACAAGGTTCTACGATAATATAAATTTCCAAATTTGAACAGCTCTGAAACTAAATGTACAAATTTTAGAATTAGACTATGCAAGCCATGTAGATCATACCATCAGCAAATGCCATAAGCTCTTGATCTTACCTGATAAGGTTCTATGATACATAGATTTCAATCATAATCATAGTCATCATAAAGATACAAACGGAGAACTTGCAGAATAGTTTTTTTAAAAGGCGTTAAGGGCTCATACTACTTGTCTTTTCACAATCAAAAGTGGAATTTTTGTTTGTGATTGAAGTATTAAGTTTCAATGCAACATACTAGCATAAAGACACGTATCTTGATATTCCTTTTAGAACAATTTACACTGATGAAGCAGATCATGACCAAATCCGAATAAGAGAAGAATATACCTACATTCACTGACTATCATCCAAATGACGCAATAAAAATGAATAATTAACTAATAATCAGATATCCCATATTCTTTTGCGAGAAGGTTGGAAAGTCATATACTACATAGCAGTTACAACCTTTGTACAATTAAGAAACGCTGTTCTGTACTATATTATAATACTACTCAAATAGCTATCATTCATGTTAAACATAAAATAACTAACTTCTTATACGGGCACTACTCTCGGCTAATTAGTTCATATAACCTATATCATATGCAAGATCTTTTTAACCCAAATAAAAAGTACATGGATCTGCTCATCTGCATATCATAGGTAGCTAAAAAACTATAAGTGCATGAATTTAGGAATCACGATGAACAATGATGAACATATACTACACCTACTAAACCGGAGATAATGCCAATGGATGTGATAGTTAGAATAAAGCGGGGGAATATATCTTCTAAAGAAACTGAATCTCCCACAAAGAATGAAACCACCGTGAAAGAGTAGCACGTGGTCCATATCCATGACAGTATGCGACTAGACCGCACCTAAAAGTTTCCTCATTTATCACACAATTACTAAGATCTCTATACATTTATGTCCATACACCTCCACTTCCTCTATGCTTCAGCCAAAGATTGTAGCAGGACACCAAATATGCTTGTTAATAATCTATGGTAGAGTATAACAAAAGCAAACTCAAAAAGACGACCATGATAGGGACACGCAATTCGAGCTAACCAAGTTAATTACACATGTAGTCCGCAAAATTCAACTTGCAGTTATCATAATTTCAATGTACCAACATAAAGAAACACTTACAAAGGCTGTTTAGCAGGAAGCTTAGTCAAAAGAGACTGTAAACTATCAAGCCTCGTCCCCAATATCGTAATCTTCCTCCTGATGGCGGACGAATGCCTCTGCGCTTCCGGCCCCGTCCCAAAGGAACTCCTCTCGGATATCATCCCAGTGATATCATCAGCAAGTTTAGACGCCTCATTATATTCCCTTGTCCACTGATCCGATGAAGACGTCATTTATCTGAAAAAAACACAACCAACAAAAACCTTAAACACATTAATCACTCCATAGCTTCCTAATAAGCTGTATAATTCACATAATTTCAGACGGTGTTTGGGATTGCTTATACTTGTGCTTACAAATAGGCTGCTTAAACATAAGTACTCAAAGAAATAGCGTCTTATTTTGTTTAGGCTGCTTATTTTGTTTATAAAGCACAATAATACTTGAACAAATGATATCTTTTTGTTTCCATTTATATAAGGTTTTACGTCCAGCTTATTTGACCTCAAATCAAGCCGATAATACTTGAAAATAAGCAATACACAAAAGCGCTTCTTGCTTAAGCTTCTGCTTACAAATAAGCACTTATTAACTGATTACATATAACTACTTGGGGATATAGTGTTTAGAAATATAAAAGCATTTTATAGCAGCTCACATTGATGATCAGAAACTGCTTATTTTACCTCAAAATAAGCAAACTCCTATATAACCTTTGTATGTAAACAAGCCAGGTCAAGTTCCGTCAACGAAAACATAAATATGTATTTAATCAAGTAAATATACATCATGCTAACATCACATATTCAACTATCTACCTACAATCGCTATTTGAACGCACTGACATTAGCTGCTTAATTTAAGCAGAAGAGTCAAAAAAACTGCTCCTGATTAAGCAAATAAGCAATCATAAACAGCTCCTCCTAGATAACCTATGTACATAAACAAGCCCTGATTCAGGTCAACTCGGTCAAAATCGCTACGAAAACATCAATACCTATAAAAATCACACAATCCACATCATCCTAACAATACACAACATCACAATTTCAACGATCTACCTACAATCGCTATCTAATTCCATAAATCTTAAATAAGCACCCGGCTTCCTACAACTGCTTATTTTTAAGCAGAAGCAGATGACACAAAACTACTTCCGCTTTGTAATAAGCAGATAATCAATCCCAAACACCTCCTAAATAACCTAAACTTAGGTCAACACGGTCAAAATTGCTATGAAAACACTGATACCTATAAAGTTGCACAATCCACATCATCCTAACAATATACAACATCATAAATTCAACAATAACTTTAGGTCAGCACGATCAAAAATCGCAACGAAAACATCAATATCTATAAAATCACACAATCCACATCATCCTAACAATACATAACATCATAATGTCAACCATCTATCATCTACCTAGAATCGTGATGTGATTCCATAAGTCCCAAATAAGCACGCAACTTCCTACATGCTTATCAAAAACTGCCTGTTCTACTATTTAACCTCAAAATAAGCCGAATCAGCCTGGATGATACAATACCGCTACGCCTGAAAATAAGCAATCTAACAACTTCCTAAATCTCCTTTGTGCATAAACAAGCCCTAATTTAGGTCAACTCGGTCAAAATCACTACGAAAACATCCATACCTAGAAAAATCACACAATCCACATCATCCTAACAACACAAAACATCACAATTTCAGCGATCCACCTAAAATCGCTATTTAATTCCATAATTCTCAAATAAGCACGCAGCTTCCTACATGCCTATCAAAAACTACTTATTCTACTATTTAACCTCAAAATAAGCCGAATCAGCCTAGATGACACAAAACCGCTTACGCCTGAAAATAAGCAATCTAACAACTTCCTAAATCTCCTCCGTGCATAAACAAGCCCTAATTCAGGTCAACTCGGTCAAAAACCGCTACGAAAACAGCAATACCTATAGAAATCACACAATCCACATCATCCTAACAACACAAAACATCACAATTTCAACGATCCACCTAAAATCGCTATTTAATTCCATAATTCTCAAAAATTAGGGTTTCAATAAAACTAATCAATTTTTACACAAATCAACATATAAATAGATGATTAGTTACATATTTATATTGTGATCAATCGATCATTAACAACAGTAAAACTGTAAATTAACCGATAATTAGCTAAATAGATCAGTTTGCTGTGATAATAAATTTATGCATATATCAATAGTATGATAACGGATTTATAATTATATCATTAAAATAATAATAATAAATAAATAAATTGAATATATATATTTTTTACCTCAATAGATCAATTTCTAAGGTTTGTTAGATTGTAACTGAATTTGTTATTCGGTTAAATTGGATGATGATGATGACGTCACCGTTAACCGGCGAGATTTTGTTGTGTATATTGTTGTCTTCTTCTTCTACGTTTACTTTTTTAAAATTTTATGATAATTTAAAAAATTGGGTTGATAAAGATGCAATTGTAAACGGTGTCGTATTTGGTTATAGGTAGCTGGGCGGTTCGTCCACGTTTTCAATCCCAAAAGTAATCAATCCAACTTATCAATTATTGACGTGTATTATTAATTTTTTTTTAATTATTATTTAACATATATTATTAAGTTGATAAATAAATAAAAACTCTTTTACATTTTGTTCCTAGTTATTTCCTCAAGGTCTCTCATCGTAAAAACGAACTGACCTCAAACTAGTAAAATATGTCACAAATTAAGCTCAGTTTATAAATATAAGGCTCAAAATAAACTCGGGCTCGAGCCTAATAAACAAGTCAAGTTTAAGTTTTAACAAACTTGGACTCGACCCAACTAGTTTCCACCCTCGACCCTGATGTTAAAGACTTAAAACTATATTATAGTTAAAACCACTTTATACATCTTCATAAGCATTATCAATAGGGTTTAATTTTTAACTAGTTTGCAACAGATGTTTATTACTCTTTTAAACTCACAAGATTAAATAAAGTTATAAGACTCAATAAAATCCTATACACGTAATCTCGCGAAACTCAACATCATACTTCTTTATAGTGACACAGGATTAAGTTATAACTGATCGGAAGTGTATGTTCAGGAGTAAAGCAACGAAATCTTACAAGTTATCAACATACTCATTCGCAAGCAAACGACCTTAGGATGCATAAGGCTGGTCATCATTTCATACTTTAACATCGGTTGGGCAACACTTTTTTTCCTCCTCAACCGATTTGAACATCGGTCCTCTCGATTGCGACACTCGGTTGCCACATCGGTCGAATGTCAAGAATTTGCAATATCGAGTGCAAATTCACTCGATGTTAAAAGCTTCGTTTGGTCAAAAAGTAACGGTTTGGTCATTAAAAAAAAAAAAAAAAAAAAAAAAAAAAAAGCTTGGGTCGTGTCGGTCATTGGAGAGAAAATGACGTGGTATTGGATGACCGGGTCACGACCTAAATAATTAACAAGCACGTATTACCAGATATAGCAAATGGGAAACACAAGTATGATGATAAGCATCACGCTTTATAAAATGATAAAGTGGGCAATGCAAACGAATAAAGTACAGTAGTTAACAAACAAATTGTCCTTAGGGTGTGTTTGGTAGAGAGAAAAGAAATTAGAGAAATGAAAATTGAATTTATTTCCATTGTTTGGTGAGAATTGAAAAAGCGGAGAATTTGGTAGAGAAATGAAAAGAAATTGAGAGAATTGGGTAGTGTAATTTGGCTAGCTCCATTTCCATTATTTTTGTGGAGAAATTGGATAAATGGATTATTATTTATTTATTTATTTATTTATTTATTTATTTTATTATTATTTTTTACAACTATAATTTTGTTAAATAATGGATTTTGTTTTAAAAAAAATATATATGTAAACAAATTAGGACGTGCAACATTAGATGCTTAAAATCGTTTTTTTTCTTTTTTTTATGTTTATTTTACATTATCATTGTATAATATTTTTTATTTAGATATTTTTTCAAGAATTTTTTTTCATGAATATTTTTATTTCAATTCTGACGCTACCAAACAGTAGAATAAATACATTTTTAAAAATAATTTAAAAAATATATTTTTTAAAAAAATAAGGTTTTTTTAAATAAATACATTTTCAAAAAATAGTTTTTAAAAAAAGAAGTTTTTTTTTAAATACATTTTTAAAAAATAATTTTTTTTAAAAATTTTTTTTTTAAAAAATAAGTTTTTTTTTTAAATAAATACATTTTTAAAAAACATTTTTTTTTTAAAACAAGTTTTTTTTTTTTTTTTAAATAAATACATTTTTAAAAAATATTTTTTTTTAAATAATTTTTTTAAAGAAAAGTACATAAATTTTTAAAAAATAAATTAAAAAAAAAGGTAGATTTTTTTAAATAATTTTTTTTTTTTCATTTCTCGGGTCAAGTCTATGTTTTTACCAAACATAAGAATTGAACAAAATTCTCTACTGATTTTTCTATTATCTGAGATTCTATTCTCTGCTTCATTTCATTTCTTTGAAATTCTCTCTACCAAACGTGCCCTTAGAGTAAGAGGTATGGTGGCTTAGCCACTCCTTTTTATTTGGGTCTTATATGTGTCACATCACTTCAACACACGCATTTAAAAATACACCTCATTCACAACTAACTTAAACCTCTTCATTTAGGTCCCACCCACCCTCATTTTATTTCTTTTCTATATTTTTCAAACACAAATTCAAACATTTTAAACAACAAATTTAAATTTCATTAAAATAAAAACATTACAATATATTAAAAATTAAAACGATACAAAATACATAAATCATAAATCTTAATCTGAATACTTCCCGCATGCAGAATCATACGAGGGAGACCGATAACCGGCAAATTTCTCGATGTGAGCCAAACGTTCCTCATCTAGCGTAGATTGCCCAACAAATCTAGCGCATTTAATTTGATGCACCCGCACCATCGTTTTTGTTCTCCGATAGCTCCAATTGATTTTGGTGCTGATGTTGTTCGATATCTGTTGAACACACCCTCACAACTTGTCAGCAATCTCGTCGTCTTTGTGGGCTTCATCCATCAAAAATTTGTCGATCACAACTTTTCGTTCAAGCGTAATGTCGTTGCAACTCGTGTAGTTTTCTCTCATATGTTGCTTCTCTGTCCTTGCCTGCTCAAACAGATTGATGACGTTTATAATAGCGTTTTTTAGAGCCTAATCGTCTTTTTCGCATTGATTTTTAACGTACATCTGCATATCTTCAACGGAATGCGGGAGACGGCAAGCCATAATAATCTTGTGTAAAGAGAAGTGTGAATTTTTGTGTTTGAAAGAGAAGTGTGAATTGTGTTTGAAAGAGAAGTGTGAATTTTTGTGTAAATATGGGTATTATTTATAGAGTGGGTGGGGTAAATATTTAAATTTGAAAAAAAAATAATAATAAAATAAAATAAAAAGTTAACCGTTGTGAGCCAAACAGATATATTTCAAAAAAGTGTTTTGTCGTTTTCATTTCGTGGGGGTGTCGAGGGAGAAAGTGGCGAAGGAGTGTGGTGTGGTGGCGAGGGGTGGCGGACAATGGCGAGCTTGACACATCAGAACGGCGAGCCTTGTTCGTTGCCACACTTCATGTTCTTAAAAGAGTACAAATAACGTTTCTTGGAAAGTCACCAACAAACAAGAATATCTAAGTATAAATGTATGATGCTTAGGCCATCTACGATGCAAGTAGGTGGCATACGCATAATAGAAAAAAAAAATTGAAGTGGTATGCGTACAATTCATTGTGAAAGAAGCACATATTCACATGTTAAAATTTAGTTGGTCTCTGAACATACGATCAATATAGTGTAAAAATGAGCCCAAATCTTGAATTAAATTAGTAAAAAAACCAAAAGATCCCTACTCACTTATTTGAACATGTCAGATTTAATGCATTACAAAATAAATTATATATGATGGTGTAATAATGAAGTGTCACTCTATTACACTAATTTTATTTTACATGCAATGTAGATGCCTTTAAACTTTTTTTACATGCAATGTAGATGCCCTTAACCCCCAACCCAACGAAACAATGATGAGTACCATCCTAGACCTAGCAGAAAGTCGAGTATAGAATGTGCCTTATATAGCGCGTTAGATTAGACACATTTATGGATAATTTTCTCTTTCAGAGACATTATTATTCAATAAATTAACTACTCTTGAATATATTATGAAAGAAAGCAAAAAAATTTAACATACATGTATTTAATTTAATGACTTTTTTTTTGTCATTCTATGATAATAAGCTCTAACCAGTTGGTAGCAAATACGGTTGTAAAGCTGAGTCAAACTAATAAACTCGAGCTCGTTATAGCTTTAGATTTCAAAACGAGCCAACCCGAGCTCTATCATTTTCACATGTTAAGTATCTTAAAGCTCAAAATCGATTTGAAAATATACTCAAGTAACTAGAACTTGAGTTGTCTCGTCTTGTTTACACACTGCAAATACGGGTGTTAGTCGGGTCCTGGTCAATTCGGGTTAAGGCTAAAAAAACATATCCGAACCCGACCCTATTTAAAAATCTGGTTAGACGGGTTCGGGTAAATTCTTGTTCGGGTCAGATAGAGTATAAGTAAAATGATTTAAAAAATTCCGTAATGAAATATGTTTACATTGTAAAAGTGTTAGTCGAGTCAGGTGTTGGAATATGTATATATTTATAAAACGCGTATGTCCGGATTCGAACTCGTGACCACGGGATTGCACACATTAGCGAATGATAATTAAAGTTAATAATTAATGTTTATGTTTACGATTAATTATTGCACATTAAGTCCGGTTAACGATCGTTAAGTATTTAACGGAAAAATGACTAACGACCGTTAAATGAAAAGAGAAGGGACTAGTAATGGAAAGACTTGAAAAGTTATGGGTTTCTATTGGGCTTTGCATGGTGGCCGCCAAGGGCTTCTCCAAGCCCTAATCCATAACTTGTTCCCAAAGTTTTCCATCTACTATATAAACAAGGCTAGTTTCGGGTTTTCATCACTTGTGCATTGAATTAACCTAGATCTCTCTCTCTCTCTCTTGTCCATATTTCGCCGAACACCCTTGTAAGGGAGTTTGGTTTCGTTTTCTTAAACGAGGACTTGTGTTAGATCTAGCAATCGCTGATTCGTTGGTTAATTCGTGTGTACAAGAACGTGGTAGTAAGACACTATTCTTACACCATATTGGTTTGAGTTGTAGAGCGGTGAGGACAACTCTTCAAACCGCTTCTTTGTTTTGCTCAAAGGATCGACATTCGCAAGAGGTACGTTACGCATACTTTCGGTTAATTAATTTATTTGTTATGATCTTTAAGTCTTCCATTGTGTACTCTTGATGTCTTTATGTTTTATTGTATTTTATATATCATAAACTCAACGGTGGCATCACGAGCCTTGTATAACAAGTAATTAATTATCAAACACATAAATAAAATAAACATGTTGTGTTATTATTTGTATGCGGAGATCTAGGGTTTGCAAAACCTAAACCCTAATTTTTTAGGGGCGTTTTTGGTGCCCTAATTAGGGTTTTGTAAACTAAAGTTTTAATTGGATTAGAAACCCTAAGATGCATGCAACTTTATGTGTATATGCGTAACTCGTTTAATTGCATTAATTGTTAAGTGTAATTTTATGTCCATGATAATTATCTCGCATGTTTTATCATGGATCCGCTTTTATTGTATGTTCTACTTGTTTAAGTGATATACACTAATTTATGATAGATCTAAAATTGGGGAAGACCTCAATCATTATTAATTTAATCAATTATGTGCTATGTGGTATATATTTAATTTTGACTTACGCAATTGATGAATCGATGCATGTGGCTCACCTTGTACATAGGTGAAAACGGGTGAAAGTCTTAATTAAATATATGCATATTGACAAATCTAGAATTGGTTATTATAGGATTTATCAAAAACGTTTGCATGTGGCTATTTGATATGCATGACTTATTTTTTGTTATGCATTCATTGTTTATTTTTACAAATACTTGCTTGTTTGTTAAGTGTAACAAGGGTATTTTTACAAGAAAAATAAACTGACCTAAACAATGGTGAAACATGTATTTTTAAGAATAGTAATCATAATCGTTTAATTGATTGATGACTTTGGTACAAATGACTGAACGACTCACCCATGAGAATGAACTATAAAGGGGTTATTAAAAGAAGTGCGCACAGTCACACCGAAAGGATGTCTAAGGTTGTGCCTTAGCGCACAGTCCTCGCCCTCTGTAAGTTCGAATGGAGCTACTTAGTAAGCCATTAAATGTGCAAGCTCATCTTAAGGCGAATTAGTGTTAATACCATGCGCCACTTGGTGGTAATTATCCGAAACACTAAGTGTTTACACTTATGCAAAAGTACGGTATAATGGATGATAATTAACACTAAATTCCTTGATTGGTGAAACCAATACCTCAATTAAAGTTTGATGATGAAAAACTTAAACATTAAAACAAGATATAAATGTTTTAATAAAACCTATGTTACGAAGATGAATGCATGACATCTTTGTACATATTTGATTTAACATCAAAATTATTACCCATAATTTAAGTTATATGCCATCCAACGAAACGGAAACACCTGAGATTACCTTTTATTTGCGTGAGATCGTGATTTAGATCGTAATCAAAGGGTAAAATATCCACGTGACGTGAGAACGGGCATGGATGATTTTGCGCTTCTTAAGTTGGACAACTTAATTGAGTTAAGCGGTGAGCGGCAACTCAAGGCATAAGATGGGATAAAACATGTTTACATGGCGATTGATATTGGCTATATATAAATCCCATAAATCTAGGAATTGCAATTGAAATTGGCAATTGAGCAAAAGCAATACCACTTTGTATAAGGTTCATTACTAGCAGATCAACTGACGTGATGAAATTATGACAATTTGGATCCTAGTTTTCAGTGAAAATTAAATGGTTATATGTTTATGAACCATGGGTATTTAATTTTCTTGAAAAGGTTAATTATCGAAAATACTAAAATTGAATTTTGTAATTCTTTTGAATGTATAAATGCAACATTTAACCAGAACGAGGTTTAGTCTTTGATCGAAGAATTGATCCACTCGCTTTCAAACAAATGTTTGATCGAGAATAATTTACCGAAAAGACAAACGAAGTCTCTTTTCCATGGGAGAAGCATGAGACTCAATCCTATTCCTTTTCATGAATGAGAAAGGTATAATAGGAACATTTGAATTGTCTAAATTCTAATGTAACTCATAGCAATGAATTGCACATCTTATTTTCCATAAAGATTTCATTACCCTCATTTGGTGAATGAATCCTTTGTAACAACATGAATGTTGGTTAATTGGAAAGCATGTATATGAGTTACTAAATTAGAAGCTAGACTAATTACCGCGAAAATTGGTAGAAGGCAAACTAGCATTTTATCTAGTTGTTTTGCTTTAACCTTTAAAGGTGCTACATACCATTATGGGCATGGTAGGCCTGTTAAGGAAGAAATTGCATACCCAATTTTTCGAGTTAATAACATTGATGGATAACCCATCATTTATAGAGTAGAATACACTTTTTAGTACCTTAGTAATGATTATGTATGGTTCTTTAAAGGTGTAGGAAAGTAAAAAGCAAGCAAGTTGTTTTCACTGGTTTTGAAACACTTACAATGTTGTCAAATTCAGTGGGAGCATTTGTGTTGCATTACTGAATAAGAAGTTGTTGAAATGATTTCTAATTCAGTGGGAGCTACAAGCCTTATTTGTTGCGTAGTAATCCAAATTATCTCTTGAATATCATGTAGATAATTACTTTCCAATTGTAGGAACTTATATATATATATATATATATATATATATATATATATATATATATATATTTAAGGATTGTCATGTGCATTTCACAAATCAATATAGTCCTATATCTACTAGTTATATTTATGACACAAATCATATTAATCAAATAAACGAGCGTGTATCGTCTCATGTTTATATGCTACATGATGTTGTTCCATGCACAAGTGGGAGAAATCTTTATTGTGTGCAAGGTACAACACATATTAATATGATTTAAATGAATTCTCTTGACTGTAAAGTAAGAGAATAACGTTCTAATAGGAAGTATACATTTAAATATGTATGATTGCCCTATTAAGAACATGTGTCAAGATGATAACAAAGACTACTTTATTTTAAATATTTATGTCATTCAATATTTAAGAAACACTTGAAGTTACAATTTATGTTACGTGAGAACGTGAACTAGATTGTAGCCCAAGGTAAAATATACACGTGTCGTGAGAACGAGCATGGATGATTCTGCAGTTTCTTACATGGAACATTTCATGGAATAACATAATTAAATGAAGTAATCTAATACTACTTTGAATGTAAGTATTCGTTGAATAACTTAAGTATATGTAGTAAATATTAACTTCAAATATTAATTGAAACCCGAGGTGGTGTTCATAATTACTTTAATTATAAATGTTTATGATTTTGTAAAGTCACAAACATGAAGTCTTTTAATACAAGACTTACAATATAAAGTAAGACGTTAACTTGCTATGTTTTAAGACATATGCATGAAGTCAATGAGTTGATCAATGACTTATAACGTATAGTGGGATTATAACTGGTATGTCTTTTGACTTGGTCAAGAATGCTTGTGTTATAATGCATGCAATTGACTTGGTAATTCTATTGTACCATTAAGTTTTACTTTGTTGGTAAATAGGATAAGCCAAAGAGTAGATGGTTATCTTAAATATTGTTAGATTATCTTACAATATTAATTCTAATTAAATACCATAGTTTTATGGTATGTTCAGTTAGAAGAATCAAAATCTATTGGCATGTTTGATTCAAGATAACTATAGTTTCTTCCAAAAGTTATCAAGGTTAGTAGATTGAGTATAGATTGAATATACTCAATAAGACTCCAACCTAGAAGATTGATAAGACACCATTTGTTTATGGAATGTGATGAATCACATTAAGTCTTATAAATGAAGTTCTGAATTTGTTAAACTACTTGTAGAGTGAGTTGTAACAAACTAATGTCAGGAACTGTCAATGTGTTCTGTAATGTCCCAAAAGAGAACAATGTATTGTTGCTCTACTTGATAAACTATTTAAAGGTAATCTTTAAATTTTTAAAGGCAAGTGGGAGTTTTGTTTAGATCTTGAAAGATTGAGTTACAAAATACATAATCTTCTAAATATGCACTATCAAATATCATGATGAGGCTAAACATGTAAATGATAGACCTCAATATGATGGAATTGTCATTCATAAATCCGTAAGGATATCTCAGATATTTAATATGCTGAGAAATATGAGTTACAGGATCATGGTAAGCCTGATAATCATAATGATGAATTTACCAAATGTTGAATTGTGGTAAATCAATCATACTATGAATGTTGAGATGATGTCCATAAAGATAATCAACTTTAGGTACTTGGTTTATCTTAATAATGAAAATGAGTTTCTTCAAAGGATGGAAACCCTAGTGGTTTAAATCTTTGTGTAGAAATCATATGGACAATATTGTACACATATTTAATGCATGTCTAGTGATAATAATATTAATCATAATTAAGCAATTAACTATGACTAAATATTCTTTTCTAGATACATTAAATAGAATTATAAAGATTATAATTGTCATACTTACTTTCATTGATATGAAATTTTGACAATGAATATCAAAACTCTTTGTTGTGGAATTACTTTTGCGAGGACGATAAGTAATACAAAGTAGTTTTATGAATTCAAATAATCTTTGAATATGTACAAACTGCAAGAATCCATGAATGGATATATGCATGCATCTATGAGATGATTCTTATGTTTAATATTAAATCCATGTTTGATTTAATAATTAAAATAAGATAGCTCATAAGTATTCCTGAAAGCTAGTGAGAGTATTATTTTTATTTTCTTAAATCTTATATGTTGTATGGGCAACTACATTCCACCTAAATTAAGTTTTAGTTGGGAATGAAACTTAGTTTGTAAGATTTGGAAATAAGACATACAACATTGGAATATATGTTTATTACTATAAACATATGCGGTAAATAAATGAGTCTAATAGAACATGATGGATATATAATGAGATCTTAAAGTCTAATTTGAAGATTCATCATGTACATCATGTTGTAAGATTGTTGTGTCATGCTTGATTACAAGATGATTTGACAACATTGAAAGTTGTTAGTGTAATGAATATTTTAAAAGGAATATGTTTGGATTTAGAATCACATTCCACAGTCTGGAGATGCTCCAAGATTCTATGGATGAAAATATGGCAATTGTTTCATAATTGTCATTGCCAACAAACTTGAGTTTTGGTAGGCACCAACATTACACTATAACCTGCTCAAAGTTTACGGATGTTTAAAGAGCATATTGTTGTATACAATGATGCTAGTATAATTGAGATGACACTCAATTCTAGTCACGGTATCCTTGATGATGATGACCATGTTGACTAGTTATGCTCAATTAAAAGCATAGTTGCATTATACATTAAAGAATAAAGAATATTTTAAACTTTAAAAGTTTTGAAAGATGATTGTCATATATAGGTGGTTCAGGTTGTCACGCACCTTATGGAATGATATGACAATATCAAGATATGTGTAAACACATACAAGAAATTCACTTATTGAATTTTTTTTGAAATAAGTATTCTCAAAATTCCTATAGATCAAAGTTAGTTGAAATTATGCCTTGTCAACAAGTATGAGTTGCATGACTTGTGGCAAAATTCATTAACTAAGGATTATCATGTATTGATCTATTTAGTATTTGGATAAAGGATATTGCAAACATTATTATTCAAATGAAATAAAGTATTTTGTTATGTTTATTATTCATTTATTATAATGTTATCCCAGATTTGCATGTTTAAATCCTTGAATAACTTAAGTTATTCTAAATAGTCCGTTGTCAATCAATAACATGGGAATGATATTGAATTAAGACAAATCGAGTATTAGTTAGAATATACTTGAAAGTATATTGATGCGTAGCATGACTAATTTCGATGATATTCAATGAATTGAGTATAGGACTTATCCCACCCACATGATGATACTTTATGGATCTTTGTCATTAAGTATATCATGGATATTTATCCTCGACTTGAGATACAAGAGATATGTCATGGATGTAGTGCATTTTGTGAAGCAATCTAACGCTATACGTGGCGGGTAGTTATAAGGGTTGTTTTCGTGTTGTTGCGAAATTTATGAATCACCTTGTAGTTAAAATGGGATTTGTTTCCTTCAAATTTATTTTGAAGTATAATACTATTGGGCCCTCGTAGGGTTGTTAAGATGTTTGCATGGCCATGCCCAAGGTCTTCGGAATATGTTCGGAAGAATTGGTAATCTTAATCAATCACATAAAGCGAGGAACATAATAGTTAATTAAGAAATGAGTGAGATCCATATTCTTATTTAACATGGTATTAGAAACAAAGGATGAATATGATGATGAATCATCAAACTTGGTTTTCTCCGAAAACCATACACGAGTTATCTTGGGGCATTGGCGTGTTGCTAGACGCTAACCAATGTCATTACACGCTTTGTAAACATATCCAGTGGGGCTGTTGGAATATGTATATATTTATAAACGCGTATGTCCGGATTCGAACTCGTGACCACGGGATCGCACACATTAGCGAATGAGAATTAAAGTTAATAGTTAATGTTTATGTTTACGATTAATTATTGCACATTAAGTCCGGTTAACGATCGTTAAGTATTTAACGGAAAAATGACTAACGACAGTTAAATGAAAAGAGGACTAGTAATGGAAAGACTTGAAAAGTTATGGGTTTCTATTGGGCTTTGCATGGTGGCCGGCGAGGGCTTCTCCAGCCCTAATCCATAACTTGTTCCCAAAGTTTTCCATCTACTATATAAACAAGGCTAGGTTATAGGGTTTTTCATCACATGCATCAATTAACCTGATCTCTCTCTCTCTCTCTTGTCCATATTTCGCCGAACACCCTCAGAGGGAGTTTGGTTTCGTTTTCTTAAACGAGGACTTGTGTTAGATCTAAGAATCGCTGATTCGTTGGTTAATTCGTGTGTATGAACGTGGTAGTAAGACACTATTCTTACACCATATTGGTTTGAGTTGTAGAACAGTGAGGACAACTCTTCAAACCGCTTTGTTTTGCTTCGAAAGGATCGACATTCGCAAGAGTGACGTTACGCATACTTTCGCTTAATTAATTTATTTGTTATGATCTTTAAGTCTTCCGCAGTGTCTCTTGATGTCTTTATGTTTTATCAGATTTTATATATCATAAACTCAACATCAGGTTGGTTGGGTTATTCGGGTTTATGTCAATTCGGGTCGAGGCTAAGAAAAGATACGCAAACTTGATCTTAGAACTCGAGCTAGTCGGGTTGACATGAATAAAATTACTGATCCGAGTAACTCGACTCAAATTGACTTAATTGGGTTCGGGCTCGATTCGGGTTCAGACCGGGTTCAAGTCATAAATCAAATAGACTTATGCAAACAAGTTTTGAAAGAACGCGGGCGGTTCATTCAACTTGCTACAAAATAAATTAAAATAAAAAAGGTGCATAAAGTCATAAAGATAAAAGGTTCCTCAGGTTTGACCATTTTACCCTCAACAAACAAAACTCAAAAAGTCAAACCCCAACCTCGCTCCCGTTGACCGTCGCCACTCAACCCACCGTCACACCGCCGCCGCCTCCTCCGTCCAAATCCAACCGGCGACGGCTCCACCACCTCACCTCACCTCACATACAACGTCACTTTCCTCTTCCACCCCCTAATTTCACACCTACCGGAAAACCTAACTACCGTAGCAAAACTCACCGGAAAACCGCCGGCCGGACGGATAGATGTCGGACATAGACCGGAAAATAGAGAGACTGATGAAATGCGAGCCGTTAAATGAACACGAAGTGAAATCGCTTTGTTTAAAAGCAATGGAGATACTTGTTGAAGAGAGTAATGTTCAACGTGTCGATGCTCCTGTTACTGTTAGTTACTTATTTTCATATAAATTTACGAGTCGTTTATTTCGCGCATTATCGGTTATATAATTTTATCTATTTTAGGGCTCTGTTTATGTGTAGTTTATTTCTGCTTGTTAAAATGTGATTAGGTTAGATGCTCCTTTATTTATTTGTTACATAATTAACGATTCGACTATTTTGCGTATTACTTGATATCCGGTGAATGTGTTATAGTTTAGTCTAGTTTGTTTGTGAAAATGTGGTTAGGTTAGATATTTATTGGAGTTTAGTTTCTAGTAGTGTATTCCGAATCGAAAAGCTTGACGTGATTGCTTATTTTGAGGTTAGGTTTAGGACGGTAAACGAACTGAAACTTAGAACCGTACCGTTAGGTAAAAAGTTCATTTATATTCGTTTATGTGTAGTTTAATTCTGTTTGTTAAAATGTAGTTAGGTTAGCTGCTCCTTTATTTATTTACTTTTTTGTTACATAATTTACGTTTCGATTATTTTGCTTATTGGAGTATTTGATATCCGGTGAATGTATTTTTAGTGAAAATGTGGTTAGGTTAGATACTTATTCGAGTTTAGTTTCTAGTACTGTATTTCGAATCAAAAAACTTGATGTGATTGCTTATTGTGAGAGTACTGTATGTTAACTTACTTTTTTTATATAAATTTACGAGTTGATTATTTCGCGTAGTATTGCTAACTGTAATCGCTCATTGTTTTTAGGGATCTGTTTATTCGTAGTTTTTTTCTGTTTGTGACAATGTGGTTCTTCGACTATTCGATTTAGTTTCTAGGATTGTAAGTTCGAATGGGAAAGTGTATGCTTATTGAGTGTTTGGATAAATTCAATATGATTCGGCTTTTCTGCGTATGTGTAGTTTAATTTGTATGTGAAATTGTCTCTAAGTTAGATTATTACTGGACTTTAGGTTAAGGATGAATTTAGTTTCTAGTGTTGTATTTGGAATTAATAAGTTTGATGTGAATGTTAGAGGATGTTCTGGTTGCTAATTGGGTGTTAGGATATTTGAGAATGCTTCGGCTTGTTTGCTTATTTTGGGGTAAATAAGCATTTCATATTTATTTATTATATAATTTTACTATGATTTACTTATGTTGTGTATTATTGCTAATTGTAAATGCTCATCGATTTTAGGGCTTTGTTTACGTGTAGTTCAATTCTGTTTGTAAGATGTGATTGAGTTAAGGTTTGGGATGAATTTAGTTTCTAGTATTGTATTTCAAGTCGAAAAGTTTGATGTGAATGTTGGGGGATGTTTCGGATTGCTAATTGAGTGTTTAAAATCAAAAATGCTTCGGCTTATATGCTTATTTTGGGTAAATTAGCAGTTGACTGTTATTTAGTTTTGAAATGAAATTTGGATGACCTTTTGGCCCTCGTACGTGACCTAGAAACCTTTTAAGTATATGCAAATGAGTGTTTAGCATTATTTTAACATCCGATTATGGCAATCTTCTACATATTAAAAGATAAGCAAATTGTTTCTGAAGTGCTAATTTGCTAAGCTGCTTTTGAGCTTATCTGCTTATAAGCAGAAAAATTAAGCAACCTGCCTAGTTAAAGTTAGGATATCAATCTCTACTCCAGTAACGTAGGGTTTACACTTTACAGTTATTCCCGTGAAGGATTGTCACATATCATTGGCAACATTACCAACTTTATTCATAAATGATATGGAAATGTAGAGTTGAAAGTCCATTGAAGACTTATTACAGGATGTGAAGAACATACGTGTTCTCACTTGTGATGTTCTGATATATTATGGGAATTATTAGTCTGTGTCATCAAAGTTTTCACGTTGTTTGTTATTGTGAAATATTGTATCTTCACTTACTAGGAATGTAGGTTAGAAGCTTGCCTGGGAGTGCCTTTGACTCTTCGTACATTATTAATTAGGAGTGTTAACTCACAGGCCTTATCCCCGTGCTTATAAAGTAGCTCAACAGAAGCATATTAAATTTGACACATCATGACGATGTGAAGGTGTATTTAGCATTGGCGATAGTGGTTTACAGACGAAGGCTATCCTTTGTATTACTAATGTGCTGTTTTTAAAGAGTATTTCAACTCTTTGCAGTGAGTTTATCTTTTTATTTCCTATAAAGTAGTGGCATTGTTATGCAGAGCATTCTGTTAGAGTTAGACCCACTGAGCATACTAATCAATGGGAAATCAAGTCCATCAACTTTGATTAAAGAATACTTGAATTGATGTCAGCTGCTGATATGCTTGTGTCCCATTATAACTGTTTTGATCATATATACTAGTAATTACTTGCCCCTGTTTCTGCGTAAAATTTACTGTCTATTCTTTTTTCGAAGCGTATTCTAATAGTCATTTTTTGTGGTACTAGATATGTGGTGACATACATGGACAGTTTTATGACATGCAAGAACTTTTCAAAGTAGGCGGCGACTGCCCAAAGACTAACTACTTGTTTCTTGGGGACTTTGTGGACAGAGGGTTTTACTCTGTGGAGACGTTTTTGCTTTTGCTTGCCCTGAAGGTAAAAGCTGTGATTTTAATCTATTACGAGCTAAGATAGGATGCAGTGTGTTCTATAAATTTTCTTTCAATTAAGCATTCATTTAGGCTGCTCTTTTCTGTTGTGAATCATAGTCTTCACGGTTAGTTATTTTTCTATATTCCATATTTGTAGGTCATGAGAATTGAAACTATCCATCTTTGTGTTACATAATAGCAACCTCAGTTAACAAACATGTGATGCACCGGAAGCAATATATAACTCTATTCTGGCCACCTCATGTACCAGACATGCAAATGCCTGAAGCATAATAAAACTTGGATATAACTCTGAGTCTCATTCGCACATAAAGGTTTGGGTCTGTTGATCGGGTCCCATTTGGATATCAATAACAATGGTATTTCACCTATTAAATGTAGGGAACAGAAGAGAAGGAATCTAATATCTAGCAAACCTTAGGCAACTAAATATATCTGTGCAATATCTCCGTAACTTGAAATCAAGTTAGGAACCTACTAATCGACTATTCTTCCAGTGGTCAGTCATAAATCCTCTATTACAAGTCGAAGATGTTGTCAGCCAGATAATCAAATTATATGTGTAGTCGTCATTACATTCTTTTCCATAGCGATAAGACACACACTTAAAGTTTTACTCATGTCGAACAGAGAGTTGGGCAATCATCTTTTGACTCTTAAGTGACCAGATGTGGACTGTAGCATGTTATAAGTAAAAAGGTATAAAATACAGACTCGTAATTGCAGGATTTAGAGGCAGTTATGAGCCAGCAGTAACATATTTGCCTGATAGGTGATAAGTTTTCCAGTTATGAGTCAGATGAAAGATAAATGAGTTCTCATGCCAAGTCACCAAATGGTTTGTGACCACGTAGCTTCACATGTATAATATCAAGATAGTTTATTGCAAAACAAGTAGTATCTTGATGTACTTTTTTTGGAGCCAACTGTTCTATATGACATCCTAGTGTTGATTATTAAACCATAAATAGAGTGAGAATTGAAATGGCGATCTTTCCGTTTCTTTCTTTAGGAGCGTTTTATTCTGAGTTATTTATGTATGGTTGTAGCTATTGTTCTACTATCATGGGCCTTCGCTTTTAGCTAAAGCTTTCTTGTAATCAGGTGAGGTATCCCGACCGGATAACACTGATTAGGGGCAACCATGAAAGCCGGCAAATTACACAGGTATATAATATGTCATTCTGCATGTGTAGGTTCCTATCTTGGGTTTCTTTGAACACTTAAAAGTTATTCTCTGTACTAGGTATATGGATTCTATGACGAGTGTCTAAGGAAGTATGGTTCCGTCAACGTTTGGAGATACTGCACTGATATATTTGATTACTTGAGGTTTGTTAAATTCCTTCTTTCCAGTTTCCTTTGTTTTGCTAAAGGTTGACTACTATTTTTATTGACGTCCAAAGGGTAACCCATTAACAGACTCACATCTATATGTGAGAAAAAAGGAAGCAGAACACCATGTTCTATAGTGAGTATTTTGAAAGAACTAATACCTACTCCAATTCTAAACCAAACGGCACCTAAGTTTCATACTTGAATTTTGAATGCCAAATGTGAAAGAGCAGGAATTGATGGCATTCCATATGTGTCGGATTAAATATGCAATTGTAACCTGTTACTTATGGATGGCCACTCTGGGTTGTGCGTTATCTCTAACGGGCCAAATATGAATAAAAAAAGGTTGGCCTTTAAGGGAAAACATGCCAAATAGGTTGGACTTTGGAGGGGTCAAACAGTTCCCAAAGAGTATTTTCAATGCATCAATCCTCCTTAATCATTGTATTAGACTATGTAGTATGTTGTTCAATTAATATGATTTTGTATTTGAGACACTAATTATTATAAGTATTATTGTAGTTTTCAGACAATAGTGTATCCAGTCAACCCAAACAGTGCAGTCATAACCTGTTTTGACCCGTTACTGAATCATCCTGCCCAACCCATTTAGCCGCCTCTAGTCAAACAAAAATAGGAAGCACGTGTACTCTTAAATTTATGCATATAGAAACCTTTATATAGGGTCTGCGTTTCTTTCATCCTACGGTCCTACCACCGTTTGAAATTTGAAATTTGAAATTTTACAGTATGTCTGCTCTGGTCGAGAACCAAATACTTTCAGTTCATGGTGGGCTTTCTCCTGTCATCAACACAATAGACCAGGTTTGAGAAATTAACCTATATCTTCTTCTACATTTTGTTTTGATTATTTCTCACCTTGATTATCTATTTTGTGACTGACTTGCTAGATTCGGGCAATTGATCGGAAGCAAGAAGTACCCCACGAAGGTCCCATGTGTGACCTCTTATGGTCAGACCCAGAGGATACTGTAGATAGTTGGGGATTGAGTCCGCGTGGTGCTGGTTTCTTGTTTGGTGGCAGTGTTGTCACCTCTTTTAATCACACCAACGACATTGATTACATTTGTCGTGCCCACCAGTTGGTAATGGAAGGATATAAATGGATGTTTAACAACCAGATAGTTACTGTCTGGTCGGCTCCAAATTACTGCTACCGGTGATCTTCTTATAAACCTAAATGAGTTGAACCCCCTCTATTTTTCTAATATATCTTCCTAATCAATATTCAAATTACGTGTTGCAGGTGTGGAAACGTAGCTGCAATACTTGAGCTGGATGCTTATCTTAATCAACGGTTTCGTGTATTTGAAGCAGCTCCACAGGTATGTTAGGATGTATTCTGGGATTTAAGTGGAAAATAGAGGCATTATGAAATGTCGTTGGTATATAGAGGCCACATTATTTCTAATACCCCAAGCCCTGCTAAACTTCCTAGCATATCCAAAATCCAAATTAACTTAAAACAACATTTCAAACTTCCCATAGTAATAAGTGGGCAGTTTGTTTGGAGGGTATGGGTTTAATGGTGTTTGATATGGGTGTGATGAAATGGGCTTGATACCCATAAAACTCATGCATTATTCATACCCACCTAAAGGGTAGGGTTTCGAAATCCATACCTATTCTGATTCCCCTCTCTTCTCATATACATACCCGTAGTGATTTCGCAGTGCAATTTTAAAAAAAGTGCCACCCAATTTTTTTTTTGAATAAAATTATTCAGGAGGTTTATATGCTTACACTCCTGGAGATTTTGACCAGTTTGACCCATATGTCTTGTTTGAGCAAACGTTGTAATTTTACCTGTTTGAGCCATTATAGACAGATCATTACGCGAATTGACCCATGTATAACTAAATGGGTTGGAATTGCCTCCTCTAGATGCATGTTCACAGTTTTGCCTTCATTCTTGTCATTATATAAATAAGGCTGACATCATTCTCAAGGAATAAATCAGATAAGAAACAGATAAGGTGTAAAATTGTTATTATGACTGTCCTAGTCACTGGATTATTACAAAAGTTGTGCAGTGTTACATGGTCAATGACTGCAATGCAACAATTGCAGGATTCAAGAGGGGCTTATGCCAAAAAGCCAGCGCTAGATTACTTTTTGTGATGAAGGATTTTACTGATGTACAGTCCGCGACAAGTATCGTTTTGCTTATGATACCCAAGCTTCAAAAGTTTTTGTACGACTCATGAGCAATAATGGTTTTTACACAATTGTTTGGGAAGCCCTTTTCCTTAAAGTGGTTTTTTGACTCCATTTCTTTGCTCATGTATCATTGATTTCATTTGCCTGTTTCATGTGTTCATGGGTAGGATTAGTGTGTAACAGTTGTGCACATACAAAGGTGTTTGTTTGTATTAATGAACTACAGGAAGATAGACTTGAACCGTCAAGGGTCTAAATTTCCAAATTATTTTGGATTCAAGAAAATGTTACTAAAGAAATGATGTATGGGTCACTTTTTGATCTTCTTTTATCTTGATTTGTCATACATTATTTGCAGATCAAATTTTCTGATTTGGGTGTCACATTATAATTTTACTCATAACAAAATATAGATTCTCATTAATACTAACAATTACTGGGTTGATTTATTCACAAAGTAAGATATATGCTTGTACGTTGTAAAAACATACAATCAGGTTGTATCATACTCAAACTTTCAACAATACATAAATTGAAATGTATAGTACGTGGATCAATATCATCGGTGGTATTACTACTAGCGAACATAAAATTTAGGGGTGGTAATCATGGCTGGAAAGTCTAAACAACCCAATCGCTACTCAATGTGGAGAAAGGACGGACCCCAAAAAATGTGCAATTAGTTTGAGAAAACATTCCTCTTTATAAAAAAAAAAAAAAAAAAAAAAAAAAAAAGTTATATTTAACAAAGAAGGCATAAATCGGGTTCAAATTGTTTTGCCATAGACAGTACACCAAAACATGAACACACTCCAAACTGGTTTGTTTATAGGAATGCTTGCAGAAAATTAATGAGGGAGCGTTATCAAGCAAACCATATGCTTCAACTGTGACCAAATTTTATTAGAAAAAAGCACATTCAAAGAATAAGTGGGAATGACTATCAGAAATATCTTTGCTCAATCTATCTTGAGTTTTCAACCCTCCATGGAACCTAATCATGAATCTATATCATTTCACACATTCAAAACCGAAAAATCTTTTAACCTGCCTTTGGTTGACTTCCGTTTAACCTTTATTTCTCCGGCCGAATAAGAGCAGAACTATGCAAAACTATCAAACCATTATCGTTTATATTGGAAACATAGATTCACATATAAACAGTTAAACACAAATATAAATTTATATATAATACATTTCTCAGTTTTTCAATGCAATCATATTAATTTAAAAGAACTAGCTAAGATGCTAGGCATAATGACACTGAAACAATAATTCGGACTAAAACAACCCTAAAAACTACACCGACCCTAGACTTGCAAATGTGAAAATCTAAACAATCAAAGGAGGAACCCCCGCAATCCCAACCAACCAACCAAACGCGTAACTACTTAAGTGCACAAGCGCATCTAGCTTTTTAATAACCTAAACTTTGCGTAAGGAAGACTTGAATAGTTGAATGTGTATAAACTCTTTGATCTCTATACCTTGTCACCGTCTTCAATGAATGATAGAATTTGACTCATCAAGTAAGAGTAGCGTTTCCATGTACGATTTCACTGAAAAGTAGCCAGAAGCTCCATTAATCCCAATACCACTGGTACGGCCTGAAAAGGGCTCATAAACTTCAAGTGTAGACGAGTTTGTATCATCAATATTTTCAATTATAAATTCCCCATTCTTTCTCATCTCTACTACTCTATAACGCACCCAACTATCTGGTGCCTTAATACTCAACATCTTAGTAAACGACTTGGTAACACTCTCCTTCATTATCCATACATCACAAAACGACGTGTCACCTTCATTATATAACTTAAACAAACCAAGAGAATCATAGACCTTCGAGACCCCTAATCCATTTGTGTGCACTAACCTATCCGGAAGGCACACTTCACCAAACTCATCACTTTCCAAATCAAACGAAATGATCAAATTAGTCCTAATTCTGTAAGCCAATTTAATATTATCATAAGCACGCCAATAAATAAACCCATCGACAAAAACATGACCAAATGTCAAATCACAAGTTCTAAAAGCTGGCGGAATTTTAGACACACTTTTCCAAACACGTGTACTTAACATAAAAACCTCCACCTCCCAGTTCACCGTCGGATTATAACCAATAGTATTAATTCTAACAAGCTTAGGGTCACTAGTGTTGGAACAAACCCCAAAACCAATATAAGTAAGCCCATCGGGTATTAGCAATGAATTAGATATCGGAATACCAACTGCTTTCCCAACAGAAGGATTCCAAAGAACAACCATTTTGTCGTCCAAAGCATATTGGCGCGAACCGTAAAAACATAACAACCCGTTAACGGAATTGACAGTTGATATGCATCCAAGTAGGCTAACAGGGTGCGGGACGGTTAGGGAAGATTTCTGGATGGGGAAAGTATCATCGTCCACAATCGAAACATATTTTACTTCATCAGCAATCTCATATCTAACAAATAGATGGTGTTGTGGTTTGGTCTTACAAATGTGGTAACTGTTAATAAATTGAGAGCTATCGATAAGAGATTTCCATAGTTTTGAAACTGACCTGCATTGAAGAACTGATTTTACTGGAAGCCTTTTGATGATTTCTGACTGAATTTCGAATGGAATGTTATCTGACATTTGTTTTGGTTAGGGTTTTGAAACAAGAGTAAAGTGGAACATATGCAGCAGCATCACTGATTTGTGTTAGGTTATTTATCGTATAGTGCCAACGTTAGGACCAGCATTTGGGCCATTGGGCTTCATTTACATGGGCCATAAACGAGTGAATTGGTTATGTTTAACTTTTTCGGAGTTTGAAGAATTGTACCCATCCATGATCCATTTAGTTAAAAATACTACGTTAACGTTTAGTTTTTGAGTTTCAATTCCGTTTTTTTTCTCTTTTCACCCAAAAGTGAGAGGAAGATTTCACTAACAAATCTTCCTCTTATCTTCTTTACTGATTCTCTTTCCCCTCTTAAATAAAGCTCAAAAATATAAAAAAACTTTTCATTTCTTTTCATTTTCTCTCAAATTTCAACTCGAGAACTGAGCGTAAGGGGATGTCATTTTACATAAAAGTTTCTTTTTAGAGTCGGTCACGTGCAAGGTTATAAATAGCGCGAGGTGTGGCGTGGCGTCTTGACCAAGCCTCACGCGTTAGTGGCCAAAACGATGCTTTTGCGTTCATTAGGCGTGGCATAAGACGACACAAACTATGAAAATATTTATATATATTATCTCATATTTCATATATATCAAGTAGATAAAAAGAGGTGGCATAAAGCGGCATAAAGTGTGGCGTGACGACATAACCAAGTCTCGTGCCTTTGTGAAGCTTTTGCGCACCTTTTAGAACCAGGGTCATGTGTGAACTAATGGGGTGTGATCTAAAAGCCTCATAAGTATCATACTAAATCCCATTAATAGAATCACCTCTTTCGAAAAATATGAGACATCTAAGTCATACAAGTGAAGATATCTACTCATTGGAAGGGGAAAGCAAAATTTGAAGAGGACTATCATTTTGTTAACCATATCATAGTAGACACTATTATAAACTTTTATAAAGCTTCATCATAGTAGATGCCCTAATATCAACGACAGAAGGGGAGTCAGGGGAGGAACGCCAGTGGGTAGGGTGGATAGGGGTCTATTGAAAGAAGCTTGTTGTGATGAAGGATGGAATTTCTGAAAAGTTTGGGTTAGTGAAATGGATTATAAGGGGGATTGTGGATACGAGACTTGATGGTATATTCTTTTGTGATAAGTAAAAAAGAAACAAACAATACAATGTGGGAGAAGAGAACTGTTACCAAAAACACATTAATCCGAAAATAAACATCCCCTAATACCTCTAAACTATATAAAAACATTCGTATGCTACTAAAAGTATATGAAATTTCGTATTTAAAGTGTTAATGGTAAAGCCATTTCGATATTTTTTTAAGCAAATTACTAATCGTCAATATATAGTCCTGTAATCTGAAAATATTTACCAAGGTCATTTGACGTTTTCACTATACATCATTTACTTTTCTGAATCATTAAGATATATATGTCAGTTCTAATTTATTTACACACAACTTAAACATGAATGCTGCAACAATAACATCAACATGCTTAATCCTATCGGAACGGGGTGTGAGGATACACATGAATGGATGCTATCAAAATATGTTGATACTTTCAACATGATCTTTACTTGGGATGTTAATAAAACTAGACAAGTATCCGTGCATATCAACGAAATTTTATAGCGGCAAATAGTTGTAACGATAAAAAAAGTTTATGGGTTATAAACGAAAAATAATGAAAGTTTGAGGATTTGGGGATTAAACATAACGTTTTGAAACTCAGTTCGACCCGGCCGGTTCCACCGTTTGAACCGATTCCGATCAAAAAAACGGGTCAAATAAAACTGGTTTTTATATTTCCGAAACGCGGTTAGACCCGAAAATTGGTTTTGAATATTTTTCCCGAAAATTGTGGTGTAAGCTTTGACTAATTAGTATATACCTTAAATACATGTTAATTTAAAATTATTTCATAAGTTTTCTTAGATAGATGACTGAACTTTTTAAGTTTGTCCATTACTGAATTTTTCATTTTTCAAGTTTGACCATTTTTGTTTTATAGATAGTATATATATTGAATCATACATTGACTATGTTGAATTTTGTGATTTAAATGTACTAATCGTTATGTTTAAATAGGCTATTTTTCATATAATTGCAGCTATTTTATAGTAACATTAAATAAAAACTAACAACATAAGACATTTAGGTTCCTACTAGGTTCAGACTTATCATTCAATTATTGTCGTCAAAAGGTCCTCTCCAATACCTTGTCGTGAAAGCTTTTGGCGACGAACAATGGGCCCATGCATTTTCTCAGTCAAAGTTAAGCAACCGGGACCCACCACTTCGAAAGGATTTATCCTTTCCAAAGGTTTTACATAATTAATTAATTGATAAAATTTTATAACAAAAAGTCTAGAACCACTACACTTTTTTTTAGGGTTTGAATGTTAGGGTTTTGAAATTTAACAGTAAAGTGGAAGATATGCAGCATCACTGATTTGCATTAGGTTGTTCATCGTGCTAACGTTATGCTTGATTAATTTTTTATAGTGTTTGGGCCAATGGGCTATAAACGAGTGAATTGGTCATAATAAGATTGTTTAAAAATACTATATTAAGAGCGCATGTACCGTGACTCAAACTGGCTTGAGCCCGTTTGCTACATTATCAACTCACACACACAACAAAATACCCCTACCTCATGGCTTGAACCAAAAAGGCTTCACCTACTATTTTTTCAAACAAACTAATTTTTCATTCATTTAAATAAAAAATACAAATAAATTTTTTTATAAAAAGTTAAAATATTAAAAAATAAATAAATAAATAACTACATAAACGCATATACTTTCCAACAACCCACTTTTATTAAATAAAAAAAAAATAAAAAATAAAAAATAAAAAACAAAAAAAACTTATTAGCATTTAGTCGGGTCCAACAACTCACTTTCCAACAGCCCATTAATCCACTAAATAACACACTCGAAATAAAAAAATTAAAAAAAAAAAAAGATAAAAAAGAAAAAGAAAAGCCAACTAACTTCTTCATACTTACCCTGCACACACATACACCAAATCAACACACACTAAAAAACACAACACAATGGTTCATGGTTTACATATGGTCTAACATAAGATGTGGAAATCATAAAGTAGTTTCTTGTTGAATTCTTGATGCTATATGGTCAAATAGTTAATTGATACATAATAGTAGAAGAGTCCAAGGGTGAATCATATTAGCAGAGTTTGAGGTTCAAGTTAATATGTTTAGTTCTCAATCTCAAAAAGCTAATGAAGTTTGAGAACTGTGTTCACTACATCATATGGCCAGTACCTTGAGTACTTGAATCCTACATACTCTAACTATTCATTGAGACTTCAATAGGCATGAGACACATAATTGTAAGCTTTGTCTTAGTTATTGATGTTAGGAGGATGGTTTACTTAAAATGTAGGTTTCCTGATGTGTAGGGTAAGTAAAGTTGGTAGGCTATGCATTGTTGGTAGAAATAGAGAGATGTAAAACATGAATCTTTTTTATTCTAAAAATACATTGCCAGTGGAGGATAGGGTGGTATCACATTGGAGAAATTTATCTATCTTGATGAGGCCTATTTTTTTTATGGTTCATTGCTTTACTAGTGAGGAGGTTGATGATAGTAAACGACTTGGTAAAACTCTCCTTCATTATCCATACATCACAAAACGACGTGTCACCATCATTATATAACTTAAACAAACCAAGAGAATCATAGACCTTCGAGACCCCTGATCCATTCGTGTGCACTAACCTATTTGGAAGGCACACTTCACCAAACTCATCACTTTTCAAATCAAACGAAATGATCAAATTAGTCCTAATTCCATTGGCCAATTGCCAATAAATAAACCCATCGACAAAAACATGACTAGATGTCAAATCACAAGTTCTAAAAGCTGGCGGAATGTTAGACACACTTTTCCAAACACGTGTACTTAACATAAAAACCTCTACCTCCCAGTTCACCGTCGAATAAGCAATAGTATTAATTCTAACAAGCTTAGGGTCACTAGTGCTGGGACAAACCCCAAAACCAATAAAAGTAAGCCCATATGGTATTCGCAATGAATTAGATATAGGAATACCAACTGCTTTCCCAACAGAAGGATTCCAAATAACAACTATCTTCTCGTTGATAGCATCTTGGCGCAAACCATATAAACTGTACGAAAGTATCAACAACAACAAGTAAACAGAAGAACTTTTATTCAAACCTAAGCCTCAATAGTCGGCTTAGATTATATCAACAATAGTATCCAAAATGTTACAAGATTAGATTATTGTCAATGAGACAATAATCATACAGATACAAAGAAGAGATAAGATCAGTGAAATGATCAAAGAGAAGAGAAGAGTGTGAGAAAAATGACTGCACACACAAGTATGTAACCCTAGATTAAGGGACTTATTAAATAGGAGATAAAGATACACTAAGACCTCTCTAACGGCTATAAATGACTCATCAGCAGAAACAAGAAAAGCTTCAGCAGAAATGAACGTCTTGGAACTTTAAACCATTTATGCTTTGTCCATGATTAACCCCTGTAATAGTCCTGCAATAATCATAACTTGAAAGCCATTAGCAATTGATAGAGTGACATGTTTGCCACATATTAATACCCCAAAATTTAACATAAACATAACAACCCTTTAACAGAATTGACTGATGATATGTATCCAAGTAGGCTAACGGGTTGCGGGACGGTTAGGGAAGATTTTTGGTTAGGGAAAGTATCAACGTCCACAATTGAAACATATTTGACCTCATTAGCTAACTTATATTTAACAAATAGATGGTGTTGTGGTTTGGTTTTACAAATGTGGTAACTATTAATAAATTTAGAGCTATCAATAAGAGACTTCCATAGTTTTGAAACTGACATGCATTGAATAAATGATTTTACTGGGAGCCTTTTAATGATTTCTGATTGAATTTCGAATGGAATGTTGTCTGACATTTTTAAATATTTTTGTTAGGGTTTGAATGTTGGGGTTTTTGAAACAACAGTAAAGTGGAACATATGCAGCAGCATCACTCATTTGTGTTAGGTTATTCATCGTACAGACCCAACGTTAGGCTTATTAATTTGTTCTAGTGTTTGGGCCAATGGGCTTTGTTTACAATGGGCTATAGCGAATTGGTTATAATAAAATTGTTTAAACTTTTTAGGACTAGTGTTGCATTTGGCGAAAGTCTTATGGGACTTGGACTTTTAAAATAAGCCGGCTTATAAAATAAGTTTCGTTTGTCACGCGGGCTTATAAATCATAAGCCTCTAAAAAGAGCTTAAAACTTTAGCCCCATAAAAGGGGCTAAAAACTTTAGCCCAAGGCTTTTAAACAATAAATTACTTATTTACCCAAAAAAATATCTAAGATATAGAAAAACTCATTTAATTATGTTTTTTTAGTAATTTTGAAATAATAAGCCTAAGCTTAAGCCCATTTTTCATACAAGTTTACAAAAACACAAATTTCAACTTCGGCTTAAAATAAAAGCCCCCGCCCCAGCTCAAGCCCCAGTCCCAACCCCAACTCACTGCGCCAAACATACCCTAGGTTTCAAGAATTGTACTCATGAGTCATGACCCACTCGATTAAAAATACTACATTAAGAGCGCGGGGTACCGTGACTCAAACTGACTTGAGCCAGTTTGCTACATCAGCAACTAACACACACATCAAAATACCCCCTACCTCATGGCCTCAGTCAAAAGAGCCTCACCCACCATTTTTTAAACAAACTAATTTTTCATTTATTTAAATAAAAATAGATGTAATATTTTTTTTTTATAAAAAGTTAAAATATTAAAATTATAAAAATAATAATAAATACTAAACACATACACCTTCCAACAGCCCAACATTAAAAAAAAAATAAATAAAAAAAAAAAAAAAAAACTTTTATTGAGGTCCTACAACCCACTTTCCAACAGCCCAATAGCTCGCTAAATAACACACTTAAAAAAGAAAGAAAAAAAAGAACAAAACTATGTTCTTCATACGTACCCTACACACACATACATTGAAAAAAAAACACACAGACACACACAAACGCTCGCGCACACACACCAAATCAACACACACTAAAAACACAACATAATGGTTCATGGTTCTTAGTTCTTACATATGGTATAACATAAGATGTGGAAATCATAAAGTAGTTTCTTGTTGAATTCTTGATGCTATATATATGGTCAACTAGTTAATTGATACATACTAGTAAAAGATTCCAAGTGTGAATCATATTAGCAGAGTTTGAGGTTCAAGTAAATCTGTATATTCGTGGTTCTCAATCTCAAAAAGCTAATGAAGTTTTGAGAACTGTGAGTTCACTACATCATATGGCCAGTACCTTGAGTAATTGAATCATGCATACTCTAACTATTCTTGCAGACTTCAATAGGCCTAAGACAGGTAACTGTAAGCTCTGTCTGAATAGCTATTGATGTTAGGAGGATAGTTTACTTAAAAAGTAGGTTTCCGGATGTGTAGGGTAAGTAAACTTAGTGGGCTATGCATGTTGTTAGAAATAGAGAGATGTAAAAGATGAATCTTTTTAGTTCTAACAATGCATTGCTAGTGGAGGATAGGGTGGTATCACACTGGAGATATTTATCTATCTTGATGAGGCTTATTTTCTTATGGTTCATTGCTTTACTAGTAAGGAGGTTACTACAGTAAAATGTGAACTATATAGAAATAAAGGAAATGTAATTAAGCATAAGTGTTTCTTCTCTTGTTAGGTCAAGGTAGCTATACCTTACATGATGATGCCTTTATATTGGAATCCCCATCAATCTATCAAACAATGCAGCGTGTTTGATATGGGTTGTGTTGATTCCTTTGTAAAGGAAATGTAGTCATGAAGGTATGGTTGGTGAATATGGTCTGATTTGGTAGACAGAGTTGGTCAAGTGTATGCTTTAACCTGTTTCTGTGCATTGTTTTATTGCTTGTAGTTTTTATTCAATAAGGTTGGGCTTGTCCAATTTCCTTCTTTGTTTTTTGTTGTAAATGTTTGGTATTAATATATAGGGGTAATTATGCAAACACACCTTTTGCTCAAGGTGTCAAAACTTTCTAGGAAAAAAGTTGGGGTATCTCCAAAATAGACCTTGAGACTTGCGACTTTTTTCTTCCAATTAAGGAGCACCAAGTGCCCTTCAACTTTTCAGAACCAAATGATTGAAATTTGCTTTTCGTACCTATATTTTCTAATCGACTTAGATCCAGCGAATTTTTAAGATTCGAGCGAAATTCTTTTTTGTTATTTTCGAGAAAAAAGTCAAACTTTGGAAACTATTATTTTATTCTTTTAGCGCATTTCCAATGTTGAGCGACTTAAGCGAATTACTTTGAGCGCCTTTTTTAACTTTGTACTTTTGTACTTTTATATTTTTTTTACATACCTTTTAAATACTTTTTAAATTACAATGACTATTGTACCCTTAACTATTTTTACATGTTGAGCATCTGCTTATTTCCTTACCAATTCACTTTTTAAACTTTAACATAAACTTCTACCCACTGCTACCCACTGCTACCCAGATCCAACACAGATCCAAACCATCAATCAAACGATCACCACAGCTTAGATGCTAACCTTTGCCTCCTTCGCCTCTCAGTTGCTATTCTTCTTATTCATTCCATTTGTTTCTTTTTATAACATTTATTAATTCAATTCAATTCAATTCAATTAATTGTTGATGATGTCGAAAAATAATGTAGTTAGTACGGATAAGTTGGTTCATGTTAAGAGGGAGTTTGGTTTTCCTAATGATTTTATGGAGAGTTTAGTTCCGAGGTATCCGCGGTATTTTAAGGTTGTTGGGAGTGGTGAGGGGAGGACGTTTTTGGAATGAGGTGTTTGCGAAATCTGTGATTGAAAAAAGGGCGGATGAGGAAAGTATATTTTGGTAACCACTGCTAGTATATTTTGGTAACCACTGCCACGTTTCTCGAAACCACCGCTAGTTCGCTAGTTACCACTGCTACGTTTCTCGAAACCATCGCTACGTTTCTCGAAACCACCGCTAGTATATTTTGCGGACATCTTTGGATCTTGATAGCCTTGGGTTCAATGTAAAGGTAATGTTGATGTCTTCCGTTTGCAAGTACAAACTAAATCAAATCGAAAAGGGTTGTGGATCTAGCTTGATATGATCACCTAGCATCTCTTTGTTTCTCCTTCGCTTTTATTATTCAACAATGATTCTTAACTTATTCTTTTATTAATTATATTTCGAGGATATCAAGGAGGGACTTCAAGCCTCGAATTCCATTCCCTAGCGCGCGAAAGATAGAAAGTGAGTCCCAAAATCTGTTTGATTACGTATCGTTGGAGTTGAATTCTTTCCTTCATGCATTATGTTGGTTTCCATCTTTCTCGGGGATGTCAAGACACTCATAGTCGAAATGCTCCGGTGCGCTAAGTCTTGATTAATGAGAGCAACCGAGGAGGCGTTCTTTGCGTGGATCGGATTTCGATTCGAGAGGTTTATAGTGGATTTTGATAAAAGATTGCATTTTTAATATATTCTATGGTGAAAGATGTGACATTTTATTTCTATGGATGTCTTATCTAGATAGTTCTGTAGATAATGTTTGATGTAATATGATCTTGATTAGAAACTGAAATTTTCAATGTTCCAAATATCATCGTTTTTCCTTTATTATCTGGATTTCACTTCTTTGACATGTTAGATCATTTGCTTCGTTTAGGACTTTAGGCTGTGATTGTTATTTCGTCCGTATTGGATTTAGTGCTCTTTAGATTAGTTCATGGTGAGGATTAACTTTTTCTTACACCTGCATATCATGAGATAAGGTATAATAAGGTTTTAGAATAATACAAATATAGTGTCAATTTGTAGTTGTAGTATTGATCTGTGTATCTTTACTTTTATTTTAAAGTGATGATGATTTCCATGTCTACTTGACATCTGTTAGTTATTTACGAAAGTCCAAAGATGATATTTTGTTCTTTTTGCTGTACTTTATTCTGCACATTATAGATTCGTTTACTTTGCATAAGTAAACAGTCTTTTGGCTTTATTGTTTCTTTACTTCATGTTAAATTTTGGGTTGGTAATCTGTAGCAAACATATCATTCCATCAGTTGCTAATGGCTTTCAAGTTGTGGCTTAGTGCAGGATTGATTACAGGGGTTTAACCTGGACAAAAGATTAAAGATTTAAAGTTCCAAGAATCTCATTTCTGCTGAAGCCTTTATTCGTTTCTGCTGATGAGTTACTACTAGCCGTTAGAGGGGTCTTAGTGAAACTTAATCTCCTATTTAATAAGTCCCTTATCTAGGGTTAGATACACTTGAGTGTGCGGTCTTTTGTATCACTCTCTTCTCTTCTCTTAGATCATTTCACCGATCTTGTCTTGTCTTTACATTCATATGATTATTGTCTCATTGACATTAATCTAATCTTGTAATATTTGGATACTATTAATCTAAGTCGACTATTGCGACTTAGATCCGAATAAAGGTTACATTGTTTATCTCATTGCCTATACTTTCGCACATGGTATCGAGCTTGAGCTCATTGATTCTCTTGACAACTATTGGTGGTTTGGGGTTATTGCTATTGGCGTTATCACCGGTTATCTTCACTTACAATTAGCCCTAGACTAAGTGAATCTAGGGTAATTGGGATTTGTTCTTCCGCTGCATATTTCTCTGTAAGTCTATATCTTGTCTCTTCTTCAAACATACAATACTTAAGTCTTTGTGGGTGCAAACGGGTACACTAACATCTTGATCTGCCACCTTTGAGTGGTACGAATACCTGCTCTGGTTTACCCTAGTCCACAGGCTTGGTGCTTGTTGTTTCTTAAATTCATAGTCTTACTTATCTATCTATTTGGTCTTATTATTATCTCTGTCTGTTTTATTTTTCTGTCTTACTGTCTTTATTATGGTTGATGGTGATAGTGCTGGTGGTGGTGGTTCCACTGAGAAAGGTTACATATATTGGTAGAAGCAAACCGCGTCTGTTCTAAGAGATAAGCATGGTCGCCATTATGTTGCTTCATTGTAGAGAAATTATAGTAGGAACCTTGTTTGGTGGATTCAAACAGGCTTTCCCAAAGATGTGTAGGATTTACTATGGTTGATCCAACGGCTAGAAACAATCAGCGCAACCGTTTTATCAGCTTCAGGACTATGCATGGTGTTGCTTCCACCTGGAACTTTCAGTTCTGGTAAGATTTTTGAATTCCTTTCTTTTAGGGAATGTTTGGATGTTCATTTTTTTACGTATTAAATATTTCATTTTGCAGGTTTTATTGGAATGGCAATATCTTATGGACTCTCTTTGAACATGTCACTTGTTATGTCCATTCAAAACCAGTGCACATTGGTCAACAATATCATCTCAGTTGAACGGGTCCATCAGTACATGCATTTACCGAGTGAAGCTCCTATAGTGATAGAAGAGAATCGCCCCCCCTGCTAATTGGCCCAACGCGGGTAATGTCGAAATTCAAGATTTGAAGGTATAAGTCACAATCTGTTGAACCTTTAGCAGTTAAACATATAACCCAGACGTGTCTCTTATGGGTCAAATTATAAATTTAGTCATGGTTAATTGATTGAAAATGTATCTCACTTTTCTTCTCTTTCCTTATCGTGTACCAATCTCTATTTTTTCTACTAATTACATATAACTTGTTAATCATACTAAACTGTCACGTTAGCGTTAGTACACAAAATAGCATGCTTAAGAATTTACATATATTTTTAAAGGAAGAAAGGTCAAACGCCAAACGGGTCAAAAGTCACCAAAACTGTATTTTAGTGCACACAGCCTCATAGAGAAAAACTACTCATTTTGACACGAACTCATTTGAGCATGTTATCAAAAACGCCAAATCTGCACATAATACTAGCTAGAGTGATAAACTTCATATCTTAGTAACATACAATATATCTTGGAAAAACAGATTAGGTATCGACCAGATGCACCTCTTGTTCTTCGAGGGGTAACTTGCACATTTCAAGGAGGCCACAAAATTGGTATTGTTGGGAGGACGGCCAGTGGGAAGACTACGCTCATTGGTGCTTTGTTTCGTCTGGTGGAACCTGCTGGTGGTAAAATAATTGTTGATGGGATAGATATTTCTACTGTTGGACTTCACGATTTAAGGTCACGTTTTGGGGTCATACCTCAAGATCCTACACTTTTTAATGGAACTGTTAGATACAATTTGGATCCCTTGTGTCAACATACTGATCAAGAAATATGGGAGGTAAATCTCATATTTTTATATGTATCAAGTAATTAGCTTATGTTTTTCAATGAACAAATCATGCAAAATTCATTTTTTTCTGCTATTGAAGGTTCTCGGAAAATGTCAGCTTAAAGATGCCGTTCATGATAAAACAGGCTGGCTGGATTCCATAGGTAATGCATTCACAATGTGAAAAGTTAGAATATGTAAAAATTTCTTCGTAAATACGTTATGCCTGTTTACACAAATCACAAACAAGGGACAATAGTTAATAGTCAACACAGGTAACGTGGCCCCTTAAATCTAATCGAAATAAAGTGTAGTTTCTTCAATACAAATAATAAGACGTGGTGCTTTAAACGAAAGTCTTGATCTTTAAGTGATATTTGAATTTTGCAAGTTCAGTAGTGGAAGATGGAACAAATTGGAGTATGGGGCAACGCCAGCTGTTCTGCTTGGGGTGTGCATTGTTGAGGCGAAGCAAGATTTTGGTTCTTGATGAAGCAACTGCATCAATCGACAATGCTACAGATACAATGTTACAGGAAACCATTAGATCCGAGTTTGCTGATTGCACTGTCATCACAGTGGCTCACCGCATACCAACAGTGATGGACTGCACCATGGTTCTAACCATGAGTGACGGTCAGTTCCTTTTTTCCAAATCTTTACAACTAGCTCAAAACTCTTTTCCCAAGTCTAACTCAAAGTATTCAACTTTTAACAGGAAAAATCGCGGAGTATGATGAACCAATGAAACTAATGAGAAGAGACGATTCATTGTTTGGACAACTTGTGAAAGATCGAATACTGGTCACACTCTCAATCTACAGAACTCCATTAAACTTCATTCAAGATACCTTTATTTGAGGCTGCTGTCCCCACCATTTGACGGCTTAGAATCCTGTCATACAAGAATAAGACTTCCGAGATGTATATATACGCGTATGTATTCTTTCGACAACCATCCTTTTGTAGGCTAGGGTTGTTGTTAGACCATGCTCGTCTTATAAATTCGTATGCTTTTTCTCAGGAGAAAAGCATGAAAATGTACAAAGCAATATTCGATTAGGATTTAGGATCACTGAGCAAGTACTCATTCATGTAACCATCCAACTCTTATTTTTCTACTAAAACCTGGAAACTTATACTTAATAATTCAGTTACTAATACTGTGATATAGGATTCAAACATCCTGAAAAAATCTCAATCACTTAATCAACTTGTTTGGAAATCCAAATATAGCCCAACAGTAACATTATTAGCGAAATTCATTCTTTTTATGAGGGTATCATGTTTTACTACATTTTAAACTTTGTTGACTGCACTTGATTTAAAAAGCAAACTTGTTAATGTCATTCCTCTAGCTTTAACAACATTATCATAAACTTACTTATACTGAAAACGTGTCTACAAAAGTCGCTACCAGTCAAATGTAACCTCATTAGTATTAGAGAGATCAATTTGACAATTACAAACAAAATTACGTGTAAACAGAAATTTCATCGTGCAAAAACAAATCAATATCTATCTCCAGTCTTATGAAAGTCTTCATTCGTTAAATTGAATGACACGTTAATATAATTAGTTTGGTATTTGTCCATATACATTGATTTGAGAATAGTTTCAGTATTTTCTACAAAGGTTAGGCAGCTGTTTTTGTTTTGGCTTTCAGGTTAATTTGCATCTTTCCTCTGTCTCATGGGTCATGTTTAAACAATATATGTAAGGCCGTAAGCACGTAAATTGTATTAGATTGCGGTTGTCTACTTCTTTACTTCGAGTTATTTTATGAAACAATATCGTTACTGGTATATTTATAGTTTATCGTGAAACTGAGGTATTCCCATACAGTCATATGTCCCGGTGCGAGTTACTCATACAGCAAAAAAAGTGAATATCTCATGTTTAAAACTTAAAATCTAATCCATGTTGCTTTTATTAGATATCTAAATTAGTGAAATTAACCATGAAGGATTGCATCTGTCTAGAACCTGAACTTTCTAAGTCATTGCAGTAACTCTTGACTTTTCAAAGACTTTAAAACTGAAAACAAAAATTTTTCCAAACCAAAGACCAGGTTTTTCCACAAGACTTACCCGCTAATCACGACACTCTGCCTATAAATTTCCCATCATCAACACTCCTAAACAACTCAAAACACAATCCAGAAAACATGGCATTGTCTGGTAATAATTCACAATTTTTGGCATTGCTCCCACTCCTCTTCATCATTGTTTTCTCTTTGTTAAACCCCTCGAAAGCAGCTGGTATCGCCACTTACTGGGGCCAACACACCGATGAAGGGTCCCTTGCGGACGCTTGTGCAACTGGTAACTACCAGTTCATAAACATAGCTTTCTTGACCACCTTTGGCAACGGTTAGACACCAGTCTTGAACCTAGCAGGCCATTGTGACCCTTCATCCACTTGCTCCAGTTTAACTTCCGACATCCAATCATGCCAAAGCCAAGGTGTTAAGGTTTTGCTTTCTTTAGGTGGGGCCGTAGGGAGCTACTCGTTATCATCACCTCAAGATGCACATCAAGTTGCTGACTACTTATGGAACACCTACCTCGGTGGCCAATCTCCGACCCGCCCATTAGGTAGTGCTGTTCTGGATGGGATTGATTTTGACATCGAACAAGGGACGGATCAGTACTGGTCTGATCTGGCTAACGCATTAAAGGCACACAATGTGTACTTATCTGCTGCACCACAGTGCCCTTTCAGTCCAAACCAACTGCTCAAAGCAATCAATACTGGAGTGTTTGATTCTGTCTGGGTGCAATTTTACAACAACCCGCAATGTGATTATGGGGCGAATGTGTGTTTTGAAAGTGATTATGTCATTTTTAAATAAGTCAAATGGGGCTTTTAGTTTCTGGCAAGATCCTTACTTATTTATAAATGGAAGAGACAAGGGTATAATAGACAATTTAGTTATATATATAATTTTGAAAAGTGTAAAAAAAGGTACTAAAAGGTACAAAAGTATAAAGTAAAAAAAGTCGCTAATATTATTTCGCTTAAGTAGCTCAGCATTGGGAAGGAGCTAAAAGTATAATAAAATATTTTAGTAAGTTTGACTTTTTTTACTAAAGGACAAAAATAATTTCATAGATTCTTAAAAAGTCATTTCAGATTCTATTGACTATAATAATTTGTAAAAGTCGAAACAATAATTGGGTACACAAATTACGAGGACACTTGTCAAGCTTAGATGAAAAGTAGAAAAGTCGCAAGTCTCAAGGTCTATTTTGGAGATACCTCAACTTTTTTCCTAGAAAGTTTTGACACCTTGAGCAAAATGTGTGTTTGCATAATTACCCCTAATATATATTTACCATTTTCAAAAAAAAAAGAAAAAAAGAAAAAAAAAAGAAGAAAGAAAAGAAAAAAAAAAGGGACCCATTTTATAAATACATTAAATAATTAAAAACACAACACACACTAAAAAGGATTGGGATCCTCTAATGTTGAGTTCAACATGACTAGTCATGTTGTCTCACATAAAAATTTAGTGGGTCCCGTAATTTGAATTGAAAGTGGATCATCTGTGGGGACCACTATCTCTTATGTGAGACAACATGACTAGTCATGATGAACTCAACATTAGAGGATCTCTATCCAACTAAAAAACACAACACAAACACAAACCCATTTTATCTCTAATGGCCAAAATGTATCTATAATACTTAAAATGCTTTCTCATCAATGTTAATTTTAAGACCAAGTCTTAATTTAATGTACAAAATACAAAGCACTATTAATGTGGGTAGTTAACTAATTAATTGGTCAATAAATACAATTAATGCACACACCAAAAGAAATACAAATTATCAAGCATATTGTACATACATGTTAAAATTTCACTATGCATACCAAATAACTACAACTCATTTCGCTTCGTTTTAGGAGGCCCTCATATTCAATGCAGGTTCAATTTGGTTTATGAAGAGGCTCGAATTGACTGAAAATATCCCTGGCTTGAATGCTCGCAGGCTCACAATAAACACATATTCAATGCTGAAAACACAAAAGGGTTGCGAATTTGCACCCTCAAAGAATATGGATCAATCTACAATTAAAACACTACTAAATGGAACCTGCATAAATAAGGCCTGCAACCCATTATCTACCCAGACATTGTGGGTAGGCGTACAAGTAAAAAAGGACCGTTATTTCTAAAATTATGGCTGTAGAAATCGGAGGCCCAAATGCTGTATTGTTCCTGGACGAATTGAAATTGGATGAGACCGGTACGATCGTAGTGATGCTCTGTAGGATGTGGGATATAAATGCTCCTTCGGGCCGATACTTGAGCACTGATTTCTTGGTGTCTGATGCTAAAGTATGTTGACATCCATGTGTGAAAAACCTAAATAATGCCAATATGTAATAAAAAAGTTATCAAATGTCTCTGTTGTTTATCAATTTTTTCTTACGTACTTTTGATGCAGGGAAATGTTATCCATTGTACCGCCAAGGCAACGGTAGCTCACAATTTCTTGAGGTTAAAAGAGGGTGCTATATATTCGGTTAAAAATTTTGTAGTCATGCAAAACAAAGAAGATTTTCGTATCAGGAAGGACGATACGTTCATGCTTGAGTTTAATGGATCAACAAGCATAAGGAAATCTTTGGTTATATCTAAGGGATTTGTTAGGTATCCGTTACAATTGGTTGATTTTGATCATATCCAGCCCACAGAAAACAAATATCTCATTGGTAATGTGTTGTTTGTTTAGGTATCTTAAAATTATTTGTTTTTAAATATTGTTGCTATAAAAGTTTTTACCTTTCAGATGCTGTAGGTTATGTGACAAATGTTGGTAGGATGAACTATACCAAAACAGATCCAAAACCTTGATTTCTACCGCGAATCATAGGTTGAAATTTATATTTGTTGCAAAGGATGTTGTAAAATGAAAATATTTTTGCCAATGTGTATTAGGAAACTTATTGTTCTCTTTATTTCGATTCCTTTGTAATCGGGGCCACTCCATACGGGTGACCCTGTGGGGAGGGCTTGCTGATGTGTTGATTGAGAAGAAGGCGACGCATGTAGGCATGTGTGCTGTTGTGGTGACTTCCACCTCTGCAAAACAATATAACAGTAAGTGGCTTATGGACTATTTACCTTTTGCATGTTCAACACTTTTCTTTTACAAATTTAACCTTTAATATTACCTGCTAGATAAGCTCTATCTATCCAGCAGTTCATCCACCCAGCTCCTAGATTCCGTTGACATTCCTGCAATTAAAGAATTGAATTCAGACATTTGGTAAGAAACTAATTTTTATTATTGAATATATCCTAAAACCAACAAATTTTAACAAATCATTCAACTGTTTGTTAGCATCACTGATGCTTCAAAAGGAGCTTCGCATGTAGACAGCTCTGAACCAAGAGAAGGATCTATCAAGAATCTGCTCATGTGGGCCCGAAATAAAAGGAATGATGTATGTATTATTTTGCACCCGCCATCTCTATATTATCTTTATAGTGCATACCATTTATAAATCTTATTTATACACAGACTGCCGTTTTCATAATTAAGGCCAAGATTGATAATGTGCGTACTAGAAAGGGATGGAATTTCCCATCATGTGGGGGAGACAACTGCAGGAAAGGGGCTACTAGAAAGAATGGGCGATTTTGGTGCGAGTCATGCAAAGAGACCGATTGAATACCCTTAATAAGGTAATGACATATTTGTAGCTTATAGTTTGATTGTTTGAATGTGTTAAATAAAATTGCTCACCTTGACATTTACCATCTGCTGAATGCTTTCTTGAGATATCGTCTTGAACTTGGTATCTCGATGATACCGAGCGCATCGTGGTGGTCCTTTTGATGATGCATCCGTTGAATTGATCGGGTTCCCGCTTGGCGTTAGTGTCGATGAGGATGAGGTACATTTATAAATCCCGACTACTTACACCCTATTACATCATTCCCATTACTCACGGCTTACTCTACAGGGTTTAGACGATCATGCAAACTTGCCATCACCTATAGCTGACCTCATTGGGACAACACACGTGTTTGAAATCAAATCTCACACATATTATGAATATGGAACATTCGAGAGTTTTACGTGTTGGAAAGTTGACCCGCATAATCCATCAGCTGAACCCACAAGCGCAAGCACCGTTGATAATGAAACCATTATTACGGGCTCATCATCCAAGTCACCCGCCCGATCCGCCAACCCTCACTACACCGCCCAAGCTCTGTAGAGGATAGGATAAGGAAAAGGTAGTCGAAACCAACAAAAAACATCAAGACAACATGTATTTGTATAAAGGCACATCTTGATGGAATTCCATTGTTTGCGGTGGTTATTGATGATTCAAATGACGTAAAATGAACTCTGCGGTTAATGATGTACAAGGTGATGAGTCTAATATTGCAAGTAATAATACATCTTCAACATCCAGCCCATCATTCAAACGACTGATAAAGGCCAACCCTGCAAATGATAATAAAGATAAGAGGTTAGCGACCTTAAAACATTTGGGTGACAAGAAAATATCTTTTACCCTATCTATCTTACTACTGCAATACATTTAACGTAATAATCATGTTTCGTTGTATGCAGTGTTGCTATTGAGGAGGATGGTGATGATAGCACCCTACCCGTCAAGAAGAAACAAAGACTGTGAGCACATATTGATTGTCACTTTTTGTCGCTAACCCTTTTACGTTTGCCCGCATAATAACACGTTTCTCCCTATATATTTTGTAAACAGGTTTGTGGTTGAAGAATCAGAATGACCCCAACCAAGAAGCGCTCCATCAAGACTTTATAAAACAAAAGCTTATGACAATAATAATACATTTGATAAAAACTGCTTTTGGGATTTTGTTTTAGTTTTGTTTTAATTGTTGTTTGGAAGACACAAGGCTCAACTGTTCCGTTACATTTGGTTTTTTTTTGTTTGACAATATATTTTGGTTTGCCATCAAACGAAATATTTTTTCTTTTTGTGCTAAACTCCATTTGATATACCTCCAAGATGAACATACTGTGGATTTGGACACTTGCTACATGAGATCAAATAGATATGTGTGTTAGTAATGCCAGATGACCATGAAAACAAGGATGGTTCTTTTGATTTCTCCATCAGACATTGTTACCAAATGTAATGTCTAATGTACAAGATAGTTCTATTAATGAACCAAACGTTCATATGTATATACTGTTTCATGTAATAGTCGGCAAGGATTGTTTTTTTTCGATTTCTCCGTCAGACATGGTTACCAAATGTAATGTCTCATGAACAAAATAAATATGTGAATGAACCAAATGTTGATATCTCATATATGTTTCATGTGATAACCGTGTAACCAAACATCTAATTAATGAAACTCATTTATATGTAATTTACTAATTTTCTGTTGTATCCCCTTTTTCATTCACTCATATAACCCTTTCATGTGATAAACGTGTAACCAAACATCTAATTAATGAAGCGTATCATATAATTCTCTAATTCTCCGTAGTATCCCTATTTTCATTCACTCATATAACCCTTTAAATAATTGATCGACTTAAAGTACATAAAGGGTCATCTAAATTCATGAACACATGTGATTGATTCATTGTGAATACCTAATAAAAGTTTTTCAAAACTTATGGAAATTACCCAAAGGTTAAGACGGTGTTGTTTTAAATCTATATACGAAATACGAAAAACAAATTGTTTGCATTTGTTGTCAACAAATCACCGGCACAAAATGTGTATTCAAAGTTGCGAATCCATCGCATAACAATAGCTCAAATGATAAAGATATTGAAGATGGTTATCTTTGCTAATGCAATCACCAAGATTGGCTAAAATTGACTTTATTATATACCTAATAAATTAAATAATGATTTGTTAAATTATGTTTGTTATGAATTATATGAGTTTGAAACCCTCCTTCTATTTATATGTATTTATACCATCCACTACATATGTTTAATTTACACATACATTATTATTTTATACATAACAAGTGTGATATAAACTTATCTTATAAGGCAATTTATAAAACACGTTAATTCCTACTTTACTTTATAACAATTAAGAGTTTTTTACTTTCTCCATATGTTATATAGATGAACCATAATGCATTTGTGTGTTATTATTGGAAAAAAATCAGTCTCATTATTAAATCAATAATAAGAATCATAAAAACCTGGAGATACTTACCATACAAGCCTGTTCATTGTTCACTACACTTATTGCATCAGTTCAACACTAGAATCCCAAAAGATGCTTTAATATACATCTTGCTTCTATATCTTTCCAAACCTGCAATGTTATGTGTTGCAAAATTGATACATATCCTCCAAATAATAAATGAATACAGGTACATCTCAATTTAACAAGTTACTATACCTTCCAATTATGTATATGATTAAATCCATCTTTGTTTTTTCGTTACAGGGTCACAAAATGATCATGCTCAGGTTCCATCCCTGTCAGACATGTTGCACAAAACTTTTGTTATTGATTCGAAAACAATTATCAGTCAAAGTGGAATAACACAAAGCTATTGTGGTTTACGGCTAAATGAAATTGTCAAATCATTTACAGGTATGCACCAGCTCCAAACATTCACTTGCATTATTATAGTACAAAATTGTTGCAACAATTGATACCTGATTCGCATGTTCACCGTAATTTGTTAGGACAAACATCACGCTCAGTGGGCGATTTACCAGATATGACGCCGAATCAAATGGCTTCTGCTTCAAAACAACCCATTATGTATAAAAAGAAGATCGGTGTGTTTAATTAAACAAATTATATTTGGCGGACAATAGTTTCCGTAATAATGAATAATACCTTAATGTTATTCATACAGGAACACTCTCTCAGCGTGCAGCTAAACAAATCCCACACTGGAGCCGCACATGCATCTGCAGGTAGTTTCATATTTTATAATTGATGCCTTATATTATTTGATGGATACAAATGTTGTTATTCCCAATTAAATTTACCTTTTTTGGCAAGGTGTTCCCGTTGTTTACCATAATATTGGCCATCCATCATTTGAGTGTCAAAATTGCAAAGCGATTATGTGGTATCAGGAGAGAAGCGATAAATCAAAGAGCGCTACCAACCCAACTTTTTCCATTTGCTGTCAAGAGGGAAAACTTCTTTTTCCAAGATTTAATGAAGCACCTTCACCTCTTAAAGAGTTTGTGGACTATAATAATCCTGCAAGTTTAAGATTCAAAGACCATATCAGGGTATATAATGGCATGTTTTGTTACACATCTTTTGGAGCAAGAATAGACCATTCAATTAACACGGGCAGGGGTCCATATACGTTTAGAGTAAATGGCCAAAGCTATCATCGAATAGGTTCTCTTCTTCCAAAACAGGGCATTCAACCTAAATATGCACAGCTATACTTTTTTGACACTGGAAATGAAGTGAAAAACCGAATGAGGGCTTTTATAGACAAAGATGGGGGAAATGTGGTGGATCCAAGTATAGTAGGAAGATTGATTAAAATGTTTGATCAATCAAATTCAATCACTAAGGCATTTCGAATGGCTCGGGATTGGTGCGAGAACCACAATTCAGCCACCTTTGAACTACGGCTGATAAGTGGACATAGTACATCTCGGCAATACAACGCACCAACCGTGGCCGAAATAGCAGCTCTAATTACTAATGACTTTGGTGATGGTATTCCTACAAGAGATATTATTGTAAGTAACAGGGATGAAGGTTTGAAACGTATTTCTGAGTTGCATTCAGAATACATGGCACTCCAATATCCATTGTTATTCCCATATGGGGAGGAAGGATTTCATGAAAAGATACCATATTACAACAACATGGATGTACGCAAGACCAAAAGGGCTTTTGTCACAATGAAAGAATACTATTCATATATCATACAACAGCGAAATAACCAAGGTACTACACTTCTTAGAGGTGGGCGATTATTCCAACAATACTTGGTGGATGCATATACGGCTGTTGAAGAACAGAGGCTCAAATGGACCAGGAAAAATCAAGATACGTTATGCGTTGATCTATATCATAATGTTTGTGACGCTGTAACAAGGGGGGATACAAGTGCAGCAGGACTGGGAAAACGAATCGTTCTGCCAAGAAGTTTTATAGGCGGTCCAAGGTATATGATGCAAAACTACCAGGATGCAATGGCTATATGCCGGACGTATGGGAATCCAGACCTGTTCATCACGTTCACTGCTAATCCAAAATGGCCCGAGATTGCAGAAATGCTAAAGCACGTCCCGGGCCAAAAAGTCCATGACCGTCCAGAAGTGGCAACACGTGTGTTCAAGATTAAACTTCTCGAATCGTTAAACGACCTTACAAAACATCATATTTTTGGCAAGTCACGAGGAGGTAAAAAAAATTAACCCATAATTTTAATCTGTTTACTCTTTTATATATACATTATGTATTATCTTATGTTTTTTCCAATTATATTTCAGTTGTGTATGTCATAGAATTTCAAAAACGTGGACTGCCACATGCTCATATCCTACTGTGGCTAGAAGAAGAATTGAAATGCAAAACCCCATCCCAGATAAATGATATAATTACAGCTGAGATACCATGTCGAATCAATGATCCGGATGGGTATAAAGTAGTAACTGAGTTTATGTTACATGGACCTTGCGGTAAAGATGATAAAAACGCCCCATGTACAATTGAGGGTAAGTGCTCAAAACATTTTCCTAAACCTTTTGTGGTTGAAACAATTGTTGATAATGATGGTTATGCTATTTATTGCCGGAGGAATAATAACGCTTACCATATAAAAGGGAAATTCAAGTACGATAACAGATATGTGGTGCCTCACAACCATTATCTCCTCATTAAATACCAGGCCCACATTAACGTGAAATGGTGCAACAAATCCAAAGCAATTAAGTACTTATTCAAGTACTTAAATAAAGGTCCCGATAGAGCCACAATTGTTATACAAGAGAATGTTAAAAACGATGGTGATTTAGCAAATGTACAAGTTTTGGAGGTGGACGAAATAAAGAATTATTTGAATTGTCGTTTCTTAGCTCCATGTGAGGCGGTGTGGCGTTTTTTTTCATACGACATACATTACTCATATACGTCATTATGAAGTTGAATTACCACTTGCCGAATCAAGACGCAATCACACTCTCGAAAGCTTACCCGCCCTATGAAGTATCGACATGACCATGAATTACCACTTGCCGAATCAAGACGCAATCACACCGATATTATCGTGACTCGTTCCACTTTCAAGGAAAGCTTACCCGAAGCAAGCCCACGATAATTCAAAGGGAAGGTATCGACATGACCATGTTCACTGATTGGTTTGAATTAAACAAGCGTGATACAGAAGCGAATCAATATACGTATGCTGAGATACCTACACATTACGTGTGGCATGAGAAAGACAAACTGTGGAAAAAACGCAAATTGCAAAAATGCATCGGGCGGATTGTTTACTCTCACCCGGCGTCTGGAGACCGATATTATCTTAGAATGTTGTTGAACATTGCTAGAGGTCCTGATTCTTGGGAAAAACTCATGACTGTTCACGACAAACTATGTTCCACTTTCAAGGAAGCATGTTTTGAATATGGCCTTTTAAATGATGACACGGAATGGACACATGCTATATCAGAAGCAAGTGTATGGATGTTTGGACCACAGTTACGTGACATATTCGTAACAATTTTAATCTTTTGCGATGTTAGCAGACCTTTAAAATTTTGGGAAGAAAATTGGAAGTTTCTATCAGAAGATCTTCTACACAAGAAAAGGAAAATGTTTGATTATCCTGACTTGGAGTTGACGGATGAGCAACTAAAGAACTATTGTTTGATAGAGATCCAAGAGTTGTTAAATAGAAATGGGAGATCTTTATCTGATTTCCAAGACCTACCAGTGCCTGACCCAAGGTTACTAACCAACATGGACAATCGTCTCATACGAGAAGTGTTGAATTATGATATGAAACAGAGTAAGATTGAACATCAGCAACTTCATTCATTGTTAAATCCCGAACAACGTTTAATCTATGAAGAGGTAATTGAATCATCCATGGTAAAAAGGAACTTTTACTTAGTATACGGTCCAGCGGATCTGGAAAGACGTTTTATACAAGACTATCATCTCAAGATTAAGATCGAACGCATGATAGTGCTCATTGTTGCATCTTCGGTACAAATTTATACTAAATTTTAAACAACAACCATTTTAAAATGGATAAAATTTGTTACTGATTAACACTTTCAATTTGGGTAGGAATAGCTTCATTGTTACTACCAGGTGGGAGAACCGCGCATAGCCGTTTTGTTATACCGCTTGAATTATTAGAGAACAGTACATGCGGCATAAAACAAAATACACATATGGCTGAACTCATACAGGAAGTTAAACTTATTATATGGGATGAAGCTCCGATGACTCAAAAATATGCTTTTGAAGCATTGGATAAGACGCTCAAGGATATTTTAGGATATCATGATCCTGACAGTAGGAATCGAATATTTGGAGGAGTGACGGTCTTGCTTGGAGGTGACTTTCGACAAGTGCTGCCAGTTATACCAAAAGGAAGCAGGGCAGACATTGTTCAATCATGCATAAACCAATCTGAATTATGGAAGCATTGCAATGTATTTAGACTTACACGTAGCATGCGTGTCAACGAGTATACTGAGAATGGGGAGGTTGATACTCGAAAACAAGATTTCAATAGATGGGTTTTGGCTGTGGGGGATGGAAACGTGCCGGCAAAATGCAAAGAAGGGGAGGACGACCCAAGTTGGATTGACATTCCTGAAATATTCCTAATTAAATCGTGGGATTGTCCAATAAAACAGATTGTCGCAGATTTTACAACGAGGCAAACCGACGATGTGTACCTCAAAGAAAGGGCAATACTAACTCCTCGAATGATGAGGTGATGACATCAATGAGTACATGTTTAAACAGTTATCGGGGAATCATTACATACAACAACGAGATGAGATTTGCAAGGCATCTACAGAATGACCTAGAACAACACGAACACTATCCGATTGAATTTCTTAATTCCTTAAATTTCCCGGATGCCCCACATGCTCTTCACTTAAAAAGGAATTACCAATTATGCTATCATGAACATCAATCCAAGCAAAGGGTGTGTAATGGAACAAGGTTGCTCATCACGATCTAGGCCGGTTTGTTATTCACGCTAAGGTCTTGACGTGTTCAAATATAGGGATAACGTTATTATACACAGATTATCTTGACATCAACACAATCCAAGTGGCCATTTATTCTAAAACGGCGACAATTCCTGTAAGACCATGTTATGCAATGACAATTAACAAAAGTCAGGGTCAATCACTTAATTACGTTGGCCTCTATATGCCTTCTCCCGTATTCAGCCATGGTCAGCTTTATGTGGCGCTATCTAGAGTTACCAGTCCTGACGGCCTTAAGATACTAATGGTTGAAGACAAGGACCCAGAACTTAAGAATTGCACGCGTAACATTGTTTTCAAAGAAACATTCAGCAACCTAACGTAGGACATATATGTGATGTTCAAGCAACAGTTATTTATTATTACTTGGTTATTTGCCACGAACACTCATAATGTGCATGATATTGTTCCAACTCTTAACATGTATTCATAGTGCACCACGGTTACTCTATAATCAAATAACCACAAACTGTAGTAGCCACGACTTAACTATAAACCTTAAAACAAAAAAATTTTACTATGATACACTCAGACTCATACTTAACGCATAAACGGACTCTCACAATACCAATCATAAGTTTCAGTTTTTTCCTCTATATTACAATTAAAATTGTCACATAAGGAGCTTAAAATCAACTAAACAAATATTCTAATTACCAAAACTTAACTATAAACCTTAAAACAACCAAAATTTAGGCTGAGAAAGTCGGACTCATTCTTAACACATAATTGGACTTTCAAAATATCAATTGTAAATGGTTTTGAACATTATTAGATTCATTAAAAACAACAATCCAAAGTATGCCTTACCCCATAACGGCCCATCTCAACAGACAGTCCGCACTTTCTTCTACCAATAATCAACAATGCCAACAAAATCCCAAAATCAACAATACACCAACTTTAGCTCAAAATTATTTAACCTGCAAGGAGTGTAATTATTAATTAGATACAAGCATAAAAAATTCTGTTTTTGTTTCAAGACACCATCATCATCCTAAACACTATCTATAAAAACTTCAATCTCTTTTAGACGGTAAGTAAAACATATACTTATTTGTTCAATTGAATCGAAACAAAAATAATCCGATATCATTTCTAAATCAATAAACATCATAAAGCAACTAACACTCAATAAATTAAAACATTTAAACATGCACGCTTTAATTTGATCATAATGAAATCGAATACCTGAAATATTGGAATCAATCGACAGATAATCAGATCCTTTATCATAACCCTCAAAAAAATTATGTTGTTTACTATTTATCTTGATCAGTTTTGCCTTCGATTAAAAACCCTAAATATGTTATTTATGTATTACTGCGTCTTTTTACCAAGTGTGAGAGAGAGTTGTGAGAGAAAAAGTCAAACGGGTGATACCTTACCCTTTTTAATATATATAAAAAAATAATAATAATAATGTAAATACTTAAACATAATCGATGATTAAAACATAAACATAACTGATCATTGATCAGTTTCTTCCATTGATAACGTTAGAAAACCAGTTACATATCCACCATTCATACAAACCATACATGAAACCAACTACATACATCAAAACACAAAAGAAAATCTCCAACAGCTCCTAATCTTCATCATCAGAACTTTCAGCTTCATCCAACCTCTCCAAAAGCTCCTCCTTCTCCTCCAAGCTTTGACGACACAGCACAAGCAGTTGAGCCAACATATCAAGTTTCCTGCGATCCTTCAATTGTATTTCAAGGATAGCATCATGACCAGTGGCTGCCACAACATTGAAACGAGAATAGTTGGTAGATGCCTCATTGATTGTTTGCTCCTTTTTGTTAATCACTGCCCTTAACTGACTGCTCTCCTCCCCGATACGAGCAATGAAACCTTCCTCCTCTGCTTTATCGTGAGTTATCAGCAGCCTGAAAGCATCAACAAGCTTTCCAGTTTCAGTAAGAGATTTCAGTTCATCGAGGTTTGGTGTGGCTGACATTCTGATATTAGGGTTAAGATGGATAGAGTTGTGTGTTAAAATTAGGGTTAGATGTAATTGCTCTTGGATTGACAATATATATACACGAAATTGTGTGGTCATAATAATTAAGGTTCGTAAATAAGAATTTGCAAAGAAAACAACACAAAAACAATAATTAAGGTTCGTAAATAAGAATTTGCAAAGAAAACAACACAAAGACACTGAAGAGGCATTGGAACATTTAATTTGGGTGTTACTGGAGACTTTGAAGTTTCCATGCATAAATGGGGAATGCAATATTTAGGAAGATGTCCAACATTGCAATATAACACCCTCAATTATACATTTGATATAAAACAAACCCTACATGCACAATGCATTACAATTAACATCCTAAGCTTAAAAGACATGCTTATAATTTATAAAGCTTCGTTTATTAAAAATTTCATAATCATAAAAACAAGCAAAACACTTAAAATTTAAATACCATCAAAGATATTTAAATCAAAGTTACTAATTAAACTCATTCATTTTTTTAGCATTTGACTCTTCCTCACGAACACCGTCTTTAGCTTGCTTAAACAAATTAACTAACTTTTCAAGCAATACACGATGCCTCTCTTGAGTCTTTCTCAAAGCATCAATCGAATCTAAAGCTACGCCACGATGACCTAACGCTTCCATGTTCAAAATCATCGTGTTGTTTTTTGCCATTACACGCCTCAAATGATGACAACAATCAAAAGCAACTTTGATAATGCATCATCTTCACATGCCTGTTGCACAAACCACAAACGCATACAATCATGCAATTTAGATGATCTTGAAATATTCATCAAATTCTCTAACAACTCAAAATTTGCCATTGAAGAGTACAAATAGTTATATAATTCCAAATAACAAAAGTCACAAATAAATAAGCAACAAAACACTTATGTAACTTACTCAAATTAAAATACTACATATGAAAAGACTATGTTAATAAAAACTTTTAATGAAAATAAAATAATATAAAAACAAAAGTAATTATAACATTATTAGGCATCTAAATATAGATTCCACTAAAATAATATAAACTAAAGTAACAATAACATTATTAGCCATCTAAATAATAAATACAATGCATGCAACTTCTAATAGTTATCTAAATACCATCATATACAACATTACGGATAAAAATATCACCCTCCAAATGGGCCCGAGCCCGAGCAGGTGCGATCAACGGAACACGAGCATCGCACTCGAGCCCGAGCAGGTATCGGATTCGAAACAAATGGACAACGATGCTCACCTATTCAAGGAATCCACCTTGAAGATACATGGCATAATTAGGTTCACCACTCAATGGAAACACCAAAGAGATACAGTACACAGATAGAAAGCTGAAAGCTTCAATTTTATTTGTAAAATTGTTGGTTTAATGGACATAAATTAATAGACGTGTGTTAGGATCGAACTCGGGACCACGGGATTGCACACTTTGCGTATGAGAATTAAAGTTAATAATTAAATATAAATGTTATATTTATTTATTAATTAAACGAAATAACAGACGTTAAGTAATTAAGTGTAATGGACTAACGGTCGTTAAATGTAATTGGAAAAGGACTAAGTTGTAAATAATGGGAAGGTTCCGGAATTCCTTGTGGGATACCTCATCCGATCGGCCACAAGAAAAGGAAACCCAATCCATCTACAACTCAAACTTGTTCACCAAGTTCAGTTGAGTATATATACAAGGCTAGGGGTCTTGTGTTTTGCATCTCTTGTACTCATTAAGCTAAAACCTAAATTGTTTTGTGTGTGTTTTGCTTAGAACCGATCGTACATCACCTTGTGGGTGTCGATCCATAACTTTTCCCAAGTCAAGTTATTTTGTTTGATTAAAACTAGCATTCCTTTAATTCAGTATAGTACGTGTGTACAAGAAAGTGGTACTAACACATTATTGTTAGTATTCTTGGATTGAATTACAAAAAGGTAAGAGGTAATTCATATAATCCTATAAACCCTAATTAAGGTTCATCCAATTGCTAGTTTTGTGGATTTGATTCTTGTTTGGCTAGAATCAAGAAAGGTACGCATATTCTTGTTTATGTTAATTAATTATTTGTTAATCTTTCCTATACGCTTCCGCATGTGTACTTGATGTTTATTGTTTATATTTATGATTTGTCATGTTATATAATTCCAACAAAAATCTTATTAAAACTTGGCATATTAGACTTGGCTTAGGACTCACTTATTTATAAGGGTATTGACACACCAAAAGACTTATTAAATAAGCTATAAATGACAATTAACATAGGAGACTCAAAAGGCTTGGAACTCAAAAGCTAGGAGATATTTCACAGCTTTTGTGTCTTGATTACTTGTTTCAGAACTTTTGCTTGCACCTGTATCATGCTCCCCTTATTCAAGAAGACTCGTCCTCGAATCTCGACTTTCAGAATCTTGATAATACGGCGAGAGATCAGTAACATTGAAGATATCAGAAACTTCATAACTCTCTGGCGACTCTATCTTATTAGCATTATCACCAATTCGTCTTAATACTTTAAAGGGACCATCAGCTCTTGGTTTGAGTTTTGCATATTCTCCAAGAGGAAATCGACCCTTACGGAGATGTATCCACACCATGTCACCTTTATTAAATTGGACATGTTTTCGATGTTTATCAGCTCGTGCCTTGTACTTTTCATTTTGTGTCACAATTTTTTTGTGAACTTCTTCATGTAGTTTCTTAATAAACTTGATTCTTTTTTCTGCATCACCACTGAACTGGTATTTTGTTTCAATAGGAGTCAAGTCTAGTGGAGTGATTGGGTTCAAACCATAAACAACTTCAAATGGACTTCGACTAGTAGTTTGACTAGTTGAGTGGTTATAGGCAAATTCGGCATGTGTTAGTTGCAAGTCCCACTCTCTAATATTCTTTTTGATCAAGCTCCTGAGAAGATTTCCCAAAGTCCTATTAACAACCTCCATTTGACCATCAGTTTGCGAGTGACATGTGGTGCTGAACTGTAGCTTGGTTCCTAGTTTCCTCTATAGTGTTCGCCAAAAATGGCTCATGAATTTCATGTCATGATCTGATGTAATTGTCTTTGGAATGCCATGAAGCTTGACAATTTCTCTAAAATAAAGGTCTGCAACATGAGATGCATCCATGGTTTTGTTACAAGGAACAACATGTGCCATCTTAGAGAATCGATCGACAACAACCATAACTGAACCTTTATTTCTTTGAGAACGAGGCTACCCAAGTACAAAATCCATACTAACATCTTCCCATGGAGAATTTGGAACTGGAAGAGGAGTATACAAACCTGCATTTGTCCCATGACTTTTAGCCTTGTGACAAGTAACACAACAATCAACAAACCTCTTAACATCCTGTCCCATTTTAGGCCAAAAGAACTTTTCTTGAACAACGAGTTTTGTCTCGCCCAAAATGAGCTGCTAGCCCCCCTTTGTGTGTCTCTCGAATAATTTCTTCTCTCAAAGAGCATTGAGGAACACATAATCGATTGCTCTTGAAGAGAAAATTGTTGTGTCGTAAGAAATTATTAACGGGTCCCTTACAACAACTCTTCCATGTAGACGGTAGTTCCGAAGTCACAATCATCATCGTATAAGTCTTTAATTGCCTCGAAGCCTAGTACTTTGGCTTCCATGGTTGCAAAAGACAATGCCTTCGACTTAATGCATCAGCCACCTTATTCAATTTTCCCGCCTTATGGTTAAGAGAAAATGAATATGATTGGAGAAACTCAGCCCATTTGACATGGCAACAACTAACTTTATGTTGATTATTTAAGTATTTCAATGCCTCGTGATCCGAAATCCTATTTAACATAAAACAACATTTCAAACTTCCCATAGTAATAAGTGGGCAGTTTGTTTGGAGAGTATGGGTTTGATGGTGTTTGAATATGTTCGTTATGGGTTTGAAGAAATGGGTTTGATACCCATAAAACTCATGCATTATTCATACCCACCTAAAGGGTAGGGTTTCAAAATGCATACGTATTCTGATTCCCCTCTCTTCTCATATACATACCCATAATGATTTCGCAGTCCAATTTAAAAAAAAAAAAAAAAAAAGTGCCACCCAATTTTGGCCAGTATGACCCGTATGTCTTGTTTGAGCGAACGCTTTAGTTTTGCCTGTTTGAGGCATTATAGACCAAACATTGCGCGAATCGACCCATTTATAAGTAAATGAGTTGGAATTGCCTCCTCTAGATGCATGTTCACCATTTTGCCTTCATTTTTGTCATTATGTAAATAAGGCTGACATCATTCTCAAGGAATAAATCAGATAAGAAACTGATAAGGCGTAAAATTGTTATTATGATTTATTATTACAAAATTTGTTCAGTGTTACATGGTCAATGACTGCAATGCAACAATTGCAGGAATCAAGAGGGGCATATGCCAAAAAGCCTGCACTAGATTACTTTTTGTGATGAAGGATTTTGCTGATGTACACTCCGTGACAAGCATCGCTTTGCTTATGATACCGAAGCTTCAAAAAAAAAAATTCTATGGCTCATGTGCAAAAATGGTTTCTACACAATTGTTTGGGAATCCTTTTTCAATGAGTGGTTTTTTGACTCCATTTCTTTGCTCATGTATCACTGATTTCATTTTCCTGTTTCATGTGTTCATCGGTAGGATTAGTGTTTGTTTGTATTAATGAACTATATAGGCGCATAACTGACTTGAACCCTCAAGGGTCTAAATTTCCAAATTATTTTGGATTCAGCAATATGTTACTAAAGAAATGATGTATGGGTCACATAATAATTTAATTCTTAAAAAATTTAAGCTGTAATTGAATAACTCTTGCAAACCTTTCCAAACTGAAAGCTTAAGACAGCCATGGGTCGAACAGGGTAAAAATTTGACCTGTTCAACAACAATCTGCTTGCAGGAAATCCAGTACAACTAGAACTAAGTTGACGCATCACTTACAACTACGACTAAGCACCAACGAGAAATCTTTCCTGCCTTTAGACAACACATCAAAGCACCAATGAGAAATCTTTGCAGAAGATTAGTGACCAAAGGCCAGATATTGGGTGCAACATAATAATAGATTAGTGACCAAAGGCCAGAAATCTTTCCTTTTTCACTTCTGCCCCTGAATGAGGGGTTGTTTTTGTAAATTGTTGGTGAGTTAAGGTTTAATCTTGGGAATGTTATAATTGCGGGTGTTTTTTTTGGTGAGTTAAGGTGAAATGTTAAAGCTGACGCAGACGCGACAAGAGGTTAAACTTTAACACATGTTATGGTTGGAAGTGCTCTTATTGCCCAACTCATTTAGCCACCTCTAGTCAAATATAAATAGGAAGCACCGTGTACCTATTAAAGTCATTGGGCAACTACTTCATTCATGCATATAGAAACCTTTATATAGGGTCTGCTCTGGTTGAGAACCAAATACTTTCAGTTCATGGTGGGCTTTCTCCAGCCATCAACACAATAGACCAGGTTAGAGAAATCAACCTATATCTTCTTCTATCATTTTGTTTTGATTATTCTCACCTTGATTATCTTTTTTGTGACTGACTTGCTAGATTCGGGCAATTGATCAGAAGCAAGAAGTACCCCACGAAGGTCCCATGTGTGATCTCTTATGGTCAGACCCAGAGGATACTGTAGATAGTTAGGGATTGAGTCCGTGTGGTGCTGGTTTCTTGTTTGGTGGCAGTGTTGTCACCTCTTTTAATCACACCAACGGCATTGATTACGTTTGTCGTGCCCACCAGTTGGTAAAGGAAGGATATAAATGGATGTTTAACAACTAGACCGTTACTGTCTTGTCGGCTCCATATTACTACTACCGGTGATCTTATTATAAAACCTAAATGAGTTGAACCCCTCCATTTTGCTAATATATTTTCCTAATCAATATTTAACGTGTTGCAGGTGTGGAAACGTAGCTGCAACACTTGAGCTGGATGCTTATCTTAATCAACGGTTTTGTGTATTTGAAGCAGCTCCACAGGTATGTTAGTATGTCATTGGTATATAGAGGCCACATCATTTCTAATACCACAAGCCCAGATTAACTTCCTAGCATATCCAAAATCCGAATTAACTTAAAACAACATTTCAAACTTCCATAGTAATAAGTGGGCAGTTTGGTTGGAGGGTATGGGTTTGATGGTGTTTGATATGGGTGTGATGAAATGAGCTTGATACCCATAAAACTCATGCATTTTACCCACCTAAAGGGGTAGGGTTTTGAAATACATACCTATTCCGATTCACCCCTCTTCTCATATACTTACCCATAGTGATTTCACAGCGCAATTTTAAAAATTGCCACCGAATTTTTTTGAACAAAATTATTCAGGAGGATTATATGCTTACACTCCCAGAGATTTTGACCAGTTTGACCCATATGTCTTGTTTGAGTGAATGTTTTAGTTTTACCTCTTTGAGCCATTATAGACAGAACATTACGCGAATCGACCCATTTATATGTAAATGGGTTGGATTTTCCTCCTCTAGATGCATGCTCTCATTTTTGGGTGGGAATTGTCTCCTCTAGATGCATGTTCACATTTTTGCCTTCATTCATGGTCATTATGTGAATAAAGCTGACTTCATTCTTAAGGAAAAAACAGACAAGATGCTAATAAGGCGTAAAATTGTTATTATGACTGTCCTAGTTCATGTTTTATTACAGAATTTGTGCTATGGTACATGGTCTAAAATCTAAATGAATCCAATGCAACAATTACTGGCAGAATTTTTTATGACGTATTAGTTAATATTAAATTGCAGGAATCAAGAGGGGCTTATGTCGAAAAGCTAGCACTAGATTACTTTTTTTAATGATGGATTTTACTGATGTACACTCCGCAACAAGTATCGTTTTGCTTATGATATCGAAGCTTCAAAAAAATTGTATGGCTCATGAGCAAAAATGGTTTTACACAATTGTTTGGGAAGCCCTTTTCCTTGGGTTGTTTTTTGACTGATTGACTCCATTTCTTTGCTCATGTAGTGTGTATGAGTTGTGCACATACAAGGTGTTTGTTTGTATTAATGAACTATATAGGCGCATAACTGACTTGAACCCTCAAGGGTCTAAATTTCCAAATTATTTTCTGATATGGTTGTCACGTCATAATTTAATTCTTAAAAAATTAGAGCTGTAATTGAATAACTCTTGCAAACCTTTCCAAATCGAACAGGGTAAAAAATTGACCCGTTCAATAACACTCTGCTTGTAGGAAATCCAGTACAGCTAGAACTAAGTTGACACATCACTTACAACTATGACTAAGCACCAACGAGAAATCTTTCCTGCCTTTAGACAATACATCAAAGCACCAATGAGAAATATTTGTAACACACTTCAAACTGATTTGTTTATAGGAATGCTTTGCAGAAGAGTGACCAAAGGCCAGCTATCGGGTGTATTATCAAGACCGACCACATAATAATAGAATATGTAGGAATACATTGACTAAACCAGATTAGCTTAGACCATGCAACCTAATCATGAATCTCAGAAATATTGTTTCACAAATTAAAAACCGACGAAAACTCTATTAACCTGTCTTTAGTTGACTTCCATTTAACCTTATTTCTCATGTCCATATAAGAGCATAAACAAACTGCGCAAAACTATCCAACATTTATCACTAATATTGGCTGGATCCGCCTCACATATAAACACAAATATCAATTTATATAAAATGCATTTCACTTAAATTAAGGCAATTTTATAGATAAATTAAAAGCTACCAAGATACTAGAAATTACAACGACACAAAAACAAACGAAAATTCCGGCTAAAGCAACCCTAAAACTAAAACAGCCTTAGACTTTACAGCTGTGAAGATCAAAACTATCGAAGAAGGAACACTCGCCATCCAAATTCAACCAAACGCGTAAACCAAAACGCATAACCTTGCCACCATCGTCACTAAATGATAGAATTTGTCTTATCAAGTAAGAGCAGGGTTTCCATGTACGAATTCATTGAAAATGATAAAGAAACTCCATTAATCCCCATACCACTGATACGTCCTGAGGAGGGGTCATAAACTTCAAGTACAGACGAGAATGTAACATCAATAATTTCACTTATAGCTTCGCCGTTCTTTCTTATCTCTAATACTCTATAACGCACCCAACTATCTGGTGCCTTAATACTAAACATCTTAGTAAATGACTTGGTAACACCCTCCTTCATTATCCATACATCACAAAACCTTGTCTCGCCTTCATTATAATACTCAAACAAACCAAGAGACTCATAGACCTTTAAGACCTCTAATCTATTCGTGTGTACTAAACTATCTGGAAGGCACACTTCACCAAACTCATGACTTTTCAAATCAAACAAAATGATCAAACTAGTCCAAATTCCATTAGTCAATTTAATATAATCATAAGCACGCCAATAAATAAACCCATCGACAAAAACATGATTAGATGTCAAATCACAAGTTCTAAAAGCTGGCGGAATGTTAGACACACTTTTCCAAACACGTGTACTTAACATAAAAACTTCTACCTCCCAGTTCACCGTCCGATAACCAATAGTATTAATTCTAACAAGCTTAGGGTCACTAGCGTTGGGACAAACCCCAAAACCAATAAAAGTAAGTCCATCCGGTCTTTGCAATGAATTAGATATAGGAATACCAACTGCTTTCCGAATAGAAGGATTCCAAAGAACAGCTATCTTCTCGTCCCAAGCATATCGGCGCGAACCGTATAAACAAAACAACCCGTTAACAGAGTTGACTGTTGATATGTATCCAAGTAGGCTAATGGGGTGTGGAACGGTTAGGGAAGACTTCTGGCTGGGAAAAGTATCATCGTCCACAATGGAAACATATTTTACTTCATTAGCTAACTTATATCTAACAAATAGATGGTGCTGTGGTTTGGTCTTACAAATGTGATAACTGTTAATAAATTGAGAGCTATCGATAAGAGATTTCCATAGTTTCGAAACAGACCTGCATTGAATAACTGATTTTACTGGAAGCCTTTTAATGATTTCTGATTGAATTTCGAATGGAATGTTGTCCGACATTTTTTTAACTTTTTTAGGGTTTGAATGTCGGGGTTTTTGAAACAACAGTAAAGTGGAACATATGCAGCTGGATCACTGATTTGTGTTAGGTTATTCATCGTACAGTGCCAACGTTAGGCCTAGTATTTGGGCCACTGGGCTTCATTTACATGGGCCATAAACGAGTGAATTGGTTATGTTTAACTTTTTAGGACTAGGTTTCAAGAATTGTACCCATGGTCCATTTAGTTAAAAATACTACATTAAGGGGATGTCATTTAGCCCAGTAGCTCACTAAATAACACACTTAAAAAAGAAAGAAAAAAGAGAACAAAACTATCTTCTTCATACGTACCCTGCACACATACATACATTGAAAAAAGAAACACACAAACACACACAAATGCTCACACACACATACACCAAATCAACACACACTAAAAACACAACACAATGGTTCATGGTTCTTAGTTCTTACATATGGTCTAACATAAGATGTGAAAATCATAAAGTAGTTTCTTGTTGAATTCTTGATGCTATATATATGGTCAACTAGTTAATTGATACATACTAGTAAAAGATTCCAAGTGTGAATCATATTAGCATAGTTTGAGGTTCAACTAAATCTGTATATTCCTGGTTCTCAATCTCAAAAAGATAATGAAGTTTGAGAACTGTGAGTTCACTACATCAGATGGCCATTACCTTGAGTACCTTGAGTTCACTACATCAGATGGCCATTACCTTGAGTACTTGAATCCTGCATAGTCTAACTATTCTTGCAGACTTCAATAGGCATGAGACAGGTAGTTGTTGTTGGGATTTTATACTCATAACAATTATATAAAACAAATAACATCATCAAAGCATGCAGCGGAAGACAATAGGAATAATATATGTAAGTAATTAATCGAATAAGAAAACGCGTACCTTTTAGCAATTCAAGAATCAAACGTAGATTTAACAAGAACCAAAACCCAAAACCCTAACTTTAGGGTTTATATATTCGACCCAATCAAAAGGTCGACCACCAAGATTACAAGCTCAAGCGTGCTTGTTCTTCGTTCTTGTACACACGTACTAATAGAGATTTGATGTGGAAAAGCTAGTTCCTTGAATCACAAATAAAACCAAATACTTAATCTTGAGTTAAGCAAATCGAAACCCTTGGGGTTTGGGATGTTCGACCGGCCACACAAGAAAGAGAGGAGGAGGAGAGAAATTAGGTTATCAAAGTGATCCAAGGTTAGTCAATAATGAATACATTGATTTGTATTTATAGTTAACATATATTGGAGTACAAGTTTGAGTGGGTTTGGGTTTGGGAACACCCTAACCGATCGGCCAAAGCCCCAAAGGGGATTCTAGAACTTTCCCGACTTGTAATTTCATCTCTAGTCCTTCTAGTTAATATTTAACGCCCGTTAACCAAACCTCGTCAATTATTTAACTATCGTTATGTTTTATTTCGCGACTAATAATTAATAATAATAACGTTTTATTTATATTAATTATATACATCAATTCTCATACGTAATGTGTGCAATCCCGAAGTCTCGAGTTCGAGTCCGGACATACTATTATTTAAATATCCATAAAACCTTTCAGCTCCCACTTGGATATTACTAAATATAGTAATGACATTGGTTAGTCTAGCTTTCACACGCCAATGCCCCGGATCGAATCGAGTATGGTCTCTGGAAAAACCATTTAATGATTCATCATTTTACTTATCCTTTTGTTACTAATACTACATTAACTATGAATATGGATCAAGTCATTTCATAAGTTAACATTACATTTCTCGTTGTATATGATTGAACAAGATTACCAAATCTTCCGAGCGTATTCGGATAGATCTTTGGTATGGCCATACAAACATCTTGTCAACCCTACGAGGGCCCAAATATAGTATTATGCTTTGAAACAAATTCAAAGGAACAAATTCTCTTGACTACGAACATAACTCATGAACTTTGCAACACTTCGAAAATAGCCCTTATAACTACCGATTCGGATAGCGTTAGACTATCTTACACAAATGCACTACATTCATATCGCTTATCCGTATCTCAAGTCGAGGATAAACACTTCATGATATATGATAACGCCACACGCGTCGTTCGGGGTCAAGGAAACTTCCTTTTCTTGAGCAAGTTTTATAACACCCTAGGCGGTGAACCTAATCGTTGTAGTGTAGTAATTAGGGTAAGCCACGGGTATTGATATCGTTCTCTGGGAATAGGAATGCTAGTAAGGAGTTACTACGCTAAGGTTAAAGTTGAGGAAGATTATTTTTATCTTTTATGTTTTATGAAATGGAAAGGTACGAATCTCGGGTAGTGGATTTGGGGGTTGGTATTTCTACCGATTACTCTACTATTATCTAATTATCTAAACTAAGGTTGTGGGAGTCTATGTCTAATTAATGTGTGCTCGTATGATAGTTTAAAGATGTGTTTACTTAGGTTGTATTACTCCTTAATTATCTCCTATTGATGGTTGAGTGTCACGTCTTATTCTTAATTGCGTTGTGTGTCTAAAGTTGTAGGGTGTCGTTTCTCCCTAACTCTTTGAACTTACCAAAGGGTCTTGTCTACAAACCCACTAGGGATGATAAACTCCTACTCTAAGGCGCTCTTTGGATGGTTTAGCCTACAACTACTCGGTAATTATATTCTAAGGTTCACAAAGATGAATCAAGCATTAAGTACACAACGAATGACCTATCGCATTACTAGATCATTAATCAACTAAGAGAAGAAACAACCAATCAATATTTAATAATTAAGTTTCATACTTCCTAAGCAAACACACAAGTAAATTAGCGGACATGGAGAACATGCAAGCATACACACAAATAATCAAAGACATAATTGAATTAATGAAGTAAATACTTATCTTGATGTAAGATAGGGTTTAAAACCCTAAAATCTGTACAAGACACCTTAGGTTCGGTTTTAGGTTTTACTCCAAAGACTCTCCACAAAAGACCAAAAATTCGGATTCTATATATAAGATTACATATGCGACGGCGTCACCTTATGTTTTGTGGCGCGTCGTGTCGCCGTCATTAGGGTTTCGTCTTGGCCACGTTAACCTTGCGACGGCGTCACCTTAAGTCCGTGACGCCGTCCTCTTGACCGGCGTCGTCTGGATTGCATCTAGGCCGTGCGAGTAGCGACGGCCTACTCTTTTACAACTAGACGTCGTCACTTGAAAATACGAGTTTTGGGTTCGGACCGTCACAATAATTTTGGGACGGCGCGCCATTAACACCGACGCCGTCGCTTCTAATTTCAAAGAATCGTGAGTGTCTCGATTTTGAATTTGGCCATTTTCTTCATATATTCGCGCTTTTCGTCCAAATAAGTGTCATTCCAGATTTTGCCTTCAAGAGACCTAAAAGTGAAAAGGAACGATATTAAGCAATAACGGATACAAAAGTGATCAAATAAGGACTTAAACGACCCTCAAAATGGTACATTTTAAAACCTTATCAAATATCCCTACACTTGTTATTTGCTTGTCCTCAAGCAAATGTGCTTTTAGCCAATTAATTTATAAGTTGGGGTCATGAAGCATTAATTCAAAACGGTCCACAACACATATAAGCCCATGAAAGTCATAACAAGCACGGAATTACATACTAGCACCTCACATGGGGTGTTTGGATACTCACATCTCTCTCGGGTGTATATAAGAAATATAACAAATAGGAAATGGGATATAAACACTCATTAACCGTCCTAGTACATAGATTACCATAGGCTTGAGAATAGATCAAACCTCCATCGCTTTGGCGTAAGCACCTAGGAAAGACTATCAAAGAGGTCTTTTAAAGGGTTGTAATGTTAGGCTTACGGTAGGAAACAAGGGTTTGGTGGGATAGGCTATTTAGTGGTGGTAAGTCAAAAATCTTTATGTTAATCGCATATGAAGAATGGCGTTGCTAAGCCAAGACTCGACACTCTAAACTCTAGATAATGAAATAAATAAACATAAATTCAAAGGATAGATGTAGGATGGTAGCCCGTATTTTTTTTTCACACTCTATTTTTTTCTTTTTCTCTTTTCTATTTTTTTCGATTTTTTTTTTTTTTTTTTTTCATATACTTTTACTCTACCATCCTCTACGGTAACATCAAAATACTAGGATTTACAGGCATATCCCTACACTTGAGTTTTATTACTCTAACACTAATTTGACCCGATTTGAAAAGATCAAAACACTTGGGGTACATTATTATGCAAACAAAGGGAATTTGAATTTTAACGTTCCTTCCGTCATTTCATAAACTTTAACTTTTCCCATGAATCCCAATCATCCCAAAATGTATACAAAGGATATGACTCGACTTAGAAACTTATGCAAGCAACTAGATAATTGAACTAAGGGTTTAGGGTGATAACAAACATTTGCACTAAAAGTGAGTGCATAAGGGGTAGGCTAAGGCGATTTGGGTGTATATTTGGGGTGGGGTGTAAACAATGCTCTTCATTGATATTCGGAAAAACCGAAACATCACGAGAACCGCGAAAAGGATAGGCTCGAGGGTTAACTAGGGTATCGTGTACTAAAGATGAGTACAACGCAAAGGGTGTGGGGAATTACTCAACCGATATGGAAGAAGTAATTATATTACGGTGTATCAAACAAGGGTTATCCTAATGCCTCTTATCATTTAGTTATTCCTAACTACACAAGTGTAGCCTCACTTGCGATCTCGGAATGCATCACAAAACAAGTTCTAGAATCTAATATACTACCGTTCACACTCTAAGCATTGAAGATGAATGCTTTAATTCCTACTAATCTAAGGCGATCCTCACATTTTGGTGGAATTTGGGTGGTAAAGGGTTTTATGCTAGTCATATAACTTCCTATCCGTGAGACGCTTTTGTTAAGACTAATGGCCCACTCCTATATGTCATGAAAATTTTAAATTTGGTGCCAAAATTACCCTAACCGACATTTTCTCATGGTTTATTACACAATCACAATTGGACAAAGCAAATAATCAAGGATAAGCATAGTTTCAAAGTTCCGCTTTATTTTCCCTCCCTACACTTAAACCGAACATTGTCCCCAATGTTCCCGAAAGTATCAAAGTTATGATAAAGAAGGTAATTAAAACGAAAGAAACTAATACTCCCCGATTAGCTCGGTAGAATCCGTGTAAAGTGGTGGTTAAATCCTTTTCAAGAAGAATTATTGCGTGAAAAGCTCCTTCCAATCTTATGTAACTTCTTCTTGACAAACTAAACTCGCACACTTGAAAAAACAAACGAAACCTTCGCGTAAAATCGGTAATAATATATATAAGACTCGATTTAAACTAGGATATAATGCTTGTGGAATAGATGTTTACGAATTTCTAAGAAAATTAAGACACGAAAAATTCCAAAATTTATAAGTAGCTCATAAAGCGAGAAAAAGTAATCGATGTTTTACTCCTTCACGACGTCGTCGTTGCAATCTGACGCGTTAGGTTATCCCGACAAAAAGCGGTCTCGATTTTCGGAAAAATTCGGAAAATTTACATCTTTAGAATCGGAAAATTTCGCAAAACATCCATTATGACTTGATACAAGCATTTGACTCGAACAAACAAACATAAATATCTTTTAGTTAATTGTTATTCTCATGTTTACGTTTCTTTTGAAAACGTGTAATCCTCCTACACTTATCCTTTATGTAAAATACGTTTATATGCAATTAAGACGAGGTTAAAAACAAAATAAAGCATTTTACAAATTTAAACATGAGGATAAACAATTAATAAAAGATATATGACACTAACAAGCAAACAATTAAGCATGGGTTGCCTCCCACGAAGCGCTTTTCTTTATTTAAGAGTCTTGTAGCTAGACTCATAGTCGTGCTCTACGTTTTCTCATTACCGCCCTCTTGACGGTTTCTAATGGGGATTCCATGTTGTAGAAGTGCCTAAAATGCGCTTCTCTAAGAGTTCATCCTCTCCCAATCGGTCCTATATTCGGTCCTAGGCTCAAGCAATCCTTATAGAATCCGAAAATCTTAGCCATAACATAATCAACACCCTTCTCCCTATCCTCATCATTCCTATAATAGACCGACAGTTTAAGTTCCTTTTCATCATTAGAGTGATGAAAACTTCTCAATCTTAAGCGGAATTTGGTAAGCTATGTCATCGGTCTCATTCTTGAATCGCACTACTCCTAACGAGGGTCATAGGTCATCCGGTGCTTTCTATGAAAGGTTTTCCTAGAATAACATGGGACAAGCTAGGGTCTATGGCGTGCTAATATCATCCACAATTATGAAATCCGTAGGAAGCGTGAAACTACCTACATAAGCGGGCAATCCCTTAATTCTTCCTAGAAAATTGCAACTAACATTAGGATCATTGGGGTCTTGCCTAGTTGGAATAGGCTTCTTCAATATCCAATTGTAATAGGTGCTAGTCATTATGTTGATTGGGGATTTGCGATCAATGTAGGCTTTTGCCACAAAAAGGTGTCCTATGACACATGGTATGTTAAGATTCCAAGGGTTCCCAAACTTGATTCGAGGACTTTTCCTAACATACATGTGACGGAGGTCACGCACTAAGTGAGGGTGGCGAGATAGTTCTTCTTCCGTAGGAAATTTGTTGAAATAGTCAATGTCTACTTCATCTACTTCCTCGGGTGTTTCATCATCCACAAGTGTATAGTCCTCTTCGTCATTTGTTTCATTAGGTTCAACTAAGGCGATGGTATTGACGAATTGGACATACTTCGTTAGCTTGCTTGGATCCTTAATCTCTATACCTGAAGGCTCGGGAGTTGAGATAGCACTAACCTTCTTATCACTATTAGCTATGGCTTTCAAAAGGTTGTCTATTTTCCTATCCATCTCGGCTTGTTGATGGTTAAAGCGGTCCGAGAGCTTAGCCATTTGGGTTTCTTGGGATGCAACTAGGTTTTGCAACATCCCTTCGATGTTTTGTTGGTTAGGACCGTTAGGTGGGGGCCATGAGAATTCATTAGAGGTGAATTCTTTGGTGTGTCCCCAGTAGAAATCGGGCTTGCCTTTCCATGCCTCTCGGGTTTCATTAAAATTCCTAGGTCCGGGTATTGTAGGGGATCTTCCTCCCGTTCCATTAATACGTGAGGATGCGTAGTCAACGGAAGCATGTTCTGGGGAGCGAGTGCTATTGCGCGTGTTATGAGGATCAGAACACGGCTCGCACGAGGAAGAAACTTTGTTCACATGGTGTGAAGACTTAGGATTTTCGTAGGAACTCATGAGGAATTTAACTTGATCTTCAAGTTCGATCATCCTACGGTCGGGAGGAGGCAAGGAGATTGCCTTGACGGTTTTGGGCACTCACGGGGTCATCCCAACTTTCGTTGTCATAGAGGAGAGGTCCTCTATTATTTCCCATGATTCTTCTGCGGTGAGATCACTAAGTTTTCCACCGGCCGCTTGGTCAATGGATCGCTTAGTGGGAAGTTGACATGATCATAAAAGATTTGGATTTGGAGCCAAAGATCAATGCCGTGATGAGGACTTTATGAAGTAAGTCCTTGAATCGGGTCCATGCTTCAGAGAGATTCACCTTGACGTTGTTGGAACATCAAGATGTCATTCCTAAGCTTAGTGGTTCTCCCGGTGGGAAAAATTGAGCAAGGCGAGAGGTAAGATCATCCCAACTTGAGATGGAGCCGGCGGGAAGTCGCTCAAGCCAATTACTAGCTTGGTCCCGTAGAGAATTGGAAGAGACGCAGCGTGGTCTCCCGAGTAGTAGCATCAAGGTCGATGGAATCGGCGATTTTGAGAAATCCTCGGATCTTGATTTGGATCTTCGGAACGAAGTCCATGGAATGCACATCCGTTTTGCACCAACCGGATGGTGTCGGATCGTAGGGCCGTAGTTTGGGCTTGGTCGGGAAGCTCAATGGTGTTCCTATAGCCTAGGTGGCTTGGTCTTGAGTATTCACCAAGAGTACGGGCTCTTGGCGGGTCATTTGGCGGTAGGTTGATGAATGGTAGTGGGTTATCACCTTCCATGATGAAAAGTGATGGGGTTACGAACAAAGGTTACGAAGAAGGGGGATAGACTAAGAGGAAGCTAAAAAATAAGAAAAAAAAAAGTTTACTTGATAGGAATCAAGCAAAGAACCTAAGCGAGGTGGACTACTAACTAGCTATTCTATTCCCGCAGTGCGCGCCAAAACTTGATAACGCTACACGCGTCGTTCGGGGTCAAGGAAACTTCCTTTTCTTGAGCAAGTTTTATAACACCCTAGGCGATGAACCTAATCGTTGTAGTGTAGTAATTAGGGTAAGCCACGGGTATTGATATCGTTCTCTAGGGGAATAGGAATGCTAGTAAGGAGTTACTACGCTGAGGTTAAAGTTGAGGAAGATTATTTTTTATCTTTTTATGTTTTATGAAATGGAAAGGTACGAATCTCGGGTAGTGGATTTGGGGGGTTGGTATTTCTACCAATTACTCTACTATTATCTAATTATCTAAACTAAGGTTGTGGGAGTCCATGTCTAATTAATGTGTGCTCGTATGCTAGTTTAAAGATGTGTTTACTTAGGTTGTATTACTCCTTAATTATCTCCTATTGATGGTTGAGTGTCACGTCTTATTCTTAATTGCGTTGTGTGTCTAAAGTTGTAGGGTATGCATTTCTCCCTAACTCTTTGAACTTACCAAAGGGTCTTGTCTAAAAACCCACTAGGGATGATAAACTCCTACTCTAAGGCGCTCTTTGGATGGTTTGGCCTACAACTACTCAGGTAATTATATTCTAAGGTTCACAAAGATGAATCAAGCATTAAGTACACAACGAATGACCTATCGCATTACTAGATCATTAATCAGCTAAGAGAAGAAACAACCAATCAATATTCAATAATTAAGTTTCATACTTCCTAAGCAAACACACAAGTAAATTAGCCGGACATGGAGAACATGCAAGCATACACACAAATAATCAAAGACATAATTGAATTAATGAAGTAAAGACTTATCTTGATGTAAGATAGGGTTTAAAACCCTAAAATCTTGTACAAGACACCTTAGGTTTGATTTTAGGTTTTACTCCAAAGACTCTCCACATAAGACCGAAAAATTCGGATTCTATATATAAGATTACATATGCGACGGCGTCACCTTATGTTTTGTGGCGCGTCGTGTCGCCGTCATTAGGGTTTCGTCTTGGCCACGTTAACCTTGCGGCGGCGTCACCTTAAGTCCGTGGCGCCGTCCTCTTGACTTCGGCGTCGTGCGGATTGCATCTAGGCCGTCCGAGTAGCGACGGCCTACTCTTTACAACTAGACGTCGTCACTTGAAAATACGAGTTTTGGGTTACGGACCGTCACAATAATTTTGGGACGGCGTCGCCATTAACACTGGCCGTCGCCTTCAAATTTCAAAGCTGTGAGTGTCTCGATTTTGACTTTGGCCATTTTCTTCATATATTCGCGCCTTTTCGTCCAAATAAGTGCCATTCCAGCATTTTGCCTTCAAGAGACCTAAAAAGTGAAAAGGAACGATATTAAGCAATAACGGATACAAAAGATACTTAATGACAAAGATCCATAAAGTATCATCATGTAAAGTTGGGATGAGTCCTATATTCAATTCATTGAACATCATGTGAATCTGGTATGTCCCACGCATCAATATACTTTAAAAGTATATTCTACCAAAACTCAGATTTGTCTTAATTCAATGACATTCCCACATCATTGATCGACAATGGACTATTTAGAATAACATAAGTTATTCATGGATTAAACATGCAAATATAGGATATAATATTAAGAAAATGAAAAATAAACATAAACAACTATTTTATTTCATTAAAGTAATACTTGTTCATAACATCCTTTATCCAAATACTAATCACAGATCTGCATGAAACTACTAGCTAAACGAAGTCCTATCCCATCGGCATGGTCGAAGTTTTTCCTTTGGCAAAGGCTTCGTAAAGGGATCGACTAGATTATCATCTGTATGAACTTTGAGTAGATTGATTTCACCTATGTCGACTTGTTCTCGAACATAGTGATATCGACGAGGAAAATGTCCGCGCCTTCATGACTCCGGGCTCATTGGCAAATGTTATTACAAGCAGAGTTGTCACAATACACATTTAAAGGCAATTCGATTGAGGCATTACTCCGAGTCCCGAAATGAATTTCCTAATCCAAACAACTTCCATCGCACTTCAAGGCGACTATGTACTCGACTTCAGTAATAGACATCGCAACCGTTGTTTGCTTCTTGCTCTTCCATCAATCGCTCCTCCATTAATGACAAAGACATAACCCGTCGAGACTTCATATCATCTTTATCGGTTTGGAATGACGATCGCAAAACCTATAACATCAAGTTTTGCATCTGGATTTCCTCCATACACTAGAAACATTTCTTTAGTAGCCCTTAGATACTTAAGAATGTTCTTAACGACTGCCGATGTTTCACACAGGTTCTGTTGATACCGATCGGTAATGTTACGTACAACGCCACATCGGGCCTTGTACATCTTACAAAGATACATGATAGATCTTACACCAAGCATAAGGAACTTTCTTCATGTAAGCCACCTCTTCGTGTGTTGACGCGCATAGTTTATTACTTAAGCCATGTTCAACTTGCATCGGCAAATATCCCTTCTTGGAATTTTGCATACTGAATCTCTTCAATATTTTATCAATGTAAGCACTTTGGCTTAGTCCAATTAACCGCCTTGATCTATCTCGATAGATCTTGATTCCCAGAATAAATGCTGCTTCCCCTAAGTCCTTCATAGAAAAGCACTTTCCAAGATAAGACTTTACATCTTGCATACTTGGAATGTCTTTCCCCATGATCAATATGTCATCGACATATAAGACAAGGAAAATAACATCACTCCCACTAGCTTTGTGATACACACATGGCTCATCAAGATTTTGAGTGAAACCAAATTTCTTGATTTCTTCATCAAACTTCTTGTTCCATTGCCTTGATGCTTGCTTCAACCCATAAATGGATCTTTGAAGTTTGCATACACGCCGAAACTCGGATTCACAAACCCTTCGTGTGTGCCATATAGATGTCCTCATCTAGGCGACCGTTTAAGAAGGCGGTTTGACATCCATTTGCCATATCTCATAGTCATAGTACGCAGACTATGGCTATAAGAATCCTAATAGCTCTAATGTCTCGCACAGGAGAAAATGTCTCCTCGTAGTCTACCCCATAGGTTTGAGTATAACCTTGAGCTACAAGACGAGCTTTATAGGTGTGTGCATTGCCATCCATGTCGGTCTTTATCTTAAAGAGCCACTTACTTCCCTACCTTAGCATTTGGAGGTAAGTCAACCTCTATCCGAACTTCGTTATCTTTCATGGATTGCATTTCCCATTCATTGCAACTCGCCATTTTCCTTTTCGGGACTCATCATGGCAGCTTTATAGTTAGCGGTTCACCAAGATCCCTAACATATTTTCCTCGGCTTCTACGTTGAGACATAGGCGCCAGTGCACGCGTAGCCTTGCGGATCTACGAATGGGAACCACTTCAATCTCGGTGGAACGCCTGGACTTTCGAGTTCTACTTGAGGTTGGCTAGTGTTCTCGAAGGTGTTGTATCTTCTTGATCATATTCCGGATCATAAACTCTCCCATCAATTCATGAGATATGAGATCCTTTTCAAGAAAGTCTCCATACCTAGCAACAATTACTTTGTTTCGGTGGAAAGTAGAAGTAGTAACCCATCGTTTCCTTTCGGTATCCTACGAAGATACACGTAATGGATCTTTGTTGCGACTTATCGGTAGAGTCACGTTTAACAAACGCCTCACAACCCCGCACCTTTAAGTAAGACAAGTTGGGAGGTTTCCCATACCACACTTCATAAGGAGTCTTAACAACCTTCTTAGTTGGAACCATATTCAATATGCGACAGCAGTTTCAAAGCATAATCCCAAAAGGATAAGGGAAGAGTCGTAAGATTAAACATCGATCACACCATGTCTAGCAATGTACGATTCCTTCTCTCGGATACACCATTTTGTTGTGGAGTATATGGAGATGTGAGTTCTTGGACGATACCACACTCGACTAGATAATCTTTAAACTCTTGGCTTAAATATTCACCACCTCTATCGGATCGAAGAGCTTTAATCTTCTTTCCTAGTTGCGTTATACTTCACTCTTAAAAACCTTAAATGTTTCAAAGACTTCATGTTTATGTTTAAGTAAATAAACATAACCATAACGATTGAAATCATCGAGAAGGTTAAGAAGTAGCTAGCACCCTTTCTTGACACATGTCTCGATGGTCCACATACGTCGGTATGTATCACACCAAGAAGATCGAAGCCCTTTCTAAACTATTTGTAAAGGTTTCTTGGTCATCTTCCCAGATATGCAAGATTCGCATTTATCAAATGATTCATCATTGATGTCTTGCAATAGCCCATCGTGTTGCAGCTGTTGCATGCGTTTCTTGCCTATATGAGCAAGTCTACAATGCCAAAGAAATGAAGAATCCAAATCACCTTTGATTCTTTTATTATTGATGCTAAAGACAAAATTATTTTTATCAACAACATTATCATGCAAATCAATTTTAAACACACCATTTACTGGAATAACATTAAAGTAAAAAACACCATTTAAAGAAATCGAAATTCCATAATCAGTAAATGTATGAACGAAACCAATATCTTTTAACAAGGAAATAGAAACGACACCCCTAACAATGGAAGGTGCGTAATGACAATTGTTTAATGACAGTACTAAACCCGAAGGTAAAACTAAATCAAACGTGCCTATAGCTTCAACGACTGCATGTGCTCCATTACCCACGTGTAGGTATTGCTGTCCATAGGCAAGCTTCCTTGCTCCTCTAAGTCCTTGCGATTATATTACAAATGTGAATACCACATCCAAGATCATATATCCGAGAATTTATTTTATGAGGAAAAGAAAATAATTCTATCATCAAAAGAGTACACAAATCGCCACGGTGCGATATTTTATACCTCTTATTGCGCAACTCATCAAGGTACAATGGACAATTCCTCTTCCGGTGTCCAACCTCGGTGCGATGATGACAAGCCATATCCTTCTTGATTCTCACGCTTCTTGGGAGGGTACTTCTTGGGTTACGGTTGATAAGCCATAACTTGTTTTGCTTATCGACTTTACCCTTACCTTTCCTCTCTTGTTCGCTAGCGGCTTATTAGGCTTAGAAATTCTACCCTTCGGATGGTCAAAACCGCAGTGTAGAGGCCTTCTTGGGCAAACCTTTCTCGTAATCAATGAGCATTGCATGTACCTCATCGATTGTCTTCCCGTGCAATGCATATTATAATTGCATGCGAAACCATCAAATTCCTTGTTAAGGGATCATTGATCGAGCCAATTTGTATGTCATTAGGGTAGACATAGTTTAAACGCCCAACCGGTCCATGTAACTCATCATTTCCGAGACGGTGGGCGCTTACGGGTTTCCTTCTCCTTGCTTGCAACTATGAAGAGCATCAATCAAGTCATACAACTCTACAATTACAGGCTTTTCAAACAACCTTTGCAATTCTTCAAGCATGAGATTAGGAAGTAATTTTCAAACTGTTTTTGCAAGTTTGGATTCATACTCCGAGCATAATGCAAAGCGACCTCATTATACTTGATACTCAGTTGCCATGCAGCTCGTGCTTCAACAAGAGCATCGATTGCGAGTTCGGGAGGACAAGGCGTAGTCAAATAATTGAGTCTTTTGGCAACCCTCAAGACAATTCTTAGTTGCCGATACCAATCATTGAAATTGCGCTACCGGTCAATTTCTCTCGATCAAACATAGATTTGAACAGCGAGGCTAGTGCGATGATTCGACTTGAGCCATTTCTCTGAAATAAAAGTTCAAAAGTTAGTACTTTCGATAAGTAAACATTCAAGAAATAAAATACCCTTTGGTCAATATTCATATTAACCATAGAATTTTCCTTGAATTTTGGATCCTCATTATCATAGTTCCACCACATCAGTTGATCTGCTAGTGGTGAAAGTATAGAATAGATAATCGTTGAAGAACGATAATTGACAAACAAGTTTTCAATTCCAAAAGTTATGGGATTTACAATTTTGCCAAAACAATTAATGCAAAATGTAAACATGTTTCATCCCATCTTATGCCTTAAGTCATAGGTCTCACTAACTAACTTAATTAAGTTGTCTAACTTAGAAACTGCAAATCATAAAGCTGAGGTCTCACACAACAAAATAATTCACCTTGTTATTGTAATCTAGATCAAGGTCTCACATAACTAAATTACAACTTCAAGTGTTTCATATCGTTAGATGGCATAAACTTAAATTTAAAGGGTACAATTTTTGACGTGTAATCAAAACTTATGTATAAAGAAGCATGCATACAAGTTTATAACATAAAATTTTTCGAAAAACTTACTATAGATTTTAATTGCTAAGATTGAATTCTACAAAGTTTTAATCGATGCGTTGAGAAACTTACAACTTTGCACTAAGATGCTTCGTACATATAATGGTTATACTAGGTAGCTCCAATCGAACTCACGAGGGAGAGGACCGGTAAGCGTGAAGCATAACCTTAGACATCCATTCAGTGCGACTCTGCGCACTTCTTAATTAACCCCTTTATAGTTTGTTCTAGTGGGTGAGCCGTTCTAACCATTTAGTACAGTCGCATCAGTCGATTAAAAGTTCAAGAATTATTCTTAGATAACAAATCAGTTTCGCCATTATTTAGTCTATTTAATTTTCTATTCAAAAAAACCCTTTTTGCTTACAAACATGTCAAACAATATATAAACAAAAAAACACTTTAATAAAAATTAAACACACTCAAATAATATAAACATATAACTAAACAATTTAACATACGTAAAAACAATTAGCCACATGCATAATTATTTCAATAAACCCTAATAACAATTCTAGTCGTAATTAAATGCATACATTAACTAGGACTTTCATCTCGCTAGAAGATGAGCCACATACATCGACAAGTCGATTGCGTAAGCCAAAGTTAATAGTATACCAATTAGCACATAATGAATTTTATTAGTTATAATTGAGGTCTTCCCCAATTTGATAATTATTAAATAAATAAAACATGTGTGTATCACTTAACAATTAATCAATAAACAAAAACAATACTCCATGGCAAAACATGCATGTTCCACCATGGATTCCGCATAACAATTATCACCCAAGATACGCATATTACATGACACATAACAATTATTCATTAATTAACCACATAAAATTAGCATGCAATCCTAGGGTTTCTACAAGTTTTACAAAATTAAAACCTAATTAAATAAATATTAGGGTAATCGACCCATATATAAAAAATTAGGGTTTCGAATTCAAAACCCTAGAAACCATAAAAACATGCAAATAATCATAAAGATCTAATTTTATGTGTTTGAATTAATTACATCATATTAACGGCTCGTGATGCCACTGTTGGGATTTTATACTCATAACAATTATATAAAACAAATAACATCATCAAAGCCATGCAGCGGAAGACAATAGGAATAATATATGTAAGTAATTAACCGAATAAGAAAACGCGTACCTTTTAGCAATTCAAGAATCAAACGTAGATTTAACAAGAACCAAAACCCAAAACCATAACTTTAGGGTTTATATATTCGACCCAATCAAAAGGTCGACCACCAAGATTACAAGCTCAAGCGTGCTTGTTCTTCGTTCTTGTACACACGTACTAATAGCGATTTGATGTGGAAAAGCTAGTTCCTTGAATCACAAATAAAACCAAATACTTAATCTTGAGTTAAGCAAATCGAAACCATTGGGGTTTGGGATGTTCGACCGGCCACACAAGAAAGAGAGGAGGAGGAGAGAAATTAGGTTATCAAAGTAATCCAAGGTTAGTCAATAATGAATACATTGATTTGTATTTATAGTTAACATATATTGGAGTACAAGTTTGAGTGGGTTTGGGTTTGGGAACACCCTAACCGATCGGCCAAAGCCCCAAAGGGGATTCTAGAACTTTTCCGACTTGTAATTTCATCTCTAGTCCTTCTAGTTAATATTTAATGACCGTTAACCAAACCTCGTCAATTATTTAACTATCGTTATGTTTTATTTCGCGACTAATAATTAATAATAATAACGTTTTATTTATATTAATTATATACATCAATTCTCATACGTAATGTGTGCAATCCCGAAGTCTCGAGTTCGAGTCCGGACATACTATTATTTAAATATCCATAAAACCTTTCAGTTGTAAGCTATGTCTGAATAGTATTGATGTTAGGAGGATAGTTTACTTAAAATGTAGGTTTCTAGATGTGTGGGCTAAGTAAACTTGGTGGGCTATGCATGTTGTTAGAAATAGAGAGATGAAACAATGCATTGCCGGTGGACAGGGGCGGAGCAAGGATTTCATGTTAAGGGGGCCAAAATTTTCGTTTAAAATAGTAGTGATGTAGTTCGAACCAATATAACAAAGCCCCTTTTTTGTTACAAAGATTACTAACACTTCTTCACTATTGTGGTTCAACGTTTCCTTAATTTATATACTTCTATAATTCTAATCTTCCAATCCATGTGGTTCAACGTTTCCTTAATTTATATACTTCTATAATTCTAATCTTCCAATCCATTAATATAATACTTTTCTATATTTTGAGATAAATTAAGTTTATAAAACACTATGGATTTATAGAACAAAGGGAACAAATATAACACATAAGTATCAAAAAAAGCCAAATGGCGAAACTAGGTACGAGTATTCACCTATTTTATATTTAAAGTACTACTTCGTAGTACAATAGTTGTACCATTTCATTTTTTATGTACGTTTTTTATTGTACCAAAAAATTAAGAAGTTGTATTTCCAAGAAAACAAAAGTCTTCTTCATATATATATATATATCTCTTTCTCTTACCCTGTGACCTGCAACTTCCAACATCACTCCGACATTCAGATTCGGTTTTACTAAACTGGTTAGCTTATGTCTAGCGGTATTATATTCACAACACCATCTGTCCATCTTCATCACGAATAAACGATTCACTATACCAAAACCCCCTAGAGTCGGCCCTGTATTAGGATGGGCCGCTTATGATATTCCTAATACTTTAAGCTTTCTGGATATATTGTAGTATGCTTGTTGGGCAAGTTGGGGAGGCCTAACACCCGCTAGTTACCCCATCCCCTCCGCCCCTGCGAGTGGAGGATAGGGTGGTATCACATTGGAGAAATTTATCTATCTTGACGAGGCTTATTTTCTTACGGTTCATTGCTTTACTAGTAAGGAGGTTGCTGCTAGTAAAATGTGAACTATATAGAAATAAAGGAAATGTAGTTAAGCATAAGTGTTTCTTCTCTTGTTAGGTCAAGGTAGCTATACCTTACATGATGATGCCTTTATATTGGAATCCCCATCAATCTATCAAACAATGCAGCGTGTTTGATATGGGTTGTGTTGATTCCTTTGTAAAGGAAATGTAGTCATGAAGGTATGGTTGGTGAATATGGTCTGATTGGGTAAACAGAATTGGTGAATTTTATGCTTTTGTTTCTATGCATTGTTTTACTGCTTGTAGTTTTTATTCAATAAGGCTGGGCATGTCCAGTTTCCTTCTTTGTTTTTTGTTGTAAATGTTTGGTATAAATATATATTCACCATTTTCAAAAAAAAAAAGAAAAAAAAAAGACCCATTTTATAAATACATTAAATAATTAAAAACACAACACACACACACACACTAAAAAAACACAACACAAACACAAACCCAAACCCATTTTATCTCTAATGGGCCAAAAATGAATAAAAAAAAGGTTGGCTAGTAAGAGGAAACATGCCAAATAGGTTGGACTTTGGAGGGGTCAAACAGGTCCCAAAGATTACTTTTCTATTTGACATAATAATTAGAGATAATTACACCGTTCGTCCTTGTGGTTTGCGTTGACCACAGCCTTTCGTCCTTTGACCAAAAAAGTTGCGTCGTTCGTCCTTAAGTGGCAAACGTTATGCGCCATTAGTCCCTTGACCAAAAAACGTTAAGTTTGACCGTTAAACTCCCCTCATGTGACTTGCACATGAGGGTAAAAATGTCATTTCATCTACCCTTAAATACCATCACACTCACATTTTACACCCTTTCACTCTCTCACTAATTACACCCTTTCACTCTCTCACTAATAAACACACACACCTCTCCCATCTCCCTCTAGACCTCGCCGCCAGCCACCGGAAGCCGGCCACGCGTCTCCGGAATTTACAACACCTACCTCATCGTGTAGATCGTGACCCCGTGATTCTTTTGACGTGACATACGCGCCGTGGACCCAACAACGCGCCCAAGATCTGAGTTTTCGAGTGGTTTTGTTTTTATTTTTGTAGTTAAATGATATATCGATTTATAGATTTTCGCAACTAAAAATGGTTTATAAACGTGGTATCATCGGGTCGGGAGAAATTTTGGTTCGGTTTATGTTTTGTCGTGGTTCTTGGCTGTGTAACGAGACCACCACCACACTGTTTTGTCGTGGTTCTTGGCTGTGGCTTAAGTATTTTAATCTTTTAGCCTCTTTGGTTTAAGTCGAATTGTGTGTCCGCTGCGATTTTGAATATGTTGAGCATCTTGTTGCTATTTTCGTTTTAGATTATGGGTTACTAAAGCTTCTCTTGTATGGGTTTTTATGGTGTAGGTAACAGTTGATGATAGTTGGTGATGAATGGTGGTGGTTGACGGTGGAAGGTGGTGAAGGTATTGGTTGGTAGTGATGTTCTTGAACATGAAGAATGAGATAAAGATCTAAACGAACACAAGTAACAAAAAGAATATTAAAGAAGACATTTTGTTGATACAAAAGTTTTCAGATATGATTTCCATCCAAAAACACAAAAGTTTAAAGAAGACATGTGTACAATGATCTTTTTAAAAATAAAAAAAATACAGTGACTAAACTAGATATTTAATGAAAGTATAATGACCTCCTAGTCCAATAACCCCTTTGTCTTTTATATATAAAATGACGAATTTACCCTCATGTGCAAGTCACATGAGGAGAGTTTAACGGTCAAACTTAACGTTTTTTGGTCAAGGGACTAATGGCGCATAACGTTTGCCACTTAAGGACGAACGGTGCAACTTTTTTGTTCAAAGGACGAAAGGCTGCGGTCAACGCAAACCACAAGGACGAACGGTGTAATTTACTCTAATAATTATTATAAGTATTATTGTAGTTTTCTGACAATAGTGTATCCAGTCAACCCAAGCAGTGCAATCATAACCGGTTACCCGTTATTGCCCAACCCATTTAGCCAACTCTAGTCAAATATAAATAGGAAGCAACGTGTACCTCTTAAAGTCATTGGCCAACTAATTCATTCATGCATATAGAAACCTTTATATAGGGTCAACGTTTCTTTTATCCTACCACCGTTTGAAATTTGAAATTTGAAATTTTACGTTTTGTCTGCTCTGGTTGATAATCCAATGATGTCGGGTAAGTAATGGGTAGGATGAGGTATCGGATTCGAAACAAATGGACAACGATGCTCACCACTTGAAGGAATCCACCTTGAAGATACAGGGCATAATTAGGTTCACCACTCAATGGAGACACCAAAGAGATACAGAACACAGATAGAAAGCTGAAAGCTTCAATTTTATTTGTAAAATCTTCTTAAAACTTGACATATTAGACTTGGCTTAGGACTCACTTATTTATAAGACACAACAAAAGAGTTATTAAATAAGCTATAAATGACAATTAACATAGGAGACTCAAAAGGCTTGGAACTCAAAAGCTAGGAGATATTTCACAGCTTTTGTGTCTTGATTATTTGTTTCAGAACTTTTGCTTGCACCTGTATCATGCTCCCCTTGTTCAAGAAGACTCGTCCTCGAATCTCGACTTTCAGAATCTTGATAATACGGCGAGAGATCAGTAACATTGAAGATATCAGAAATTTCATAACTCTCTGGCAACTTTATCTTATAAGCAATTAAGCATTATCACCAATTCATCTTAATACTTTAAAGGGACCATCAGCTCTTGGTTTGAGTTTTGCATATTCTCCAGGAGGAAATCGACCCTTACAGAGATGTATCCACACCATGTCACCTTTATTAAATTGGACATGTTTTCGATGTTTATCAGCTCGTGCCTTGTACTTTTCATTTTGTGTCACAATTTTTTGTGAGCTTCTTCATGTAGTTTTTTAATAAACCTGATTCTTTCTTCTGCATCTCCACTGAACTAGTATTTTGTTTCAATAGGAGTCAAGTCTAGTGCAGTGATTGGGTTCAAACCATAAACAACTTCAAATGGACTTCGACTAGTAGTTTGACTAGTTGAGTGGTTATAGGCAAATTCAGCATGTGCTAGTTGTAAGTCCCACTCTCTAATATTCTTTTTGATCAAGCTCCTGAGAAGATTTCCCAAAGTCCTATTAACAACCTCCGTTTGACCATCAGTTTGCGAGTGACATGTGGTGTTGAACTGTAGCTTGGTTCCTAGTTTCCTCCATAGTGTTCGCCAAAAATGACTCATGGATTTCATGTCATGATCTGATGTAATTGTCTTTGGAATGCCATGAAGCTTGACAGTTTCTCTAAAATAAAGGTCTGCAACATGAGATGCATCCATGGTTTTGTTACAAGGAACAAAATGTGCCATCTTAGAGAATCGATCGACAACAACCATAACTGAATCTTTATTTCTTTGAGAACGAGGCAACCCAAGTACAAAATCCGTACTAACATCTTCCCATGGAGAATTTGGAAAGGAGTATACAAACCTGCATTTGTCCCATGACTTTTAGCCTTGTGACAAGTAACACAACAATCAACAAACCTCTTAACATCCAGTCCCATATTAGGCCAAAAGAACTTTTCTTGAACAACGAGTTTTGTTTCGCCCAAAATGACCTGCTAGCCCCCCTTTGTGTGTCTCTCGAATAATTTCTTCTCTCAAAGAGCATTGAGGAACGCATAACCGATTGCTCTTTTAGAGAAAATTGTTGTGTCGTAAGAAATTATTAACGGGTCCCTTACAACAACTCTTCCATGTAGTTCCGAAGTCACAATCATCATCGTATAAGTCTTTAATTACCTCGAAGCCTAGTACTTTGGCTTCCATGGTTTGCAAAAGACAATGCCTTCGACTTAATGCATCAGCCACCTTATTCAATTTTCGCGCCTTATGGTTAAGAGAAAATGAATATGATTGGAGAAACTCGGCCCATTTGGCATGGCAACAACTAACTTTATGTTGATTATTTAAGTATTTCAATGCCTCGTGATCCGAAATCCAATTTAACATAAAACAACATTTCAAACTTCCCATAGTAATAAGCATGGTTGTAAAAATCGCTAGGCGCTAGTGAGACGGTCGGGTAGGGCCTAGCGATTAATCGGTTAGGCGGGGATTAATCGGGGATTAATCGGATTACAATTTTTATGCACAAAATTGTAATTTTATATATTGTATTATATTATATGCATGAGATAAGCCTAGTGCATCAAAGTTCAAATATTTCAAGTGTTCAAATATAAACATAATACATAATTATTCAAAGTTCAAAGTCAAACATAGATATTACTAGGTTTGTTGACTATTTTCAAGCGAGCTTTGACTGATTTTGTTCGATTAATCGGTTTGTTGACCGGTTTTTAAGCGGTTTTGTCTTATTTTTAAGCGATTTTGTTGACCGATTTATAATCTATTTTGTCCGATTAGATCGATTTTGTTCGATTAATCGGTTTGTTGACCAATTTTTAAGCGATCTTTGACCAAACGATTAAATAGGCCGATTATGATAAATCAAGGCGTTTACTGAGCGATCAGCGATTATGCGGGGATGAATCGGCCGCCTGGGCCGATTTTTACAACAGAGGTAATAAGTGGGCAGTTTTTTTTAAATGTTTGTATGTTAAAATACATTGTTTTACTTTATGTTTTATGTTTATGGGTCAAAAGGGGAATGGACATGGGTTGGGTCAAGCATTGATCCAAACACCCCTTTAGTTGTTAGTTATGTTCATTAAAGGCCTGTTAAGGGGCGGTTAGAAAATAGTTACACCTTGAAACGTCACAATGGTTCACCCTTTGTAAATTGTGTCGTTTCATGTTGCTTAAATAGGATCGAGTCTAGTCATTTGTATCAACAAAAATTCGTATTACAGTTTATGTTAGTTTCAGTATTTACATATCTTTGTTTATCATTTTACTTGTATACTTTGTCTCTCAAAACCCACACACACCATGGTTAATTACAAGGCGATTATGCAACGTAGATGGCTTGATGTTAGACCTGTGAGGAGTACCCAACATTGGTACCAGAGCCCATGTTCCGAATCCTGGAACGAGCCATCTAGAAAGAATGGAAAAGTAGCGCTGAATAGGAAGTTTCTACAAAGGGATTTTAATCCCAACGGTTCAAAGTGGGAAACAAAAAAGAAGCGGTTATCTTCAGAAGGAAAACGGTTACTATGGGATAAACTTCAAGAAGTTGTATCCTATAATGTCTCAAAGTCCAAACCGGTTACAAACTCCAACCGTTATCCAAACTCAAAATTGCTATCCAAAATTTCAGGAGACCCCACGACTTCAAGAAAAGAAAGAAGATCGCGTTGCTTTATTTGCAAAGTAAAGGGACACTTTTACTGGAATTGCACCAACAAAAAAACAAATGATCAAGATCAAAGCATGGAGACTACGCCAAGAATTCAAGAAGCACTCAACTATCCAACGGAAAAGGTACACGTTGAGACGGATTTTATGGTAGAAGGGACGCATAAGGGGAATTGGAATAACATCTGGTACGTTAGTAAAACCCATGCCAAACATATGAGTCCTACAAGGACCTTGTTCAATCGTATGATCAATCGTTTTAAGATGGTGGGCAAAGACGAGAAGAAAAGGAAGTTTATTGTCTCCTATGGTGTCGGAGAGGCAATCGTTGATAACAAAGAAGGAAGTGTTGTGATTCCTAATGTGCTTTACACGCCGGAAATCACATTGAACGTCTTAAGCATCAACCAACTTGAAGACCAAGGGTTCATATTGACTTATTGCAATGGTACTTGTCAAATAAGGTATATGTTTGACAATGATGAAGGTACCATGGATATGGGTGATGAAAGGATGGTTAAGGATTACCAAGAGTTTATGGAAGATTTTTACAAGTCAATCGACCCTAGTGAAGAATGTTCTTTGATTAAGGGAATGGAAGAGTTGGAGATGGACAAGGATGATAGCCAAGACTACGTTGATGACGAATATCTTAGTCTTAATGGAACGCTATATCATTTAAAGGTAAATACTTTCCCACGTTTTATGTCTTTTTTAGATTTACTTAAAATCGAAAAACTAGTGTTTAAGAATTGGGAGATTATGAGGAAGAAATTTGTTGAATTGTTGGAGTGGTTTTATCTTAGATATTTGGGGCAAGATGTGTTGGGGACGTTACCACCGGTTGTAGGGGTAATTAAAATAGATTTGCTAGCATTATACAAGTTTGTGGATGATATGGGAGGATACATGAATGTATCATTCAATAATATGTGGAGTGATGTCGCTATGCTTTTGGGATTGGCTCGGGAGAATGAGCATGATGTGAAAGAGTGCTATAAGGAATACAAAGCCCTAGTCAAGATTTACTATGAAGAGGCGCGGAGACCGGGGCATGGAACGCCAAGGATGAATATGGCCGGTCAAGAGGTACCATATGGCGATGCAATGACAAGCGATGATGTAGGGGACACATGAGGAGAAAGTCCAAGGAAAAAGTGCAAGTACGCTCATGAGGAAGCCAAGAAAGAAAGTGAGACGGAAGGCACCACAAGTGAAAGTAGCAAGGAAAACACATCAAACGGTGACGACTTTGTCGTCATCGCATGAAGAAAGAAAAGTCCAAGGAAGGCTCGACGTTTAACATTACAAAATTAGGAGGGAGATGTAACCTCTCTTTTTTAATGTTTGTATGTTAAAATACATTGTTTTACTTTATGTTTTATGTTTATGGGTCAAAAGGGGAATGGACATGGGTTGGGTCAAGCATTGATCCAAACACCCCTTTAGTTGTTAGTTATGTTCGTTAAAGGCCTGTTAAGGGGCGGTTAGAACAGTTACACCTTGAAACGTCACAATGGTTCACCCTTTGTAAATTGTGTCGTTTCATGTTGCTTAAATAGGATCGAGTTTAGTCATTTGTATCAACAACAATTCGTATTACAGTTTATGTTAGTTTCAGTATTTACATATCTTTGTTTATCATTTTACTCGTATACTTTGTCTCTCAAAACCCACGCACACCATGGTTAATTACAAGGCGATTATGCAACGTAGATGGCTTGATGTTAGACCTGTGAGGAGTACCCAACAAATGCATCAGCCACCTTATTCAATTTTCCCGCCTTATGGTTAAGAGAAAATGAATATGATTGGAGAAACTCGGCCCATTTGGCATGGCAACAACTAACTTTATGTTGATTATTTAAGTATTTCAATGCCTCGTGATCCGAAATCCAATTTAACATAAAACAACATTTCAAACTTCCCATAGTAATATGTTCGTTATGGGTTTGAAGAAATGGGTTTGATACCCATAAAACTCATGCATTATTCATACCCACCTAAAGGGTAGGGTTTCAAAATGCATACGTATTCTGATTCCCCTCTCTTTTCATATACATACCCATATTGATTTCGCAGTGCAATTTATATATATATATAAAAAAAAAAAAAAAAAAAAAGTGCCACCCAATTTTGGCCAGTTTGACCCGTATGTCTTGTTTGAGCGAACGCTTTAGTTTTACCTGTTTGAGCCATTATAGACCGAACATTGCGCGAATCGACACATTTATAAGTAAATGGGTTGGAATTGCCTCCTCTAGATGCATGTTCACCATTTTGCCTTCATTCTTGTCATTATGTAAATAAGGCTGACATCATTCTCAAGGAATAAATCAGATAAGAAACTGATAAGGCGTAAAATTGTTATTATGATTTATTATTAGGGCTAATAACCTATTAAAGCACTATACTTGTCACAAATATCAGTTCGACGTAGCGAACTAAAAAAATAGCTCTTTTAGACATTAAACTTGACATTTTTGTCTTCCTTTAAGTATTATGACCAAATTATGACCATTTTACCCTTCGAAAAATATTTCAAAAAAAAAGAAATTCGAAAATTCGAAAAAAGTATTTCAAAAAATAATTCAAAAAAAAATTTTGGAAAAAAAATTTCGAAAAAAAAGTATTTTGAAAAAAATTTAAAAAGGGTAAAATGGTCATAATTTGGTCATAATACTTAAAGGAGACAAAAATGTCAAGTTTAATGTCTAAAAGAGCTATTTTTTTAGTTCACTACGTCGAACTGATATTTGTGACAAGTATAGTGCTTTAAAAGGTTATTAACCCTTATTATTACAAAAGTTGTGCAGTGTTACATGGTCAATGACTGCAATGCAACAATTGCAGGAATCAAGAAGGGCATATGCCAAAAAGCCAGCACTAGATTACTTTTTGTGTTGAAGGATTTTACTGATGTACACTCCGTGACAAGTATCGTTTTGCTTATGATACCGAAGCTTCAAAAGATTTTGTATGGCTCATGAGCAAAAATGGTTTCTACATAACTGTTCGGGAATCCCTGTTCCTTGAGTGGTTTTTTGATTCCATTTCTTTGCTCATGCATCATTGATTTCATTTTCCTGTTTCATGTGTTCATGGGTAGGTGTCAGTTGTGCACATACATGATGTTTGTTTGTATTAATGAACTAGAACCCTTAAGGGTCTAAATTTCCAAATTATTTTGGTTTCAAGAATATGTTACTAAAGAAATGATGTATGGGTCACGTAATAATTTAATTCTTAAAAAAATTGAGCTGTAATTGAATAACTCTTGCAAACCTTAAGACAGCCATAGGTCGAACAGGGTAAAAATTTGACCTGTTCAACAAAAATCTGCTTGCAGGAAATCCAGTACAACTAGAACTAAGTTGACCAATCACTTACAACTACGACTAAGCACCAACGAGAAATCTTTCTTGCCTTTAGACAACACATCAAAGCACAAATGAGAAATCTTTGCAGAAGATTAGTGACCAAAGGCCAGATATTGGGTGCATTATCAAGGAACCACATAATAATAGATTATGTAGGAATACATTGACTAAAGCGGATTAGCTTAGACCATGCAACCTAATCATGAATCTCAGAAATATCGTTACACATGTCGATATAAGAGCATAAACAAACTGTGCAAAACTATCCAACAGTTATCACTAATATTGGCTGGATCCGCCTCACATATAAACATAAATATCAATTTATATCAAATGCATTTCACTTAAATTAAGGCAATTTTATAGATAATTAAAAGCTACCAAAGATTCTAGAAATTACAACGACACCGAAACAAATGATAATTCTAGCTAAAGCAACCCTAAAACTAAAACGACCTTAGACTTACAACTGTGAAGATCCAAACTATCAAAGAAGGAACCCTCACCATCCAAATTCAACAAAACGCGTAACCACTTAAGTGTAGTCAGGGGCGATAAAATGCATCTAGCTTTTTAATAACCTAAACTTCGCATACGGAAGACTTGAATAGTTGAATGTGTATCTAGTCTTTGATCTCTATACCTTGCCACCATCGTCACTAAATGATAGAATTTGTCTGATCAAGTAAGAGCAGGGTTTCCATGTATGAATTCATTGAAAATGAGAAAGAACGCCATTAATCCCATACCGCTGATCGTCCTGAGGAGGGTCATAAACATTAAGTACAGACGAGTTTGTAACATCAATATATTCAATTATAGCTTCACCGTTCTTTCTTAACTCTAATACTCTATAACGCACCCAACTATCTGGTGCCTTAATACTAAACATCTTAGTAAATGACTTGGTAACACTCTCCTTCATTATCCATACATCACAAAACCTTGTCTCGCCATCATTATAATACTCAAACAAACCAAGTGACTCATAGACTTTCGAGATCTTGAATTTATTCACACGTACTAACCTATCTGGAAGACACACTTCACCAAACTCATCACTTTCCAAATCAAACGAAATAATCAAACTCGACCCAATTTCATCAGCCAATTTAAAATTATCATAAGCTTTCCAATAAATAAACCCATCGACAAAAACATGACCAAATGTCAAATCACAAGTTCTAAAAGCTGGCGGAATGTTAGACACGTTTTTCCAAACACGCGTACTTAACATATAAACCTCTACCTCCCAGATCACCGGATTATAACCAATAGTATTAATTCTAACAAGCTTAAGGTCACTAGTGTCGGGACAAACCCCAAAACCAATAAAAGTAAATCCATTGGGAAAACGCAATGAATTAGATATATGAATCCCAACTGCTTTCCCAACAGAAGGATTCCAAAGAACAACCATCTTCTCGTCCCAAGCATATTGGTGGAAACCGTATAAACATAACAACCCGTTAACGGAATAGACTGTTGATATGTGTCCAAGTAGGCTAACGGGGTGCGGGATGGTTAGGGAAGACTTCTGGCTGGGAAAAGTATCATCGTCCACAATCGAAACATATTTTACTTCATTAGCTAACTCATATCTAACAAATAGATGGTGCCGTGGTTTGGTCTTACAGATGTGATAACTTTTAATAAATTCGGAGCTATCGATAAGAGACTTCCATAGTTTCGAAACAGACCTGCACTGAAGAACTGATTTTACTGGGAGCCTTTTAATGATTTCTGACTGAATTTCGAATGGTATGTGGTCTGACATTTTTTTTAACTTTGTTAGGGTTTGAATGTTGGGGTTTTTGAAACAAGAGTAAAGTGGAACATATGCAGTATCATCACTGATTTATGTTAGGTTATTCATCGTACAGTGCCAACGTATGGCCTAGTATTTGGGCCACTGGGCTTCATTTACATGGGCCATAAACGAGTGAATGGTTATGTTTAACTACAAATGATGATGTGAAAAGAGAATTCTTAGTCTCCACTTTAACGACAAAAAAAAAATGGATTGATCAAATTTTATGTAAGTTGCCCCAGTTGCAGAACTAAACCATATAAGAAAAGGTGTGCTATGAATCCCATCTTTTTACATAATTCAACGAACAATTCAAATTTCATTGCACTATGTATTTCATCTTTATTTTCATAATTGATACCCTAAACTCTTTTAGAAAAAGAAAACTACAATAATCCATAAGCTTGAACCCTCTTCTTCATATACCTTAATATCCATGTTTTCACCATTAAAGACTTTTGAAGCTCTAGTTCAAAGAACATAAAGAAAGCATATAACAAAATCCTAGGGAAAGCAAAAGGAGTGATAATGTGACCGCCGAAAGGAAGGAGAATAATAAGAGCATCCACTATGGTAGTTTATGAAAAAGTCTAAGAAAATTTGAAGAGGACTATCATTTTGTCAACCATATCATAGTAGACACTATTATAAACTTTTATAAAGCTTCATCATAGTAGATGCCCTAATATCAACAATGAGAAGGGGAGTCAGGGGAGGAACGCTAGTGGGTAGGGTGGATAGGGGTCTATCGAAAGAAGCTTGTTGTGATGAAGGATGGAATTTCTGAAAAGTTTGGGTTAGTGAAATGGATTAGAAGGGGGATTGTGGATACGAGACTTGATGGTATATCATGTGTTTTTTGCATCTTAGATGGGGACAAGGTGGTTTTTATACCCCTTGACATTAAGCTATTTCTTTTGTGATAAGTAAAAAAGAAACAAACAATAAAAATGTGTGGGAAGAGAACTGTTACCAAAAACACATTAATCCGAAAATAAACATCCCCTAAGTACCTCTAAACTATATAAAAACATTCGTATGCTACTAAAAGTATATGAAATTTCGTATTTAAAGTGTTAATGGTAAAGCTATTTCGATATTTTTTAAGCAAATTACTAATCGTCAATATATAGTCCTGTAATCTGAAAATATTTACCAAGGTCATTTGACGTTTTCACTATACATCATTTACTTTTCTGAATCATTAAGATATGTATGTCAACTCTAATTTATTTACACACAACTTAAACATGAATGCTGCAACAATAACATCAACATGCTTAATCCTATCGGAACGGGGTGTGAGGATACACATGAATGGATGCTATCAAAATATGTTGATACTTTCAACATGATCTTTACTTGGGATGTTAATAAAACTAGACAAGTACCCGTGCTTAGCAACGAAATTTTATAGCGGCAAATAGTTGTAGCGATAAAAAAAGTTTATGGGTTATAAACGAAAAATAATGAAAGTTTGAGGATTTGGGGATTAAACATAACGTTTTGAAACTCAGTTCGACCCGGCCGGTTCCACCGTTTGAACCGATTCCGATCATTAAAACGGGTCAAATAAAACCGGTTTTTATATTTCCGAAACCCGGTTAGACCCGAAAATTGGTTTTGTATATTTTTCCCGAAAATTGTGGTGTAAGCTTTGACTAATTAGTATATACCTTAAATACATTTTAATTTAAAATTATTTCATAAGTTTTCTTACATAGATGACTGAACTTTTTAAGTTTGACCATTACTGAATTTTTTATTTTTCAAGTTTGACCATTTTTGTTTTATAGATAGCATAGATATTGAATCATACATTGACTATGCTGAATTTTGTGATTTAAATGTACTAATCGTTATGTTTAAATAGGCTATTTTTCATATAATTGCAGCTATTTTATAGTAACATTAAATAAAAACTAACAACATAAGACATTTAGGTTCCTACTAGGTTCAGACTTATCATTCAATTATTGTCGTCAAAAGGTCCTCTCCAATACCTTGTCGTGAAAGCATTTGGCGACGAACAATGGGCCCATGCATTTTCTCAGTCAAAGTTAAGCAACCGGGACCCACCATATCGAAAGGATTTATCCTTTCCAAAGGTTTTACATAATTAATTAATTAATTAATTAATTGATAAAATTTTATAACAAAAAGTCTAGAGCCACTACATTTTTTTTAGGGTTTGAATGTTAGGGTTTTGAAATTTGAAACAACAGTAAAGAGCATCACTGATTTGCATTAGGTTATTCATCGTGCTAACGCCATGCTTGATTAATTTGTTATAGTGTTTGGGCCAATGGGCTTCATTTACAATGGGCTATAAACGAGTGAATTGGTCATAATAAGATTGTTTAACTTTTTAGGACTAGGTTTCAAGAATTGTATCCGTGACCCATTTGATTAAAAATACTATATTAAGAGCGCATGTACTGTGACTCAAACTGGCTTGAGCCCGTTTGCTACATTAGCAACTCACACATACAACAAAATACCCCTACCTCATGGCTTGAACCAAAAAGGCCTCACCTACCATTTTTTCAAACAAACTAACTTTTCATTCATTTAAATAAAAAATACAAATAAATTTTTTTATAAAAAGTTAAAATATTAAAATTTAAAAAAAAATAACTACATAAACGCATATACTTTCCAACAACCCACTTTTATTTTATTTAAAAAAAAATAAAAAAATTATTAGGTTTTATTCGGGTCCAACAACTCACTTTCCAACAGCCCAGTTATCCACTAAATAACACACTCGAAATAAAAAAAATAAAAAAGAAAAAGAAAAAAAGCCAACTAACTTCTTCATACTTACCCTGCACACACATACACCAAATCAACACACACTAAAAAACACAACACAATGGTTCATGGTTCTTACATATGGTCTAACATAAGATGTGGAAATCATAAAGTAGTTTCTTGTTGAATTCTTGACGCTATATGGTCAAATAGTTAATTGATACATAATAGTAGAAGATTCCAAGTGTGAATCATATTAGCAGAGTTTGAGGTTCAAGTAAATATGTATATTCCTAGTTCTCAATCTCAAAAAGCTAATGAAGTAGCTAATGAAGTTTGAGAACTGTGAGTTCACTACATCATATGGCCAGTACCTTGAGTACTTGAATCCTACATACTCTAACTATTCTTTGAGACTTCAATAGGCCTGGGACACATAATTGTAAGCTTCGTCTTAATAGTTATTGATGTTAGGAGGATGGTTTACTTAAAATGTAGGTTTCCTGATGTGTAGGGTAAGTAAAGTTGGTAGGCTATGCATGTTGTTAGAAATAGAGAGATGTAAAACATGAATCTTTTTGATTCTAACAATACATTGCCAGTGGAGGATAGGGTGGTATCACATTGGAGAAATTTATCTATCTTGATGAGGCCTATTTTTTTATGGTTCATTGCTTTACTAGTGAGGAGGTTGATGATAGTAAAATATGAAACTATATATAAGTAAAGGAAAAAAAAAAAAAAAAACCCGTGGCAATCCGTAGCTACATTACCCACGGATTAACCACCAATTGGAAAACTAGGTGGGAAGTCTGTGGGAAATTATCCACAATTTCCCACATGTATTATTGTTTTCGGTTTCCATACACTTACATGCTTCCACATTACTATACATGTCTTCAGATGTGTATGTATTTCCATATTGCAAGTGTTTGTTTATTAAAGAACCATATGCGTGTTATCACAAGTGTGTGTGTTTATAGTTATTACTTTACTGCGTAAACAATCATTGTATATGTGTGAACGCATGTATTACATACATATGCTCTACAAGCCGTTTCCTTCATTGTATTTGATAGCGTGCAAGTATTAGCGGCTCACGCCCACTAACTACAGGCTCGATCAAGCTCATTACTCACGGTTCACGAGTCAAGCCATGGCGAGAACCATGTAAACCAGTGCCACGATAGACCTGGTAACATCTCTCGAGCCGCATAATATATATGCATGAGACATCTGGCCCAACTAACACTAACGGTTAATATGTACAATCGACATAAGGCGTTGAGAGATACACGACCAACATTATAGGAAGCAAAGCACTATCTTGTATAAACTAAGGATCACATGCACCATGTCCTCATTTTATGCTCCTCAAATGATTAACACATGGCTTCCTCATAGCCGTTGATCATCTCTCAGGGTTTACCTCTAAACCCTACATGCCTCTTTATAAATCAAAGGCATCCCACGAAAGTTCATAGCTTCACACTTAGGAAAATACTATCTCACACACAGTTGCATATAGTTTGTTTACGTGTTACTCGAGCTTATTGGTCTTTATCATCTCTTGGTCCTTCTTGTTCAACATGGAAAACCAAACAACACAACCATCCTAATCCACTCTTAATCCCGATTTTATCATACGTAAACATGGCGCCATCCATGGGGACATGATACATAATGCCACAAATTTTCACCATTTTCACTCATTCTCACTAAAAACGCCAAAATTTTTCCTTCTTACACAAGTTTCTTGACTAGGGCAGGCAACATCAAACAATCAAGTCAAAATGATCCTAAAGATAAAGTAAGGAGCGTGTAGGGTCTTGGTGGTTATCTGTATGGTCGCTAAAACAATAACATGTAATAGCGGAAGTAAACACGTAATAGCCATGCATCCGTAAACCCTAAGACAAATATTTCCTAAACATTGATATAACCTAATCCTAAACACGTATAAAGGGTGTTTATAAAAGACTCACTTGTTTCCTGCAGATGTGTAAATTTACGAACAATCACGCGCGAGTTCACCTCCTTTTTTCTTTTGGATCGACCGACCCGGGGTTTATGAGATAAAACCGAATATTGGATTGCGTCGGTATCCACCAAGATTACTACGGGTAGAATAAGGTCTTGGGACCTTCATAAGTCGACGAGCACGAAACCGAGGTATGTTCCATTTTGTGTGCCTTGGTGTGACCCTTCGGCATTTATGTGAAGACCGGTGATGAAAGATTTGTTGTGTCTTTGCACATAATCCTTCGGGCGTTCACATGATTCGATCATGACACTTAGGCCTTAAATGGGGTAGCGAGGTTATGAAAGATCGGCGGCGTGTCCCATAGCGAAACATTTTATGGGACACCTTTATACCACCATCTAACTCTGTTGTCATCACAACAATGATAACCTTATATAAGGTTAGTAGAATATATACTGAGAGTGAGAGCTCAATTGACATAATATATGAACATTGCCTCAACAAACTCACAGAGCACATCGGTCGAGCCTTAGGCCACCAACAACATAGTTGATCGGTGTTTCAGCGCACATGTCTCGAACTCGACAGCGTCCTAAATAAATTTAATTTTAGTCGATCATCTATAAATGATCATTTCTCATCCGTTATCCGATGAACATCCAAAATAATATATTTATGTAATACTCATTGGAGTACCATTTAACTTATCATATTTGAGCTTAAACCTGGAAAGAAAAGTACGCCAAACTTTGTTAAGTTTCTTATTATTTCTTAAAATAAGTGTTCAATTTAATTTTGTAAATATTTATTTTAACTTTATCGTTTTGTTTCAAAATAAAACTAGATTTATCAATAACAAAATAAATAAATAAATAATCCTCCAAAATAAAATAAAAATTAGTTTCCGCAAATTACTTAAATTAACGTTCCCCAAATTTTGATATATCTTTTATATAATAAAAAAAATCCTTAGTGAATTTTCATTTCAAAAAATCAATTCATACCTAATTAAGTAATAATTAAATTATTATTATTTTTATTTAAAAGATTTTGAATTTAAAATCTTTTTTTTCCTTATTTGGCAAAAGAAACTATAAATTCGTTTTAAATGAAAAGTGGGCATAAAATTATATGTGTCAAAAGTATGAAAAAGAAAATTTAAAAAGATGGGTTAAAACTACGATAATATAGGGTCGAAACCAAACTTATAATACCTTTAATTTAATCCTAATCTTAAACTGCGAATATCAATAAAACAATCCTTCATCCAAAATCACCTATATTTTTTCATTGAATATACATATAAATCGCAAACTTTAATTAGATCAATCCTTGATTTGGTTTTATTTTGTTAATTATCTGATTATGTCGTTGGGTTATTGGAGATTCATCATATACATATAAATCGATGCAACTTTGCGATTGAATACTATCATAAGCAACAATCTAATTCAAACTTGGTCAAAATCAAGGTACACCCTTTTTAATTATTGTTTAAATCATGTTAATAGATATTTTTATTATTTGCAAAAATCTTTTATATGAATGATATTGTGTTATTTAGGGTTTTACATATAATCTATTAGATGTGTTGCTAAAATTGGCGATGAAAAGGCTACGTAACTTTTAGTTTAATGTGGAATGCTTGAAGAATGATGTTGAAGAATAAAGGGTTGCTTTAGATGGTTGATTGGTTTTATTAATAGGATATGTACCGTTACCTATAATTGATTGCTTTTGATATCTTTGTTGTTCTGAAATTAGGAAAACTTTAATCAAGATGATGTGGCTCTAGGTCCATGGAGGATGATGTTAAAGCATAAATGACCAAATAAAAAGTTGTACCAATCTTTGGTGCTTCGCATCCGTAAAAGCAATTTTTTTGTAAAAGCTTAGGACATATGCATATGCAGGGTCAACGTAACTGTAATGTCTCCAAAGGATTTACCACAAGTAATAAGGTATGAAAGAGATAACCCCATCCTTTTCCTTTTTGGTATAAACTAAGAGTAGCTTCTTATACATCCCAATATGTCAAATGTATTTTTGCTGATTATTCTGTAGTTTTGAACCCTGAGGCGACTTTGTTTATGTAAGCCTTAATTTTTAGTTAAAAATGCTAGATAATATGTAAGTCTTATATTATACATAAGTAGTTGTGATAAAATCTTCCTTTACAAGCGCATAATGCTCAAAACTTGGTCAAGTATAGTTACATATGTACGTACCTTTAACAAGCATATAGCAGATTGCTTAAACCTTGATATATAATACACTCACCCATCAAGCTTGCAATCAGTTAAGTATGTTTGTAGTTTTACTAATTATTTTCACCCATACCAAATGTGGTATGTTTCATGTTTAATAATATTAATTTGAGTCTAAAATTGTTGGAAAAGGTAGAATTGTTGACGGCGAGTAAGTTCATGTAAGTGGTCAAAGTAAGGTAGTTTTTGGTAACAAGACAAAATATTAACATCCCTAAAAAGGCCTTACGATCGATTGTCCCCTTCAAGATTTGTAGTTAATATTTACTTATTTTCATAATATATTTATGGAGTAACAAAACTCTTTTATTGCCCTGGAGATATGATTTTTATCTCTATTTTCTTGGTTTTGTTTAAAATTGATATAGGGCTTTTAGTTATATTTTAAAAAGATCTGTGATTTTGCTGTTAATTTTGTTTCAGTTTGGGGAAAAATTAAGGTTTTGAATTGATTATTAAATATGCACAGTTATATACATGTTTGGTTTTTCTTTGATTTTATAATTTGAATGTATAACAGGTGCTCTAATTGTTTGTATAATCCCTTAAACGGCTTGGTTATTTGGGTTTAGAGCTTAGAAAATTTTACGTACTTGATACCTGACCCTTCGGTATGGGTGGTTTCAGGTACGGGTATTATGGGTCGGGTTGTGTGGGTATTCAAGCAAAATAGAAGTACTATGTATTATGAGTTACTATAAAGCACACATACATACATTTAGCAGCACTGCAGCAGAAAAGTAATTACTCAATAATGTCATACAATATAAGCCATGCAAGATGAAAACTTGATACTATCAAACTTTAATGCTTGCGTCCATCTTATCTTACTCTGTGAGAATTTTATATTATTTATTTTACTAATTTTTAAATCTTTGCTGTAGGAACTGAAGCAACTAGGCTCTGAGGTTTGATTTGATATGATCCTCAATGTTTCTAAAGAACATGTAGTTTCATTGAGTTCTTCCACAAAGGTTTTTGATTGAGTTCTTGGCACACCTGTCCTAGGTACTTGGTTCAGCATCCCTCATACGCCATGTTTATTATATAATTAAATACTAAACTATCTATTAAATAAAATGATGATCATCATGATATGTGACTCTATCTTTATTTATGCATTACAATTACAATTTTGTATACTTTCGACATGTTTGACCTTTTTTCCTAATAACTATTTAATTTTTTATCCATCAAGGAAATCCACCAAGAGGTTCGTCATTAAGACTATTACTATATGGTTTTGTGCATACTCTTGTGTTTTACTTTTACCAATTATACGATATCATTATGACATCTCCATTCATTTGAATAACCCAATTAAGGTATGTTACCTATCCCTATAAATGAAATAATTAGCCAAGTAATTTTTCTTTTAATAATTTGTGTAAACGTTATATTGAATTGATGTGTTTGTTGCTTAGTGACTTTGAAAAGTTAACTATTAATGTAGTTTAGGATATACCAGTAGCTTTTGTCTAGAGTGGATATGGCGATAAAAATGACTGAAGTGGAACTTTAACCCGTTTATTTTTAAGGGATATAATAGCCTACTTCCCATATGCAATGGGTAGGATGAAGTTCATATAGGGTGAAGATGCACTTGAATTTAAATCAGAAAGATGGATTGATCACCATGGTTGCTTCCTATTCAAAAACCCCTTCAAAATTTATGCTCTTCAGGTCAGCATAATGTAACTTTAGTATTTCACCCACAAAAGTTACAAATTTCACTACATAACTATATCATTTTCTCTCTGAATATTTCAACCTTTGCTGGATTTAGAAGTGTTCATGCAACATTCAGTATGGTTCAGGGGTTGTTAGTTAGTCAAACTGTCTATAGGGGTTGTTTGGTATCACTTATTAGAATAACCGCTTATACAAGCTGATTGGTTATTAGATCAACTACAGTTAAGGGCTATTTGGGTTGCTTATGAAACGGTATATAGTGATTGTATGAGATTGTTCATTGTAATAACTACTTAAGGGTTGTTTGGGGTTGCTTATTGAAATTGCTTAAAGGGTTATTTCATATTTAGAATTGACTATTGAAACTTATGTTTGCAATTGCTTATTAGAGTAACTAATTTCAGGTAGGTCAAGCCACCCCTCAAAATCATACTTGATATAAATGTGTAAAGAAGTTGGGGAGCTATTATAGTACTAGAATGCTACATTATTTATGATGCCGTTTACATTATCAGGAAACAGAGCATGTCACATACCAATATGGTTGATATTGGCAGCAAATAAGTTTAGTTAGTAAGTTTCAGATCACTTTTGTTTGATCAATTAGGTGGGTACCATTAAAAGTTATGCACCACTTTCTTAGAGTATGTTATAATGTTTCAAGGCATCTTATACGTGTTAGGATAACAAATCAACAAGTTTTGCTTCGTTCGAGAAACCTTTAGTTGGATGAGGAACATCTAGATTTTGAAATAAGAAATACTACGTATCTCTTAGACTTCTTATATGAAACTGATACAATATATGTTTTTGTTGCATTTTTAAGGTGTCCTTTTAATTGCTATGAATACTTACATATATTATCCTTATGTCAAAAATTGGCATGCCATTTTAATCATCACAGTTGAAAAAATTATGCAAAGTGAAATTTGGTGGTAGTCGCAATTTAGGCATCTTTATGGGTGACTTATATGTATGCGCTAAGTTGTAGACTTAACAGTTACGACTTTACGACTATCAAAAAATACAAACATTAAACCATAAGTAAACTGTCTTTTCTTACCTAAGACAGATTTATCTTGATATTTGCTATTTTCTCTAGGTATCCCTCTTTTATTAGTTTCATTAGCTCAATATGTGGTATTGTTGATAAGCCAAAAAGTGGAAATTGTTACCACCACAACTCTAGCATTATTTAAAGATTGGATACAGGTTGAAATTTTCTTACCTATTGAAGTTACTCTAATGCTAAGCAATGAAACTTTTTTATTTAATATGGCACTTGAAAACCATTAAACTCGAATAGTTACCCTAAATGAAAACTTGAATTTTTTAGAGAGTTTGGTATCTTATATTGGTGCAAAAAGCTCATACCCTAATTGCAATATGGTTTAACTTAGGTAGTTTTCTTATGCAAGCTGCCCTAATTCCTAATCTTTTTGACCTTACAAGTTGTTAAAATTTCTCTTAAAATTGTTACACATACGATTTTATTGGAGTTAAAGAGTAAATTTTGAATTATTTTTAGTAGGTGTGTGTTATTTCATTGTCTTCAACCTTAAATTATGTCATCGTGGTTATGAACTATTTTTAAGCAACTAAAAGACACATCTTAGGCTTTATTATCTTGAAAGGGAGAGAATTATCAGCTAAGGGTATGGGCCGTTGGGTTGACGGGACGTGGAGTTGGGTTTAGGAATGGTGTAAAGAATCAAGGGATAGGGAAGATGGTGAATAATTGTGATGTGGATCATCTAAATTGTTTAATAAATGTGAATGTGTCTCCAACATGTAGGGATACTTGGAAATGGAACTTGAAGGATGATGGTGATTTTACAGTTAAAGAACTTAATCACTTCCATAATAAAAGATCGAAGCATACATCAAGCCAAGGAAATCATGAAACGGTATGGAAAAAATTGGTTCCAACAAGGATTAGAGTATTCATTTGGAGAGCTACAAAATGGAGATTACCGCTGAGGGTAAAGTTAGATATGTGTGTCATTGTCATTGTTGTGATGACCAAGTTGACAGAGTTCCATTTACTCAAACAAAATGATGTTAGACATTATATTACACTATGGTTTGTTAGACATTCTAAAAGAAGAGATCAGTGAATATGAATGAGATTGAGTGATTAGAGATAAGAAACTAATAACAGTAACATCGTCACATAACCATAAATATTTCAATATAAGATTAAACTATGACTTGACCAAAATTATCGATGCAAGATCATAACAAAAGTAAGCAAGCTTTTTACGTACAAAAAGTGAATTAATGCACAAACTTTTTTTTTAATATTTTTTGGTAAAAGTATTCACTTTTAGAAAACTATTTCACAACATTTTATCCACCAACATATCCGAGCTTATGGAGATAAAAACAATAATTTAAGTATTTGTTTTTAATAGAAAAATAACACTATTCGAAAATTTAGAAAAAACCCGTGCGTGCGGCATTATAACTAGTTCGTTGATAAAATTTCTCCCCAAAATGAAAACATATTTTATCACATTTTCTTTCAAAGGAAAATATAAAATCTTTTGTTACAACCCTAATTCTTTCCATCCATCTACTCACAATCTCACAGCCGCCTCACTCGAATGGTCTCCATCCTTCAACGTCATCTACCATCGTTCTTTCATTTCCATTGGCTACCATCGAAATCACTCATGCCACATGACGTAGTCATCAAAGACTCTTTGTTAGGTACATCTTTGTCTTTTTAGCAGTTTAAAGATCCTTCTTTGTGGCACACTCATCGATCTCAAGCCGCCATCATGTTAGAGTCTCTGTTTGGTATATTCTACATATATAATTACTAAGATGTAGTAATAATATGATAAACTTATTTGGGTATGTGATTGTTAATGATGTGTTTGTTAAAGATGTTAAGATAATTTTATTTAGCTTTTGTTCTACCCGATCTACATTTTTCTAATTCTCACCTATCCTGTCGGGGCGCTTAAGCGCTCAGTATAGATTTCCTATGCTCATCACCGGGGCCGGCCGGCCCGTAGATCTGGATCCATCCATAGACCGATCGATATCTTTTGTCCAAAAGAAAAAATTAGGTTTTTAGTAGTAGTTCATGAGACCTCGAATTCCCATGTTCCACCTTGCATTATGCCAACAAGTCCCACCCCAACTCTAGGCGAGAAGTTGAGTCACCCTTCTTTTTTCGAAAAAGTAAGAGATAGTCTATATCCTGTATCAATCATAGGATCACTCTATGAATAGGTAAATTCTCTGTGACCTCCCAACGTTTATGACATCCCTTGCTTCTCGCGCGAACGGCTCTTGGTGGAAGAGTAGAAGCGTTGGTCCTCTTTGGTCAAGTTGCTTGTACTGCCGTTACCTCACCGTAGGACCTTCGTCCCCAAAGTGAAGAAAGAGGTCGGCCATCTACGGGCATGATTTCTAGTCCCTTGGAATTCTAGTTATCTAGATTTATAAGAGCTTATACTTATATACTAGCGGTACCCGCGAGATGCGGCGGGTACCAAGAATTAAATTTTAGCAAACAATATTTTCTAGCTATATGCTTTATAACAATAACTTTACAAACAATTGAGACTTTTATGTAAAAATAAACTATTTCGTACAAAAATAGTAGGGTGCACATGCGATAATGTAAAATATAAAAAGCAAGATACAATAATCTTGTGAAAATAGGAGGTCAAAATCGTTGAGAGTGAAAACTTCGGCTAACAAAAATTTGTCCCTATGATGAATAAAACACTTGGTCCACTTTAAAATTTGATTAGTAGCACAAAACTTCTACAACAAAAATGTGAAGGCCGAATGAAGTAAAAAGTCCACTCAACAAACCTTTACCTAAGTCACTCTTAATATCACTTCCTCACAAACTAACCTAATTTCACACTAACACAAAACATCTGACGCTTTTTCCTTTCGGTTAAAACGCAGTTAAAAAAATAGATCCTTTTTTACATTTAATCTTCACCACGAAAAATACAACCACACTCCTGCGTTTCAAATCACAAGCAACTTATTGAGATTTCTTTTTAGAAGTCACGTTTATTATTATTATTATTACTATTATTACTATTATTATTATTACTATTACTATTATTATTACTATTATTATTATTATTATTATTATTATTATTATTACTATTACTATTGTTATTGTTATTGTTATTGTTATTGTTATTGTTATTATATTTAAACCGAAAGAAGGTGGGAATGAAACCAAGTTTGTTTTGTTCTTGCCTTTTAATTTTCAGATATTCCAAAGAAGCTTTGCTTCTCATAGATCAATGATGTGGTTTTCCAAAACTTGTGAATCTTAAATGATTTGAAAACAAGTTAGAATCACGAGATCTTGTCATTTTTTTCCCGAATCATTGTTATGGCCGAGATGGGTTGTGGTTTGTTTATGAGACTATGAATTAAGGGTTTCTTGATTATATTGTACATTGTGGTTAAATAGATGTATATTTTGGTAAATGGGTGTTTTTACTAGTGTATTAATTGTATTTAAAAATAGTGTTTTTGCGTTTGATTTGTGTTTTACATATTTGTAAATTATGTTTTTGACTTGTATTTGCTTAAAATCTATTTTAGGAAGTCTTAAAATTAAATAGGATGGAAGTGTCTAAATGCTTAATAGGTAGTATATAGATGTGTGGATTTTAAGGCTTCTATCTTGCTTTTGATTATGACTCCTAGGCCCTTTATTCGACTTAAAACCATCTAGTCTCATTGCTATATGATTATTTTTAATCTAAAAACTATCCATTCGACTTATATTGAAGCATATTCCAAGATATTGGTTATTTATTCTTATTGTATATAACTAGCATGGTACCCGCAAAGCGTGGATGTCAAATATCGCTTTTGTCGTATCTTTGACCCTTTAATGGTATTCAATGATAGTCGGTCGGTATATGACGGTTTACCAATTTGATAGTCTAAAAATTAAATGTGTTTTTCTTTAAAATATACTAGATATAATGCCAAGCACGCTGCGGTTTTTTTCTAATTTTTAAATAAATTATTATTATTAATTTTGTGTTTTAATTATTTTTTGATGACGTTGTTAACACGCTACCGGCATAAATAGATTCATGAAATAACGTGATATGTTTGCATAACGTAAGGGGCTAAAATTGTATATGTGAAACCCGGTAAACCTTAGGGACCATTTATGCAATTCCACGCACGTTCGAATTTTTCAAATTTCCAAAGACTTGGTGACTATACGAACCACTATATATGTTGCATAATCTACACATTATTAAGCAAATTATCATAGTCTCGATATCTTGTAACTTAATTTCCATGTAAAATATATACCAATTTTTCACAAATTAAACCAAAACAATTACAAAAAGTACCTCTTTTAAAGCATGTTGATTCCATAATTTGTCATCTTAAATCTCATCATCCACCAATTTACTCATCCTACAAATGCCACCAATTAAACTCAACCCATTGACTACACCTACATAACCACTTTGATAGAAATTATTTGTAGTGTATTTTGTAATTTTGTTTAATCATAAATAGTTACTGGGTAAACAATGACCAAAATTCATACCTCTTTGAAAACTATGTAGAAACCTATCCGTTTATAACCTTGTATTTGGTCTATGCATGTTGAGCATGAACAAAAGATTCGATGCTTATTCCATTTCTTGCTGTCTATTTTCCAGATTCAATTACACGTGGATAAGATTGATACGTAGAACTTGCTATTACATATTGAGCATCATGACCTTGCACATACACGTTAGTAAAATGCAATCACCAACTCAAATGAGATCAAATATTTCTTTGAGTTTTTTTAAATAATAAAAATAAAAATAAAGGAGATAATTATGAAATTTTGGTTAATTTTGATAGCATCATAAAAACGTAGTATCATATCATGGTATTAAAATGATAATACAAAGTTTGATGATCGGAATCAGATGATGAACAGTGATTAAACATGTAGAAATTACTGTTTAGATGTGTCTTTGCTATTTAAAGCTTAAATAATGAACATATTATATCTAAATCTTAGTAATTAAGAAATTAACATATATAATGACCATTGCATCCATGATAATATGCCAAGACATTCAAGAAGTTAACCATTGCATCTGGGCACATATTCATAAGAGCATGTCCCAAAAGAGTTTGTCAATGAGTTGCAGTGTAATTTGCAGGGATAACTCAGTCCAAGACTCGACAAATAACACATATCCAATAATTAACAAATATTATCCGATAGCTACATTAAACTATAAGTAGGATGTTTAGTTTGGAAAACATATTATCAAAGGTAATCCTTACGACCTATAGAAGCAATAATAATAGATTAGTGTTTTATAAATCAAATATGCATAAGCCTCAATCAAATGGCCATGTCATGAACCTTATGCCTAAACCAATAGCAACAAAGAATCCTTTCAACTATAGACTTTATGTTATTAATTTGTGAAGTTCCATTTACTTAAAAGATGATTAAAACACATATTCAAAAGAATCCTTTCGCCTTAAATATAAAATAAACCTTTACTTGTTATGTTTAGTTTCTCATACAATCATCACAAAGTACAAGACCAAAATCATTCGTCGACTAATGAATTGGAACCAACCATTATTGAGAATCCTTTCGCCATTAAACTCAATAATGATCAACCAAAACAATAAACAAGACAAGTTCTAATTTAACCAAATATGATGTCATCAACATAATCCAAACAAACACTACAAATATCCAAACATCCTTTATCACAAGTTATCATATGAACTAAACAAGTATAAAGCCGACATTCACAAGACAAGAGCACATCCCAAGAATCACATAATCAACACAACCAAACATGCTTAATATTAAAGAGAAAATAACAAAGTTCATAAGGCGAAATACAAAGTACATGACTCCTCCAATATTCCACAACCAATTATGACCTCTATTACATCCCACAACTTCGAAAATCTCTACTAACAACGTGTAACAAGAAGTGAAAGTGTTTGGTAACAAGGATTGATGGAGATGTATGGATTATTTGATGGTTTCTTCTTTGTTTCCCATGAATTTCGACCAACCAACCCCAACACTCTGGAAGAATGTTGAGGGTGGTAAGAGATATATGAGATTTGGATATGAATGGGATGAGAAGGATTTAGTTGGATGAGGAAATGAGGTGCCAAATGGGTCTATTTATACTTGAGCCAAGGCCTAGGGTATTCAATGCTTTTCTTGGAGGCCAAGTGGTTTGGAAGGACTAGAAACTATGTGGGAAGGGACTAGAATCGTTTAGAATATGATTGAAAGCATAAAACTGAGTTTGGTGGACCGAAGAGTCCGGTGATCGGTCGGGGCCAGTGATCGACCGGATAATGAAATTGGCTCCACCAATCGGTCAAAGGCCAAAACCGATCGGTTGGAGGTACTTTGGCTGAAAATGATAAAATGAAAGTTATCTCTTTCTCTTCCAATTCGGTGGCATGACGGGGGTCAAACGGAGTTCGTATGCTTAAGATATGGCCAAAATGATGAAGGTGTGTCGGGAACAATGAGTCTTCCATAATTTCTTCGTTTGAGCTTCTTTTCTTCATTTATCTCTCGTTTTCCTTCTTCTACTTTATTCTTAAGTATTTAGACCACCATCTTGATGACTTTATCTTCTCGAATATACTCCACAAGTCTTGCATTTGTCGGAATTTTTGTGCATGGATAAATCTTCGTATTTTACTTCTTTTTCCGTCTTTTCTCCACTTTCCGTACTTTGCTACAAATGAACTAACATACACACTTTTATACGATTAAGCAACAAAATCTGTTTAGCATAGCCTTTGGTCACCTAGCAGTTTAGATCTAGTTTGAAAACGGTTAATATAATAGATTAGGGACTATTTAATATAGATTTAAGAAATTTTAAAGTAATTTGATCTCATTTTAAAGTTTCATAAGCCATAAATCTGTTTGAATAGCTAAAAGGTTAGGGTCATTATAAGTCATTGCTAAGTGTTTAATTTGTGTTAAAACAAGTCTGTGAGTCATCTAGAGTCAGCAGGAGTCCAAGTTTTAAAGTCAAATTGCATTTTCTAGTTTTCAAAAGGTTAAAAATCCAAAATATTTTTCTGTCAGTCAGATTATCAGCTTTAATTCTAGCTTATTCAAAAGTCTAAACAAGGAAAAAATAGCTTTTATGTGTTATTTGGTTACTTGTGTTAATCTGTTTTAGCTTTTAAGATCTAGCTTAATCATTTGCTTGTTTGTTTTAAAGTTAAAGTCGTTGATCAGACTCGGTGAACATTGAGTCTGCCCAGATCAACTTTTCCATTAGTTTATTCCTTGGCTTATTTGAGTTCTAAAGGGTTTTAAAAGTGCTTTTTATTTATATTTTGTTGCTAAACTTCATATGTTTGTAGCTTAGGTGGTCTCAATTTGTCGTTAGCTTGCTTAAATTTGGACTCAAAGTAGGTAGTTCACACTGTTTTGATTAAAAGCTAAAAAGGTTAAAGGTGTTATTTTCAACCCAGTGCTTTCATAAGCACTTTTATAAGCTCAAACAAGCTCATTTAGGTGTGAAAATTGGTATACATGTTGATTTCCAGCTTGTGAACATTGTTTGTCAATATGAGCCTCTAGCTTGTAATATTGTAGCTTATGCACTACCTGGAAGTTGACCCTTGGACTGTTTGGGATATTAGACTTAAGCTATTAGCTTACTTGTGTATTTGAGCTTATTGCTTGTTTTGAATTGCTTATTTGAGTTTCTTTGTACTTAATAGGATAGAATTTAGGTGATAATAGCTTACTTGAGTTTGGCACAAGCTTATAAAAGCTTGTGCCTTGAAATCAGTTAGCAAGTTAGTTCTTAGTATAACTGTTGTCTTTAACAGCTTATTTCCTAGCTTATTTCAAAGTTTTTAAAAATTGTCTTTTCAAAAACTCTTATCTTTAGCTTATAAAAAGTTTCAAAAAGAAAATGCAAAAAAAAAAAAAAAAAAAAAAAAACTTGGAAGTCACACACACACTTCTTAATCATTAGCGCCATAGGGACTTACGATTAGTAATTTCAAAATTAAATATTTAACACCCTTTGGTCGGTTTTGCTTATTTCTCCTTTTAAGCTTATTAACAGCTTATTTGGATAAGTTGTTTCACTACTTTTCTTTTCCTAGGACTCTTAGTACTTTAAGCAGTTTTCTAAAATTTTTGATTTTTCCAATTAAGTTTAGTATTTTTTTTTATAATTTCTTTAGATTAAAAATGTTTTAATTCATAAAAATAAAATAAAAGTCAAAAAATATCCACTTTTTTCTAAAATTATTTTAGTCATTTAGGACTTAGGAAAATAAATTTTCTCTCGTAGAGTTAAAATTTGAAAATTTGGTTTTCCGAGCTCGTTACGTCCGGTTAAGCTCGTTTTTAGTTTAATTAGCGTTAGGACTTAATTGTGCTTCATTTTCTTAACTTATGTGCTTATTAGTTGCTTATTTAGTAGTTGTCTTTATTTCTTGCCTTATTTACATTCCAAAGTCTTAATTAAAACTTAGAAAATAAACCAAAACGTGAAAACCTAAATTTCAAGCATTTTAATAACAAACCTCAAACGAAATCCTCGATTCACACCTCGTTGGGAAACGACCGGGTATCACTTGCGGTATCATATATCATATTTGCGAGTTTTGCGTGTTGACCTTTTCCTAAAGGGTTGACTTGTCGTTTCGCGCGTTTATCTTGTATTTGATATATTATATTACTCGAATCAATGGGCTTTCTCCGGCCATCAACGCATGTTGGGATTAATGAATCTAAGTTACCATTAACTACTTAGTGCGCAATGGATAATGAATCTAGTTAAACCGATTACAATTTACACGCATAATAAACAAACTAAAGTAAAGGGAAACAAGAAAAACTAACCTCGTAGTCACCCGCAAGTTAAAACAAGAAACTAGTAATCAAGATGATCACCTCTACAAGTTCTCACACAAACTCATTAAACCAAATACGCCTGATGTGCTAGTCGATCGCGTTAACCCAAACAACAAGTGTTATAAGCTCAAACCTCAACCAAACAAAACAACCTGCGCCTTTTGTTTTCGAGAACCAAAAACAACCCGAGATCCAAAACCAAGATCTATCGATATCGGGTATAACAAACCCAATGTCTTTCGCTCCTTATCGCCCGAGAACGCAGCAAAACCAAACCACCCTTTTCGCCTACAAACCGTAGCTTCGATCATTGGTGACAATCAAGAACACAATTCCAAAACTCCTAATAACAACTCTTGGATCGAAGATGCAAGTACGTGTTTCAAGGTGTTCGATCAAAACCAAAACCTAGAAATCGATTAGGTTTTAATCGATAGGAGAGTTTCGGTATGGGAGAGTTTTGGTATGTTTGGTTGTGAATTATGATGATGTTGAGTCGTGTGGTTGCTAGGTTATGGGAGTATATAGCTTCCAAACCCTAGCTTGTCATGGGCTTCAACTTGTCCCACAAGTTATCTCACATTCCATATTCTTTCACAACCCTAAACTGAATCTACCTCCCCAAGACCCTTCTATGGATCGGACATATGTGCTTGGTGAAAGTGGAATTCGGGTCTAGTTCATTTCGGTCAAACGGGTCTAGTTTGAGCTTATACGCATAAAACACATTATAGTGTTTCTCGTGTGCCCCAATAGCTCACACAACCTTAGCCGCTTTATGCTAATCGAACTCCTACATTCCAACAGCTCCCACTTAGGAGTTGGAGTAACAGATAGCACAAATACAAACGACGGAAACGTCTAGCAACGCCTCACCGGCTATTTAACTAAGGGTGTCTAAGATATAGTTTCATAAATCATTCTCGATAGCATGGTCATTTATGTCTTGCTTTTATCATCCTTTATTATGGATACCGTTAAACCATGGATATGGATCCTAACTCATTCCATATAGTTTAACCATTTCGATTCTCGTTATAGAATTTTAATTAGATATACCAAACGTAATCAAGAATCATCTTGCATTACCCTTTGGGTTCGGACGAACAATTATCGATTAATTCGGAGAGGGCCCATGATATCTTTCGCACATATCAAGTGGAGTAACAAATCCTATGTTGACTACAAGTGTTGTGGATGCTACTTCACATCACTCCGAAATATAGCTTTTATAATTACCTTATTCGGGATAGCGTTTGACATATACTTACAAAAGTGATATCCACATATAATGAACTCATGACACGCAAAACGTTAACGGAAACTCCATAACCATAAAAGGTAGTAATATAGTGCCACCGGAGGTAGTTTGCCAATTCTACCGGTACTCAAATATAATGCATTTGTCGACTTGGCCCACCAAAGACAAACAGGATTGTCATCCCAAAAGATCTATTCACAATATTCGCCCACTCACAAGTGATTAATGGTTCATGATACACGGGTCTTTTGGTATAGCGATACTTAGGCAATAATATAATCGAGCACAACATACGTTTGTAAAAGACTTGTGTTTAGTTTTATAGCATGTATCTCCCCACGTGAATCGTTATAAAAATCAAGTAAAAGTGAGGCTATGAACTCACCTTAGTGATACAATGAGCAAGATATAGCAAATCAAGTATGTAGTGGCAACGACTCCAACACGGAACCTAAATATAATATGGAAAGTCTTAGGTTTCAGATTTCCAGTTCATGACTTAAGTTAATATTGTTTGGAAATATGTTGTTGTGAAATAAGCGTATCGCTTCCCATTGTGTGGTAATGCTTAAAGTTCAAATTCAAGAGTTTTAATAAATTTCACTATTTTATACCATACCAAGTATCGTTTTAATTATATACCTAGTGGTTTCAATGAGTTACGATGTTTGAAAATCATTTTATTATTATTTATAAATGTTTGTAAAATATATTTCCTAGATCAACCTACAATAATAAATGTTAGTTTTCGTATTATTCTTTGAAAATATACTCATTAATATATATATATTTAGTACTTTTGAAATAATATTAGGTATTTTGCAAAATTACAAGTATATTGTTATATTTGTAAAAGTTTTGTAAAACTTTCTAAACTTACCTTTTAGAGCCTCAAGATACAAAAATGACCATTTATACCCCTAATGTTTGGTTAAATGACACTTTAAATCATAAAATCATAATTTACCCTTTCATAACCAAACTTAGTCAAATAGACAGTTTCTACCCCTTCATTAAAATTGTTTCAGTTTTATTCCCCAAAACGATACTTTCATTTTTAGTCCCTATGATTTATACATTTTACAAAATGAGTCCAAAAGGTAGATTTTATACTTTAAGCACCGAGTTTTGAGATATTTCAGTTTCTACCCAAAGTTTTTCATGCACACGTTTAATTTATAGTTTCTACACCCAAGTTTCCATGTTGTACGTTTTCTACCCGATTAGTAAGGTATTTGCAAGTGTAGTCCAAAAACATGTTTTTTGAAAACTTATCCTTTTTTGTTTCATTTGGCAAGCTTCCAATAGCTTAAAACTAGCTTAAAAACTGCTTATTATATTAATGGGCCACGTAGAAAGCTTAACAGGCCACAGTTTGGAAATCAGTTGGGCCTTAGGCCCAATCGCGATACGTTTGGTTTTTAAAGAGTTAGAACAAGTACGTTTGGTTTTTAAAGAGTTAGAACAAGTACGTTTGGTTTACAAGTGAACGGGGTATCGTTTTTGATGGTTTACGTGACATATAACATGTTAACATGCATGATAATCAAAAGAACCGATTCCATAGTTCATTACCACACGACTTGGACGTGATACGACTTATTTTTAAGTTATAAGGTATACGCGACTATATTACGTGCAATATACTTGAAAGAGTATAATATGTAAATGAAAGTGAGTCGAGTACACTTACTACACCTCAAGGGGTGGTGAGTAACGACTTGGAGAGGAATGGAATGGTTCACGAGACTAGCCAACCCAATAAACAACCCTTAACCTAAATATTTGTAACTTGCATGTATATAATGACCCTAAGACTTCTCCTTTCGAACCCTTTAAACCCTTAGCTCGTTCCTTCTTCTTCCCGAATGCTTAACAGTGAGTAAATGAGAGTTTTTGAGTGGAGTGAGTGTGAAATGGATTTGTGAAGAATGGGGTGTTGAGAGTGAGCTCATATAGGCAACTAAAGGTATGCTTAGGTGAGTATTTTAATTGCTAGTGTTTGTGCATGAGAGACCCAAAATAAAAATATGTTGAGTGTGTTAATAAGCATATATGTCGACTAAGGGATGGTTTTGTGAGAAGGAATTGTGTGTTCATGTGGCTTGCTCGGTTCACGCTTGACACAAAAAAAGATGGGCAAGGCGAAGTCTAATCACCAAGATTGTTAGTGGAGAACACAATGTCCAAAGGTTAAAGAAATTATAGGTTAATTAAGGTTTATGGGATTAGTTTAATACACTAGGTTTTGTTTGTGTTAGCCATGAGGGAAACAAAGTATCGGAAGTGAACTTGGTTTTGAGTTTTGTTAGTTTGTAACCAAATTCTATTAGGGTGCGTTTGATTGTGTGTCGAGACCAAGGGGGTGCGTTTTTGGTTCGTTTGGCTGGAAAACAAGGTAACACATTCACAAATTATAAGAGTTGGGCTAGGGTGAAAATTTTGGGCTGTGTGGAGTTGGGTCGAAGGGAAACCGAGCCTAAGAAGAAAACTAACGGTCCGTTTGGTGTTGGATTGGGTACCCGGCCCAAGTGGCTAAAAGAAATAAGAAAATTTAAATTTTTATTTTTAGATTTAGAATTTATATTTGTTTTGTAAAATAAATAATTAATTTCTGAAAAGTAAATGTTATTGTTATGTTGAAATGTCTCGGGTTCGATCCGTGAATTCGCAAAATGTTTCATGTTATATGTAAACAATGCCATATATGAGAATGTGTCGAAAGTTATTCCTTTATAATAAAGAAAAAGATAATCCGTGGTTATTGATGATTATCGTTTACATTAGTGATTTTGCAGTGCAATTTTAAAAATTGCCACCAAATTTTTTTGAACAAAATTATTCAGGAGGTTTATATGCCCAGAGATTTTGACCAGTTTGACCCATATGTCTTGTTTGAGTGAATGTTTTAGTTTTACCTAGTTTGAGCCATTATAGACAGAACAGTACGCGAATCGACCCATTTATATGTAAATGGGTTGGATTATCCTCCTCTAGATGCATGTTCACATTTTTGCCTTCATTCATGGTCATTATGTGAATAAAGCTGACTTCATTCTTAAGGAAAACACAGACGAGATGCAAATAAGGCGTAAAATTGTTATCATGACTGTCCTAGTATGTTTTATTACATAATTTGTGCTATGGTACATGGTCTAAAATCTAAATGAATCCAATGCAACAATTACTAGCAGAATTTTTTATGACGTTTTAGTTAATATTAAATTACAGGAATCAAGAGGCTTATGTCAAAAAGCCAGCACTATATTACTTTTTTAAATGAAGGATTTTACTGATGTACACTCCGCAACAAGTATCGTTTTGCTTATGATACCGAAGCTTCAAAAAATTTGTATGGCTCATGAGCAAAAATGGTTTTTACACAATTTTTTGGGAAGCCCTTTTCCTTGGGTTGTTTTTTGACTGATTGACTCCATTTCTTTGCTCATGTAGTGTGTATGAGTTGTGCACATACAAGGTGTTTGTTTGTATTAATGAACTATATAGGCGCATAACTGACTTGAACCCTCAAGGGTCTAAATTTCCAAATTATTTTGGATTCAACAATATGTTACTAAAGAAATGATGTATGGGTCACGTAATAATTTAATTCGTAGAAAATTTAAGCTGTAATTGAATAACTCTTGCAAACCTTTCCAAACTGAAAGCTTAAGACAGCCATAGGTCGAACAGGGTAAAAATTTGACCTGTTCAACAACAATCTGCTTGCAGGAAATCCAGTACAACTAGAACTAAGTTGACCAATCACTTACAACAACGAGAAATCTTTCCTGCCTTTAGACAACACATCAAAGCACCAATGAGAAATCTTTGCAGAAGATTAGTGACCAAAGGCCAGATATTGGGTGCATTATCAAGACGAACCACATAATAATAGAATATGTAGGAATACATTGACTGAACCAGATTAGCTTAGACCATGCAACCTAATCATGAATCACAGAAATATCGTTTCACGCATTAAAAACCGACGAAAACTCTATTAACCTGCCTTAAGTTGACTTCCATTTAACCTTATTTCTCATGTCCATATAAGAGCATAAACAAACTGTGCAAAACTATCCAACAGTTATCACTATTATTGGCTGGATCCGCCTCATCCGCCTCACATATAAACACAAATATCAGTTTATATAAAATGCATTTCACTTAAATTAAGGCAATTTTATAGATAAATTAAAAGCTACTAAGATACTAGAAATTACAACGACACAAGAACAAACGAAAATTCCGGCTAAAGCAACCCTAAAACTAAAACAGCCTTAGACTTTACAACTGTGAAGATCAAAACTATAGAAGAAGGAACACTCGCCATCCAAATTCAACCAAAAGCGTAAACCAAAACGCATAACCTTGCCACCATCATCACTAAATGATAGAATTTGCCTGATCAAGTAAGAGCAGGGTTTCCATGTACGAATTCATTGAAAATGATAAAGAAACTCCATTAATCCCCATACCACTGATAAGTCCTGAGGAGGGGTCATAAACTTCAAGTACAGACGAGAATGTAACATCAATAATTTCACTTATAGCTTCGCCGTTCTTTCTTATCTCTAATACTCTATAACACACCCAACTATCTGGTGCCTTAATACTCAACATCTTAGTAAATGACTTGGTAACACCCTCCTTCATTATCCATACATCACAAAACCTTGTCTCGCCTTCATTATAATACTCAAACAAACCAAGAGACTCATAGACCTTTGAGACCTCTAATCTATTCCTGCGTACTAACCTATCTGGAAGGCACACTTCACCAAACTCATGACTTTCCAAATCAAACGAAATAATCAAACTAGTCCTAATTCCATTAGCCAATTTAATATAATCATAAGCACGCCAATAAATAAACCCATCGACAAAAACATGACTAGATGTCAAATCACAAGTTCTAAAAGCTGGCGGAATGTTAGACACACTTTTCCAAACACGTGTACTTAACATAAAAACCTCTACCTCCCAGTTCACCGTCGGATTATAACCAATAGTATTAATTCTAACAAGCTTAAGGTCACTAGTGTTGGGACAAACCCCAAAACCAATAAATGTAAGTCCATCCGGTCTTTTCAATGAATTAGATATATGAATCCCAACTGCTTTCCGAATAGAAGGATTCCAAAGAACAGCTATCTTCTCGTCCCAAGCATTTCGGCGCGAACCGTATAAACAAAACAACCCGTTAACGGAATCGACTGATAATATGTATTCAAGTAGGCTAACGGGGTGCGGGACGGTTAGGGAAGACTTCTGTCTGGGAAAAGTATCATCGTCCACAATCGAAACATATTTTACTTCATTAGCTAACTTATATCTAACAAATAGATGGTGCTGTGATTTAGTCTTACAAATGTGGTAACTATTAATAAATTCAGAGCTATCGATAAGAGACTTCCATAGTTTCGAGACAGACTTGCATTGAAGAACTGATTTTACAGGAAGCCTTTTAATGATTTCTGATTGAATTTCGAATGGTATGTGGTCTGACATTTTTAAATATTTTTGTTAGGGTTTGAATGTTGAGGTTTTTGAAACAACAGTATAGTGGAACATATGCAGCTTCCCTTATTTGTGTTAGGTTATTCATCGTACAGTGCCAACTTTAATTTGTTCTAGTGTTTGGGCCAATGGGCTTCGTTTACACTGGGTTATAGTGAATTGGTTATAATAAAATTGTTTCAATTTTTAGGACTAGTTTCAAGAATTGTACCCATGACCCATTTGATTAAAAATACTACATTAAGAGCGCGGGGTACCGTGACTCAAACCGGGCTTGAGCCAGTTTGCTACATCAGCAACTCACCCACACATCAAAATATCCCTACCTCATAGCTTGAACTAAAAGAGCCTCACCCACCATTTTTTCAAACAAACCAATTTTTCATTTATTCTAATAAAAATACAAATAATAAATATTTTAGAAAAAGTTTAAATATTAAAATTAAAAAAAATAAAATAATAATAAATACTAAACACATACACCTTCCAACAACCCACTTTCCAACAGCCCAGTAGCTCACTAAATAACACACTTAGGAGGTGTTTGATAACCCTTTGAAAACTTGATTATTTGATTATCACATTTTAAAAACGTGAATAATCATATTTTGGTGTTTGGTTGCAAACGTGATTATCACTTAATTTGCCTTCAAAACGTGGTTTTGAAATTGGAGGTAGGAACTTACTTTTTGAAAACGTGGTTTTGCAAACGTCGTTTGTGCAAACGTGATTTTTCCCCAAACACCCCCTTAAAAATGAAAGAAAAAAAAAAGAACAAAACTATCTTCTTCCTACGTACCATGTACACACACATACGCCAACTAAAAAACACAACACAATGGTTCATGGTTCTTAGTTCTTACATATGGTTTAACATAAGATGTGGAAATCATAAAGTAGTTTCTTGCTGAATTCTTGATGCTATATATATGGTCAACTAGTTAATTGATACATACTAGTAAAAGATTCCAAGTGTGAATCATATTAGCAGAGTTTGAGGTTCAAGTAAATCTGTATATTCGTGGTTCTCAATCTCAAAAAGCTAATGAAGTTTGAGAACTGTGAGTTCACTACATTCCTTGAGTACTTGAATCCTGCATACTCTAACTATTCTTGCAGAATTCAATAGGCCTGAGACAGGTAACTGTAAGCTCTGTCTGAATAGCTATTGTTGTTAGGAGGATAGTTTACTTAAAAAGTAGGTTTCCGGATGTGTAGGGTAAGTAAACTTAGTGGGCTATGCATGTTGTTAGAAATAGAGAGATGTAAAAGATGAATCTTCTTAGTTCTAACAATGCATTGCTAGTGGAGGATAGGGTGGTATCACACTGGAGAAATTTATCTATCTTGATGAGGCTATTTTTCTTATGGTTCATTGCTTTACTAGTAAGGAGGTTGCTGCTAGTAAAATGTGAACTATATAGAAATAAAGGAAATGTAGTTAAGCATAAGTGTTTCTTCTCTTGTTAGGTCAAGGTAGCTATACCTTACAAGATGATGCCTTTATATTGGAATCCCCATCAATCTATCAAACAATGCAGCGTGTTTGATATGGGTTGTGTTGATTCCTTTGTAAAGGAAATGTAGCCATGAGGGTATGGTTGGTGAATATGGTCTGATTGGGTAAACAGAGTTGGTCTATTGTATACTTTAACCTGTTTCTATGCCTTGTTTTACTGCTTGTAGTTTTTATTCAATAAGGTTGGGCATGTCCAATTTCCTTCTTTGTTTTTTGTTGTAAATGTTTGGTATTAATATATATTCACCATTTTCAAAAAAAAAAAAAAAGAAAAAAAGAAAAAAAATGACCCATTTTATAAATACATTAAATAATTAAAAACACAACACACACACACTAAAAAACACAACACAAACACAAACACAAACACAAACACAAACCCATTTTATGTCTAATGGGCCAAATATGAATAAAAAAAAGTTGGCTAGTAAGAGGAAACATGCCAAATAGGTTGCACTTTTGAGGGGTCAAACAGATCCCAAAGATTACTTTTGTATTTGACACAATAATTATTATTCAAAAAAAAAAAAAAAAAAAAAAAAAAAAAAATGACCCATTTTATAAATACATTAAATAATTAAAAACACAACACACACACACTAAAAAACACAACACAAACACAAACACAAACACAAACCCATTTTATGTCTAATGGGCCAAATATGAATAAAAAAAAGGTTGGCTAGTAAGAGGAAACATGCCAAATAGGTTGTACTTTTGAGGGGTCAAACAGATCCCAAAGATTACTTTTGTATTTGACACAATAATTATTATAAGTATTATTGTAGTTTTTGGACAATAGTGTATCCAGTCAACCCAAAGTCCCAAACAGTGCAATCATAACCTGTTTTCCGTTATTGCCCAACCCATTTAGCCACTTCTAGTCAAATATAAATAGGAAGCAACGTGTACCTCTTAAATTCATTGGCCAACTAATTCATTCCTGCATATAGAAACCTTTATATAGGGTCAACGTTTCTTTTATCCTACCACCGTTTGAAATTTGAAATTTTACGGTTTGTCTGCTCTTGTTGATAATCCAATGATGTCGGGTAAGTAATGGGTAGGATGAGGTATCAGATTCGAAACAAATGGACAACGATGCTCACCACTTCAAGGAATCCACCTTGAAGATACAGGGCATAATTAGGTTCAACACTCAGTGGAAACACCAAAGAGATACAGAACACAGATAGAAAGCTGAAAGCTTCAATTTTATTTGTAAAATCTTCTTAAAACTTGACATATTAGACTTGGCTTAGGACTCACTTATTTATAAGACACACCAAAAGACTTATTAAATAAGCTATAAATGACAATTAACATAGGAGACTCAAAAGGCTTGGAACTCAAAAGCTAGGAGATAAACATCGAATCTCGAAGACTCGTCCTTGTTCAGAACTTTTGCTTGCACCTGTATCATGCTCCCCTTGTTCAAGAAGACTCGTCCTCGAATCTCGACTTTCAGAATCTTGATAATACGGCTAGAGATCAGTAACATTGAAGATATCAGAAATTTCATAACTCTCTGGCAACTTTATCTTATAAGCATTATCACCAATTCGTCTTAATACTTTAAAGGAACCATCAGCTCTTGGTTTGAGTTTTGCATATTCTCCAGGAGGAAATCGACCCTTACGGAGATGTATCCACACCATGTGACCTTTATTAAATTGGACATGTTTTCGATGTTTATCAGCTCATGCCTTGTACTTTTCATTTTGTGTCACAATTTTTTGTGAGCTTCTTCATGTAGTTTTTTAATAAACCTGATTCGTTCTTCTGCATCTCCACTTAACTAGTATTTTGTTTCAATAGGAGTCAAGTCTAGTGGAGTGATTGGGTTCAAACCATAAACAACTTCTGTAACACCCCAACCCGACAAGGGTAGAAGTGTCACATTCTGGTGTCATATCAGAACATACAAATAAAATTTTACAAGCGAAAGCATTATAAAATAAATCACCAAGTCATATAACGTATGACTTACAAGGGAAATACAAAATCCAATATGTCCAAAACGAAAATAAAATCTGAAAACAATAACTCTTCAAATTGAATCCAAAATGATAAGGTAGCTATGGTCGGTCTACTCGACTAAATCCAACTCTCAGCCCAACAAGCCCATTTTCAAACCTAAAAACCTGCCGCAGGAAAAAAAATGCGGCTGAGCTTAAAAAGCTCAGTGAACAGATATAACAAAACGAAAGCTAAACGAAATCAGAGATACAAATGAAATAAGGAAACTGATGATAAGGTCGCAACGAAATGAGAACAATGAGTCAAAGAGGGTCCTGCAGGTCGCAATTATACAGATATTAAAAAAGACGGATAACAAGAAATACGAAGCAACGCAAGGCATCGATGACATAAATACAAGCACATACAAAAATCTAAAGGCAAGCGGAAGCAGTTAATTAGTAAGTGAGCATGGCAATCAAACAGGACAGAAACCCTTAGTTGCAAACATAACCAGTATCATAACAGCAGTCAAAACATGTCAGTCACACGTAACAAGTAGGAATACAGTATGAACACTATAATTAAATGAACTAGGGACATAGCAGGGCAATTAAACAAGTTAACAAGCCAGACTTCATAAGTTAAACCATTTCCCCAATCAACAATAGTATAAGCAGAAATTTAAACATGGCAGGTCAACCATAGGCAGATAGGGATACTAATGGATAGTCAAAGTTCACGAGATTAACTGAACGAAGTATACATCATAAACATACAAGACAATCGATTACACACTAGCATAGTCACCAAACAGATCAGAGAGGTCACATAATGGTAAGATAACATATACACAGATGACAACATGTGAATCACATATAAACATATTAATCATATCGTAGCATGGTAACCGGTAGTCACATAAACATGTAAAAGCATAAACAAATTCAATAATCATGTAATAACTCGGTGCGTGAATGGAATGGTAGAAGAATAAGTCACATAAGTGCACAGGTAGCAGGCGGTCAATACGAATATGGTGCGTTGGGGTAAGCAGATGGTACAATATAAGCATATCAACGATGTAAGGGTTGTCGAAATCTATCCCGAGCCAGCGATGCAAGATGCAAGAATATTAGTGGCAATAGCCCGGTAGAATCAATAGTACCCATCGTGATTCGGAGGGTGACCTCGAATACCGGACAATAGGAGGAGACCTCGGTAACGGTGGAGTAGCTAGCTCCGAGATCTGCGGGGGTGTATTGCACACGCGCACACATCACCGAGCAGTATATATATCGATAACATGTCACGATCTAGGATGCATCCATACGCCCTGCAGACAAATAGTGGCCATACAATATATATCGAGCTCATAATCGATAATGAAAGGGACGGTGTGTAACATCACCAGACACACTGGAGTCATGCCATTGGTGCATCAATGACACGGTCATGGTACCTCCATGACTAGTTAACGATATTGGCTCGGTATAAATCGAAGGGTCAAACAAAGGTCCACAGTGTAGCAATATATATCATCATAATCGAGGTTCAATATCGATGGGTCACAATTCGAGGTTCATAACAATAGTCCAATATCAAGTCCAATATCAAGGGTTCGATGTGAGGTTCAATATCAAAGGTTCGATTCTGAGGTCAATAACAAAGGTTCAGTAACAATAGTTCAATAACCGAGGTTCAGTAACAGAGGGGTCAATAGCAATGGTTCAATATCAGAGGGTCAATGGCAAAGGAAATCATAGCAATGAAATATCGTAAGCGAACAAAGTCAAAGGATCAGAAAGTCATGAGAAACCCCTACTGAAAAGGGATAGAATATTTGTACCTCATTCGAAGCAAGCAAAATAGAAGCGCAAGGTCACACGATTAATCAATCCCGCCGTCCGGAACCTATGAATTAGATAACGCTTATTAAGATCAATTACACATTTTAGACGGCTTTCCATTTTTTGCAGGTTTCCACTTTTAGTATCTTTCCATTTTAGGCAGGTTAATAAATTAGGATTACAATTGATAATAATAGACTTAAAGGCTTAATATGATTAATTTAATATTTTAAGGTTAAATATGACAACTTATGATGGTTTAGGGTGAAAAGTGTCTAATATCATAGTTTAGGGTTAATTATGTAAATTGTATCATTATATGCCATATTTCTTAATCTTGCCAAGATTCATGAAATTTAAATAACATACGCATGCAACATTCATCCTCGTCTATTTTAGACCAAACTCGACATCGACACGACCCGATACGTACCCCTTTTGAGAGTTATTTAGACCGTGACATGCCTTAATCCCACTTAAAACCATACGACATGATCAACACAACTCAAGACCCTTTTCCATAATTATTTTCGACACCAATTTATCCATGCATATTCATATGTGTTTCATCCCATTTAAGCTTGACAACCTCAAGGAAATGTGCATGTCGAGGGTTTAGAACAGATTCAATACAAGTTATTTATGTAATTTCATTCATGATTTATGCGTCAATGTTATTATTCGTGCAAGGTTTTAGCAAATTTTGTTTTAACTAATACTAAATGTTAAGATAAAACATTGTAATGGATAAATAGAAATGCCCACATGAATAAACAGCTCACGTTTTTAGAATCATTGATAAGCATGGTGGAATGACAGAGCCACACGTGCATTCTGATTGTGAGCTTGTGACCTCACGTCGACATAACAGAAACCCATAAGCCTTTCTCCCATATTCTTTTTATGTGCTAAATTTGCATGCATGCGTAAGGTCATTGCTACGACAGAATTTAAAGCAACCAAGAAGGAGAAAAAAAATAAGATATGAGGCACGCTACCCTGGTGTGTGCGAGACGAGACAAGAGCGAGGGAACCAAACCCACGAACCATCAACCAAGCCCCACGATCAGCCTTCCATGGCTTAGGATCCCACGACATCAACCAAGACTCCACGACAAGCAACACAACTTCTCGGCAGCCACAATAACCCACGACAGCAGCAGCTTTGAACAAACCCCACGACAACCTCCTGCTCACCTTGTAGTCGAAATAAAAGGAGGAGAAACATGGGCTGACGGAAGCATAACCTACGACAAAGCCAATACCAATCAGCCACCCTTCGAGCCTTGTAACCCATGATCAATTCTTGTACTCGTTTTGCTTTATTTTTGATCGAATGAAAAGAAGAACCCATGTCCAGCCGTCACTTCTACAGCAGTCAAGACTCGCGATCAATGCCTCATTCGAACAGCTTAAAACCCTTCCTTAATGCAGATTTGTAGTAAAAAAAAATGAGGAAAAAAAGGGGTTGCCGTCACTTTTATTTTTAGGGTTTTTGTATGGTTATTTTTGAATGAGATCAGGGAAATTACAAATGAGAGATGAGGGACATGTATTTGAGATAAATGGGCGTGAATGGGGGGAAGTAATGGGTCATTGATTGGCCGAATATTAGGGAAAAGAAATCATGGACTCTTCAATGTAAATTTAATTGGGGGAATTTCATATATACCCAAGGAAACTTCAAAAATTACATATTTCCCCAAAACACAAGTTTCTAATGCATGATGTACAATGCTATTAAAGCATGCTTTGGAAAAATATGTAATTATTGAAGTTTGGGTGGGTATGTAGTAAATGCCCCAATTTAATTTACCTAAATTACATTTGTGTTAGTCTAATTTATTTTGTAACTTGTACATATTATTTAGTCCATTTAACTTATATAATGTGAGATATCTATTTTGTAGACATAAGTGTAAGTTAGTTATTATTGTCTTGCATAAATAATTTTATAAGTTAAGTGTTAGACGTATTTAACGAGCTTGACGCGTTTTACGAGTTTCATAGCTATTTACTTGAGGGGTAAAATAGTCATTCAACACGTTTACGGTTTTTAGGGTTTTACAACTTCAAATGGACTTCGACTAGTAGTTTGACTAGTTGAGTGGTTATAGGCAAATTCGGCAGGTGTTAGTTGCAAATCCCACTCTCTAATATTCTTTTTGATCAAGCTCCTGAGAAGATTTCCCAAAGTCCTATTAACAACCTCCGTTTGACCATCAGTTTGCGAGTGACATGTGGTGCTGAACTGTAGGTTGGTTCCTAGGTTGGTTCCTAGTTTCCTCCATAGTGTTCGCCAAAAATGACTCATGAATTTCATGTCATGATCTGATGTAATTGTCTTTGGAATGCCATGAAGCTTGGCAATTTCTCTAAAATAAAGGTCTGCAACATGAGATGCATCCATGGTTTTGTTACAAGGAACAAAATGTGCGATCTTAGAGAATCGATCGACAACAACCATAACTGAATCTTTATTTCTTTGAGAACGAGGCAACCCAAGTACAAAATCCGTGCTAACATCTTCCCATGGAGAATTAACTAGAAGAGGAGTATACAAACCTGCATTTGTCCCATGACTTTTAGCCTTGTGACAAGTAACACAACAATCAACAAACCTCTTAACATCCTGTCCCATCTTAGGCCAAAAGAACTTTTCTTGAACAACGAGTTTTGTCTCGCCCAAAATGACCTGCTAGCCCCCCTTTGTGTGTCTCGAATAATTTCTTCTCTCAAAGAGCATTGAGGAACACATAACCGATTGCTCTTGAAGAGAAAATTGTTGTGTCGTAAGAAATTATTAACGGGTCCCTTACAACAACTCTTCCATGTAGTACGAGTAACTTTTTCCTTGAAAGGATTTGAACCAATTCTCTCTCATTTCTCTCTCCTCTAACAAACTTTCCCTCCATTTTTCACCATTAAAATTCCTTGAAAATCATCAATTCATTGATCAATAAGCATTAATTCCCAATTCTAAACCATGTATTCGATGCAGTTTTCAATTCTACATTGATTGATACGATTTTCCCCAATTTTTACCCCGTATTTCCTTTGTTCTCGTTTTTGAATTTTGGCGCCAAATTTCAATTTTCAATATTTTCATTCAGTGGTATAATTCACATCATTTTGATCATGTTTCAATTAGTTTGAGTTGTTTTGGGGGTCTAATTGTTTGTAATCATGTCGACTAAAGGAAGAATGTCTAAAAGGAAGAAAACAATTCCTAACAAGTATAAGGATATTGTTTGTAAACTAGTAAGGAGTAGTGAAATTGAAGAAAAGAATGATGTTACTTGAACAGAGGTGGAAGAGGGATGCTTGGTTAATGGTGTTAATGATGTAAATGATGCTTGTTTAGGGACACAAGAGGTTGAAGGTAATGGTATTGAGTCAGAGGAGAGTTTGGATAGTAATGAGTTCCCTGCGGTTAGTGAAACTTTCAGGAAGGATAGGGGTAAGGAGCCTGAAACTGTCAAGATGGATAGGGGTAAGGAGAATGAGCATGGTCACTATGAAAATCCAACCACTGTAAGTCAATCTCTTCATAATCAGTGTAGAAACAACATGGATGATAGTAGTTCATATTCTACTGATATTCCTAAATCATTTGCTGAAACTGTCGAACCTGCTCTTAGTGTACTTAAGAACAAATTGTGTTTGATACCTACTAAAATTAATGAGGGGAGGGAAGTGGTGGTATTTGATGATGAACTTTTGTTGGAGGGTAGTAAGAAATGGATGTTGACATTGTGTGGTCATTTTGTGGGTTGCAAAATGTCATACTATGAGCTTAGGTACAATCTTGTTAGAATGTGGAGTAAATCTGGATTAAAAGACATTGTCTCTCATAATGGTCTTTTTCTATTCAAATTTAGGGAAGAGGAAGGTATGAACTATGTGTTAGAAAGTGGACCTTGGCTAGTTAATAATAAACCACTTTTGCTTCAAAAATGGGACCCAAATATTGTTGTTGACAGAAGTGATCCCACTGTGTTACCTTGCTGGATTAAATTGGTTAATGTTCCAGTTGAGGCATGGACTATGAAAGGTATAAGTGCTATTGCTAGTAGTTTGGGTACTCCAATCATTATGGATGAGGCAACTGCTAGAATGTGTGACCAAGGTACTGGAAATATTGGATATGCTAGAGTCTTAGTTGAGATAAAAGCTACACAAGAGTTCAAGGATAAAGTGGAACTTTGTTACAAAAGTAAAGAACTCACCATATCCTGTTCAAAATTTGTCAATGTGGATTATAGTTGGAAACCACCTAGGTGTAGTAAGTGATGTGTCATGTGGGACTGATGTGGAGATGAATTCTGGAAAGTTGAATGAAACTGATGAAGATGGGACAAGTGTAGTTATACAGAACAGAGGAATCAATAAACAGGACAAAAACTTGGGTAATAAGGGTGGTCAGTTGCACAGAAATCCAAAGGCCAGAGTTGAATTTAGACCTGTGAATAAGAGACAAACTGCTAGGAGTCAAAACTTTAATAATACCAAGAATAATAATACCCAAAGTAGCAAAAATACCAATGCTGATACTGTGAACAAATAAACCTTCCTAAACCTACTAGCCCAATAAATAATTCCAAGTCCACAAGCCCAAAAATCCCATGGAAAGTGAGTAATGCTGATGTAGAGGAGCTAAGAAGGAGTGCTAACAAATTTGCAGTATTGGAGGATTTTGAAGAGAATTTATGCCATGTACCAATTAAGGAAAGAGACATTATTTATACCTTTGTAAACCATAAAGAATACCTACTATGGAACAAACTGCTAGATGGAATGATGAAATGTTCAGGTACTTCAAAGAGAATTGGGGAGCAAAGTGGAAAGAGGAATGTCCTGATATGGAATGTTAGAGGTATGTGTAACAAGGATATGCAAAAAGATGTGAAGAAGTTCACTGAGTATATGTGCTGTTTTGGAAACTCATGTTAAAGAAAAACAAATTAGTAGGATTTGTGATTTTGTGTATGGAAATTGGAAATGGTGCTCTAATATGAAGGATAGTGATAGAGGGTGCAGAATCATAGTTGGTTGGAATGAACATCATGTTAACATCATGCAACTGCATTCTAGTAAACAAGTTATTTTGTGTCATATGGAAATTAAGGGAACCAGTGAAAGTTTCTTTTGTTGCTTTGTCTATGCTGCCAATTCTGGTAAAGAAAGAAAAGATCTATGGAAAACTTTGGATAGATATAAAAGCTTCACCAATGATATTCCTTGGATTCTTATGGGAGATTGGAATGTGAGCCTGCATATAGAAGACCACTCAGAAGGATGATTTGCCTTGACAAATGATATGATTGATTTTCATGAATGTCTCAATAACATTGAAGTTGAAGATATCAATTGTTCAGGAATCCACTTTACATGGGTTCAAAGCAGACTCAATCCAAGTGGTGGTATCATGAAGAAAATAGATAGAGTTCTTGAAAATTTGGAATTCATGAGTAAATTTATAAGCTCTCATGTTGTTTTTCTTCCCCATCTTACATCTGATCATAGCCCTGCAGTCCTAATCATCCCAAATGATGAGGAAGAAGCAAAAAGCTTTCAGATTCTCAAAATTTATTGCTGATAAGCCTGAGTTTTTAACAATTGTGCAGGAAGAATGGAATATCCAAGTGGATGGTTGTTATATGTTTAAGCTTGTGAAGAAGGTAAAAGCTCTCAAGTTGCACATGAAGAAGCTTAGCTGGAAATTTAGGAATCTTCATGAAAGAGTTATTGAGTGGCAAGAGAAACTGAAAGTGATCCAAATAAAAGTTGATAAAGACCCCCATAATGTCCTTCTAAAGCAAGAAGAAGCCATGATCTTAAGTGAATATAATATTGCAACTAAAGATGAAGAAAAGCTAATAGCTCAAAAAGCAAAAATTGATTGGCTGTGTGATGGAGATAGGAATTCTAATTTTTTCCATACAATCTTGAAGGGGAGAGCTCACAAGAGTAGAATTGAAGCTGTTAATGATGAAAGTGGGAAAAGATTTGAAGGAAGTCAAGTGGCTGAGCAGTTTGTTAAGCACTTCCATAATTTTCTTGGTGTGGCTACTTCTGTGCAGGGTTGTAATTTGAACAATTTGAGACCCAATACTGTTTTCCAATTCTGATGCAGAACATATGATCATGGAGAGATGCATTGTTTGATATTAGTGATTACAAAGCTCCTGGTCCTGATGGATATTCTGCAAAATTCTATAAGAAGGCTTAGGCTATTGTTGGAAGAGATGTTTGTGATGTTGTCAAGGAATTTTTTAGAACATGCAAACTTTTAGGTGAGATCAACGCTACACTTATCACCCTTGCTCCTAAGAGTAAGAATCCTATAAAGGTATCTGACTATAGACCTATAGCATGTTGCAATGTTCTATACAAGATCATCAGTAAAATCCTTACCAATAGAATAAAAAATGCTCTATGCAAGCTTGTTAGTCCTTGCCAAAGTGCATTCATCCCTGGAAGACAAATTACAGACAATATCCTTCTCACTCAGGAACTTCTCAAAGGGTATAATTGGAAGAATGGGGCTAGGAGAGTGGCTTTGAAAATAGACATACAAAAAGCATATCACACTGTTAACTGGGACTTCCTAGAAGGTATTCTTAATGCTTTCAACTTCCTAGCTTTAATGGTTAAATGGATCATGGTGTGTATTAGATCTGCTGCTTTCATAATTAATGTCAATAATGAAAGAATAGGATATTTTAAAGGAGGGAGAGGCCTTAGAAAAGGGGATCCCATCTATCCTTATATCTTCACCATTGTTATGGAAGTTCTAAGCCTCCTCTTGAAGCATCAGATAAATGAAAATGGCAATTTCAAGTACCATTGGGGATGTAAAGAGCTGCAAATTTCACATTTATGCTTTGCTGATGATTATCTTGTTCTTTGTCATGGAGATGTTAATTCAGTGAAAGTAGTAAAAGCAGCTTTGAACAAGTTCAGTGAAATCTCTGGTTTGCATCCTAATATAGGAAAGAGCACTGTGTTTTTTGGTAATGTCCAGGGTCCTATCCAACAATAGATTCTTGATATCCTTCCTTTCAAAGTTGGATCCTTACCTGTCTCATACTTGGGAGTTCCTCTCATATCCAAATAGATCAGTTTTACAGACTATAAATGCCTAATTGATAAGGTTAAATTAAGGGTCTCTAATTGGAAGAATAATATGTTGTCATATGCTGGCAGACTCCAGCTTATTGCTTCTATCCTCTCAACCATGCAACTATATTGGGCTTCAGTATTTCTCTTACCTAAAGCTGTCACCAATGATATCAACAAAATTTTAAAAGGGTTCCTATGGTGTCAAGGTGAATTGTCTAAAGGTAAAGCTAAGATAGCATGAAAACAAGTCTGCAAACCTAAAGATGAGGGTGGTCTTGGTATTAAAGATCTTGCTTTTTGGAATGAAACACTTCTAACCAAGCATATGTGGAATGTGGCTATCAATAAGGATTCCTTATGGGTCAAGTGGATTAAAACTGTAGGGCTAAAAGGTTCTAGTGTCTGGGAATTGGAATGTGAATATAATTCAAGTGCAGGATGGAAGCATCTTATGACTCTTAGGGACAAAATGAGAGATCATGTTATCAGCAGAATTGCGAATGGAGCTAGTATTTTTCTATGGCATGATAAATGGTGGGGTCCTGAACCTTTAAGTCATCATATCCCCATGGATGCTATAACTCATGCAGGCTTAAATCAATCTTTAAAAGTCAAAGACATTATCCAAGAGGGATAATGGTGTTGGCCTGATTGTTGGAGCAATGTTTTCCCTGTTATTCAAACAATCCCTGTGCCTGACTTGGATGAGGAAACCAATGATAAGTATCTATGGCAAACCATTGATGGTAGAAGTGTCACATACTCCACTAATAGGGCATGGAAAGACTTGAGAACAAGAAGTCCTAGAGTGGAATGGAGAGATCTTATATGGTTCCCCAACTGTACTCCCAAACACTCCTTCACAATGTGGATTGCAGTTAATGGAAGACTATCAACACAAGATAGGCTATGTAAATGGTACCCTGAGAAACAAATGAGTTGCTCTTTGTGTGAAACTTGTCCTGATTTTTTAAATCACCTTTTCTTTGAGTGCCCCTACTCAAGTGAAATATGGTCAGACTTAAAGGTCAAGTCCAATCAGGAGAATATCCCTAATAAATGGGAAGATATTGTGAGATATATGGTAAACTTGAAGTTCAACAGATCAATAAAAAGTGTGTTGAGAAGAATAGTGCTTGCAGCCTATGTCTATTACATCTGGAATGAGAGGAATGAAAGATTATTTACTACTGAAAAAAGGAGTACAAAAGACCTTCTTTCAACTGTGATTCACTATATCAGACTGAAGCTGGCCAGTTTGCAAATTAAAAATACTACTCAAGCTGTGGAGATTGGCAAGAAATGGAAAGTTGTGATGAATATTAAGAGAAATGATTGTGATCTCTTGGAAGAAATCTGATCTAAGGTTTGCTTCTAAGGAAGAATATAGTCTGTTTGTTTCAGATCATTGCAATTGAGAAGTTCCTTGTATCTTGGAGTCCTAACTGTGTGACTGTACCTACTATAGCCTCTTAGTATCTTCTGGTTTGGCCTTGGGAGGGAACTAGGAAGCTAAGTTTGGGCGATGTGGAGGTCTATCTCGATATAAATGTACCATAAAGTATGGCTTCATTTTGTGGAGGGTAAATGATCTTGGAGGGGAGTGCAAGTAGTGTGGAATTGAGAGTGGTGAAAGATGACACTTCATGGTCCATACTTTGCAATCCCACAGGAGGTAATGGTGGTCATCATGGAGGGAGAGTGTTTCCAAACATCCAAGCCTTCCTAAGAGAGGAAATGTGGGGTGTTTGGAAGAGCCCCCACACATGGATGGGTGATGGTTCCTAGTAAAGCCATCCTCTATTTTCTGCTATTGCTACTGTGGTGGAAGGTTGAGTGGTGTAGTAGAATAAAGAGATGGAAATGTAGCTAGATGGTAGGTGCATCTAAGGTGAATTGAAGTATTTGATGAATCTCTGAGTTGATGGATCAAGATGGTTTCTGAATGTGAAGTAGCCTGGTAGACATCAGACATGATTCTTTGTTCTGTTTTGTATAGATATATCATACACCTGTATGTTTGTTTGTTTCTGATTTGGGACTTGTCCAAATCTTGATTATTATCCTTATTTGTAAGTGTTTGAAGCTAATATAATTCACCTTTTGCACAAAAAAAAAAAAAAAAAAAAAAAAATCCTCTTCCATGTAGTTCCAAAGTCACAATCATCATCGTATAAGTCTTTAATTACCTCGAAGCCTAGTACTGTGGCTTCCATGGTTTGCAAAAGACAATGCCTTCGACTTAATGCATCAGCCACCTTATTCAATTTTCCCGCCTTATGGTTAAGAGAAAATGAATATGATTGGAGAAACTCAGCCCATTTGGCATGGCAACAACTAACTTTATGTTGATTAGTTAAGTATTTCAATGCCTTGTGATCCGAAATCCAATTTAACATAAAACAACATTTCAAACTTCCCATAGTAATAAGTGGGCTGTTTGTTTGGAGAGTATGGGTTTGATGGTGTTTGAATATGTTCGTTATGGGTTTGAAGAAATGGGTTTGATACCCATAAAACTCATGCATTATTCATACCTACCTAAAGGGTAGGGTTTCAAAATGCATACGTATTCTGATTCCCCTATCTTTTCATATACATACCCATAATGATTTCGCAGTGCAATTTTTTTTAAAAAAAAAAGTGCCACCCAATTTTGGCCAGTTTGACGCGTATGTCTTGTTTGAGCGAAGGCTTTAGTTTTACCTGTTTGAGCCATTATAGACCGAACATTGCGTGAATCGACCCATTTATAAGTAAATGGGTTGGAATTGCCACCTCTAGATGCATGTTCACCATTTTGCCTTCATTCTTGTCATTATGTAAATATGGCTGACATCATTCTCAAGGAATAAATCAGATAAGAAACTGACAAGGCGTAAAATTGTTATTATGATTTATTATTACAAAATTTGTGCAGTGTTACATGGTCAATGACTGCAATGCAACAATTGCAGGATTCAAGAGGGCTTATGCAGGGACGGAGCCAGAAATTTGTATTAAGGGGAGCTCAATTTTTCTTCCGGTAGTAATTTACAGTACTATTCTTTGCTATATAAATGGTAATGAAGATGGGAAAAGACTTGGATAAAATAAAGTACAAAATTTTATGTTTAAACATAATAAAAACTAAAATTCAATAAAACAAGGTGAAAAGACCGAGATGAGAAGAAAATAAATAAAAAGAACAAATTTTAAAATGTGACTCTCCATGCTTTTTAACTGACCAACCCCACGTGACTAAAGCAATACTTTACCTTTTTTTTTTATCTATACTATATTATAAAGCATTTGGGACATTCCTAAAAAGGAAGGCTTAAAAAATTAAGATTCAACACTTGCTAATAATGGCAAATTTTAATAAGTACATCTATAATAGCATTTGTTGCAACACTTTAAAGCACTTTTTTTATACATGTTTCTAAAAAAAGTAAATAAAAAAATACAAAGTAATTTAATATAAGAAAAAAAACGTCCATGACAATAAATACCTAATAAATGTTATTTTTAAAACACACCCCTAATATGAAAAATACTTTTTATTATACATATTGTACAAACTAATAAAACACACAAATCTTCATGCAATTTATATGTAAACAAGTTCATGGTACATATGGTTTTAAAAAGCGGACCGGCCAACGGGTTCAACCGGAAGCAGTCACCACCGGTTCGGCTAGCCCATAAAAGTCGTCCGAAAACGATATTGTTAAATCAATAGAGTTTAAAAATGCATACTAAAATAAAATGTTCAAAAAATATTATTAAATCGCAAGGGTACCTCAAGAATCAACATATGCGCCTTTTGGAATTTTTTTAATTAAACTTACCGTAAAAACTAAAAACTTTGTTTTATAAAAATCGGACGGTTTTTTCAAAGCAAAGGATGCAAAGTCCTAATTATATGATTATACACATTTACATATATCTATACTATATTATAAAGCATTTGGGACATTCCTAAAAAGAAAGACTTAAAAAATTAAGATTCAACACTTGCTAATAATGGCAAATTTTAATAAGTACATCTATAATAGCATTTGTTGCAACACTTTAAAGCACTTTTTTTATACATGTTTCTAAAAAAAGTAAATAAAAAAATACAAAGTAATTTAATATAAGAAAAAAAACGTCCATGACAATAAATACCTAATAAATGTTATTTTTAAAACACCCTAATATGAAAAATACTTTTTATTATACATATTGTACAAACTAATAAAACACACAAATCTTCATGCAATTTATATGTAAACAAGTTCATGGTACATATGGTTTTAAAAAACGGTCCGGGCCAACGGGTTCAACCGCGAAACGGAGTCACCACCGGTTCGGCTAGCCCATAAAAGTCGTCCGAAAACGATATTGTTAAATCAATAGAGTTTAAAAATGCATACTAAAATAAAATGTTCAAAAAATATTATTAAATCGCAAGAGTACCTCAAGAATCAACATATGCGCCTTTTGGAATTTTTTTAATTAAACTTACCCTAAAAACTAAAAACTTTGTTTTATAAAAATCGGACGGTTTTTTCAAAGCAAATGATGCAAAGTCCTAATTATATGATTATACACATATCTATACTATATTACAAAGCATTTGGGACATTCCTAAAAAGGAAGGCTTAAAAAATTAAGATTCAACACTTGCTAATAATGGCAAATTTTAATAAGTACATCTATAATAGCATTTGTTGCAACACTTTAAAGCACTTTTTTTATACATGTTTCTAAAAAAAGTAAATAAAAAAATACAAAGTAATTTAATATAAGAAAAAACGTCCATGACAATAAATACCTAATAAATGTTATTTTAAAACACCCTAATATGAAAATACTTTTTATTATACATATTGTACAAACTAATAAAACACACAAATCTTCATGCAATTTATATGTAAACAAGTTCATGGTACATATGGTTTTAAAAAGCGGACCGGCCAACGGGTTCAACAGGAAGCGGAGTCACCACCGGTTCGGCTAGCCCATAAAAGTCGTCCGAAAACGATATTGTTAAATCAATAGAGTTTAAAAATGCATACTAAAATAAAATGTTCAAAAAATATTATTAAATCGCAAGAGTACCTCAAGAATCAACATATGCGCCTTTTGGAATTTTTTTAATTAAACTTACCCTAAAAACTAAAAACTTTGTTTTATAAAAATCGGACGGTTTTTTCAAAGCAAAGGATGCAAAGTCCTATTTATATGATTATACACATTTACACATATCTATACTATATCATAAAGCATTTGGGACATTTCTAAAAAGGAAGGATTAAAAAATTAAGATTCAACACTTGCTAATAATGGCAAATTTTAATAAGTACATCTATAATAGCATTTGTTGCAACACTTTAAAGCACTTTTTTATACATGTTTCTAAAAAAAGTAAATAAAAAAATACAAAGTAATTTAATATAAGAAAAAAAACGTCCATGACAATAAATACCTAATAAATGTTATTTTTAAAACACACCCCTAATATGAAAAATACTTTTTATTATACATATTGTACAAACTAATAAAACACACAAATCTTCATGCAATTTATATGTAAACAAGTTCATGGTACATATGGTTTTAAAAAACGGACCGGGCCAACGGGTTCAACGGGGAAACGGAGTCACCACCGGTTCGGCTAGCCCATAAAAGTCGTCCGAAAACGATATTGTTAAATCAATAGAGTTTAAAAATGCATACTAAAATAAAATGTTCAAAAAATATTATTAAATCGCAAGAGTACCTCAAGAATCAACATATGCGCCTTTTGGAATTTTTTTAATTAAACTTACCGTAAAAACTAAAAACTTTGTTTTATAAAAATCGGACGGTTTTTTCAAAGCAAAAGATGCAAATGTGCAAAGTGCTAAGTGCTAATTATATATATATATATATATATATATATATATATATATATATATATATATATATATATATATATATAGTGTAGGGTTATTTTCAGAACCATAAAAAGGTCGAGAACTGCGAGAACCACCATTGTACTCCTAATAATGCATGATGTACATCATATTAATGCAAAATGGCATTTTTGAAATTATATACAACTTATTTTCGAAAAAAGCAATAAATTAAGGGTAAATTAGGTATTTTAATTCTCCATAAAAATAGCATCCTATAATAATAGAATCAGTTACTTCATTTTATTAGATCTGGAAAAAAAAAAAACTCATCTCTATCATTCAAAACCCTAATCATGCCTACCACAACATCACAACCGCCGCCTCCGTAATCAATATCAACGCCACGCTATTTAACCACGGGCGTCATGCGCATCGATCCACATATACCTAACGAATCAATATAGATGCCGATGTAGAAGATTATTATGATTGGAAAGGTTAGTTTATTAATTTTTGTTCAGAAATCTGCTTATTTATATGTAGCCGTTTTTTTTTGGGTATGTGGTGTTATGGTTTTTATAATCATTATGGTTTTAAATATCTTGCAGTGGTTCAAAAAGAAATGAAAGGAAGATTTATATGAATCCTTAGAAAAAATCACATCAGGTATTTGTATTATCATGACTTATAACGTACAACTTTTTATTATTCTAACTTCTAACCAATTATATTCTTTTGTTAACTTGTTGTTTTATTTATGTAGAACTTATGTTATTGGGATTTATATCATTACTATTAACCGTTGGGACAACACCAATTACATAGATATAATATCGGAAGGCGTGGTCATGGGATGGCATCTGTGCGGTAGGGAGGAAGAGATGGCGGCGGGGACACAGGAGATAACCGTCGGAGGCTACTAACTTGGCAAATATGGAAGATACTATGAGGCAAATATTGGCTGGTAGTAGCGATGGAGACAATACTTGTGCAGAGGTATAAGGTACTTGTAAATTTGCATATGATCTTATTAACTTATTTAATGGTATAATGGGTTAACGATACAAGTGGGTCAAAGTGTCAAATGTAAACTTGCAATTAACGGGATGGATGACTTTAAAATACATACAAGGTCTAGACATATCAAATGGATAAAGGCGTTTTGTTGTTTGGATTGATATACACATGCCTCAAAAGTGTTCCATCTCATTTTATTGATTTCGACTACATATGTGTTTGGATTGATATATACATAAGTGTTCCATCTCATTTTGTTGTTTGGATTGATATATACATATGTGTTCCATCTCATTTTGTTGTTTGGATTGATATATACATATGTGTTTTGATATATACATATGTGTTTGGATTGATATATACATAAGTGTTCCATCTCATTTTGTTGTTTGGATTGATATATACATATGTGTTTTGATAGTTTTAGAGTTTAAATGTACAAAATCACGACTTAATAATATTCATGATATGCTTTTAAAGGTTCATGCAAATTATGTTATTCGTAGAATTTGGTTTACTTTGAATATTGAACCTCTATATTAAAGAAATTGTAGAAGTGATATGACTACTTTGCAACCAAGTAATTTGAGATCTTGACCTCTGATGACCTTGTTGTATTTAGATGTTTTGGAATAATTGCAGACATATGTGTTTTTCATTTATCATTGTGCATATGTGTTTTGTTAATTTTTATGATTAAATAATTAGTTTATTAATTGATTGTGGTTACAGGTACGAGTATGATGAGCAATATGAAGAGTGCACATTTATTTTGTACATATTATCTAGCGACAAGGTAGTTATGCTAAAGATTCAAGGAGTAAAGACACAAGTGCATGGCGTAAATACAAGTGCACATATCATGCAAAAGAAATCCAAAGTGTCCAAGGAGGAAAATACATGTGCATATGCGGCAACATATTTTTTGCTTTTAGAAATTTGTACTTAGAATAGTATATCACATGATTTTAAATTTTGTATCTAATGTTTTTGTTCTAAATTGACAATACATGTAAAATACATTTGTTTTCCATTCCATGTGCTACAAACACACGTAAATTTATATTATCTACAAAAACATATATGCACCTTACAAAATACATCTAAATTGAACACTATAAATACACGTAAATTTAGATTATCTAAAAAAACACATGTGCACCTCACTAAACACGCATGCTGAAGAAAAATATTATTCAAAAAAAAAAAAAAAGTTCCTAAATATGGGGAAAGAAACGTTTTTTTATTAACAAAAATTAAAAAATAAAATAAAAATGTACTTTTACTTTTATACCCTTTTAAATTAAGTAATAATAATTAATATCCAAAAAATCGATTGGTTGATGGTGGTTCTCAGGTTCTCGACTTTTTATGGTTACGAAAAGAACCCTTCCTATATATATATATATATATATATATATATATATATATTTTGAATATTAATAATTATATACTCTTTTAAGTAACCAACATGATTTATTGAATATTTACTTTTACTTTATCTTTATAAGTAATCTTTTACTTGTATCATCCATCTATGTGGGACAAATTTAACAAACATTATTTTTGAGAACTAAATTTTCTTTGTATAATGTAAGTGATTTTTAAAAGTCGATATGGTGTTATTAGTTAATGATAACTTATGACTACGGGTTATTGTCAACTTCTTTTATCTCATACATTTACAATATACCTACTACCAACTCATTATTATCACCACATCACGCGGATAATCTACAATTTTCATATGAAAATTTTTGTTATTGCATAACAGTATTCAAAACTAAAATTATCGTCGTCCGTATATCTATTGTATTGTAAAACATAGGTCTAAAAAAAATTTCGCACTGAATATTTTAATTGTATGACGCCCGCCGCTGCAACGCGCGGGTACCCTGCTAGTATTAATATAACATAGTCTTTATCTTCCCCAATTCAACCATTAACCATCTTCCTTTTTTTTTGAACAACAAATGAAATAAAACACTAGCAAGGAGCTAGAAATTAACCATCTTCCTCATTTAGTCTTTTAGACATTTCACAACCTGCTATGCTTAAAAAACCTTCTTAGAATCCGATCCAAATGCTTTATAAAACTGATTTTCAATTTAAGATCATAGAAGTTGAGGGGGGCAGATTGTGAAAAAACCTCAAAAACCCTAGGTGGCTCCGCCACTGTCTACGCTACAAGGTAGACTAGTTGGGCCAGTTTGGGGAGGGGGGCTGAGCACCCTCCAGCCCCCTACTGGCTCCGTCTCTGGGCTTATGCCAAAAAGCCAGCGCTAGATTACTTTTTGTGATGAAGGATTTTACTGCTGTACAGTCTGCGACAAGTATCGTTTTGCTTATGATACCGAAGCTTCAAAAGTTTTTGTACGACTCATGAGCAATAATGGTTTTTACACAATTGTTTGGGAAGCCCTTTTCCTTAAAGTGGTTTTTTGACTCCATTTCTTTGCTCATGTATCATTGATTTCATTTGCCTGTTTCGTGTGTTCATGGGTAGGATTAGTGGATCAGTTTTGCACATACAAGGTGTTTGTTTGTATTAATGAACTACAGGAAGATAGACTTGAACCATCAAGGGTCTAAATTTCCAAATTATATTGGATTCAAGAAAATGTTACTAAAGAAATGATGTATGGGTCACTTTTTGATCATCTTTTATCTTGATTTGTATACATTATTTGCAGATCAAATTTTCTGATTTAGTTGTCACATTATAATTTTACTCTTAAAAAAATATGGATTCTCATTAACACTAACAATTACTGGGTTGATTTTTTCAGAAAGTAAGATATATGCTTGTACATTGTAAGTAACGACATATGATCAGGTTGTATCATACTAGACTGAAACTGAAGCTTTCAACAATGCATAAATTAAAATGTAGTATGTGTATCAATATCATCGGTGGTACTACTACTTGCGAACATAAAATTTAGGGGTGGCAATCAGGGCTGGAAAGTCTAAACAACCCAATCCCTACTCAATGTGTATATGTAATAGAAAGGACGGACCCCAAAAAATGTGCAATTAGTATGCCATAGACAATACACCAAAGCACAAGCACACTCCAAACTGGTTAGTTTATAGGAGTGCTTGCAGAAAATTAATCACTGAAGACCAAATATTGGGAGCTTTATCAAGCAAACCATATGCTTCAACTGAGACCAACTTCTATTAGAAAAAAGCAAACCCAAAGAATAAGCGGGAATGGCTATGAGATCTCTCGTTGCAGACTGCACATTTAAAATCAGCATCTGAAATCCATTTACTCATTCTATCTTGAGTTTTCAATCCTCCATGGAACCTAATCATATCTAGGAGTGTCTAGGTATACATTGACTGTTTAACTTAGACCATGGAACCTAATCATTAATCTATATCATCTCACACATTCGAAATTGGAAAATCTTTTAACCTGCCTATGGTTGACTTACGTTTAACCTTTATTTTTCCAGTCGAACAAGAGCAGGAGGAGGGACAGAAAAAAAACTGTGCAAAGCTATCCAACCATTATCAATAACTAGAAGGGTACCCGCGCAATGCGGCGCCGGTTACCCAGTAACTATTTTTGTGGCGAGCAAATGTTTTTCAATTTAAACACTCCTTATTTAGCATGTCCCAAATACTTTATAACGTAAGAGATATATGTTTTTCAAAAGTAGAATATCTAAATTATTAATAGTGTAAATAGTTATCACTTTTATTTTTCAAATTTTAACATTAAATTGGTGGTTATAAGTTTAATTAGCTTTTTTCTTATAGACAATTCTATTAAAATATATCATTATTAAAGGGGTTACTATAAGGTTTAAATGAGACTTAATTTTCAAATTTTACATTAATTTTCTAATTTTCCTTTTATAGTAATGTTTTTTGTCTTAAAATTTTAAGACTTCCATTTAGAGAAAGTCCTAAATGCTTTATAATGTAGTATAGATATCGGAACATCCATTGACATATAAACACAGATATCAAATTATATATAATGCATTTCTCTTTTATCAAGGTAATCATATTAATTAAAATGAACTAGCTAAGATGCTAGGAATAATGACAATGAAACGATAATTCAGGCTAAAACAACCCTAAAACTACACTGACCCTAGACTTGCAAATGTGAAAATCTGAACAAACAAAGGAGGAACCCCCGCAATCCAAACCCAACCAACCAAACGCGTAACTACTTAGGTGCAGTCACCTGGGTTTCTGAAAAACGGGCGAGAAAACACATCTAGCTTTTTAATAAGCTAAACTTTGCATAAGGAAGACTTGGTTAGGTGAATGTGTATCAATTCTTTGATCTCTATACCTTGTTACCGTCTTCAATGAATGATAGTATTTGACTCATCAAGTAAGAGTAGTGTTTCCATGTACGAATTCACTCAAAAGGAGTCAAAAGTTCCATTAATCCCAATACCACTGGTACGGCCTGAAAAGGGTTCATAAACTTCAAGTGTAGACGAGTATGTATCATCACTATTTTCAATTATAAATTCCCCATTCTTTCTTATCTCCAATACTCTATAACGCAACCAACTATCTGGTGCCTTAATACTCAACATCTTAGTAAACGACTTGGTATCACCCTCCTTCATTATCCATACATCACAAAACGACATGTCACCATCATTATAAAACTTAAGCAAACCAAGAGACTCGTAGACCTTCGAGACCCCTAATCCATTCGTGTGCACTAACCTATCTGGAAGGCACACTTCACCAAACTCATGACTTTTCAAATCAAACGAAATGATCAAATTAGTCCTAATTCCTTCAGCCAATCTAATATTATCATAAGCACGCCAATAAATAAACCCATCGACAAAAACATGATCAAATGTCAAATCACAAGTTCTAAAAGTTGGCGGAATGTTAGACACACTTTTCCAAACACGTGTACTTAACATAAAAACCTCTACCTCCCAGTTCACCGTCGGATAACCAATAGTATTAATTCTAACAAGCTTAAGGTCACTAGTGTTGGGACAAACCCCAAAACCAATAAAAGTAAGCCCATCTGGTATTCGCAATGAATTAGATATAGGAATACCAACTGCTTCCCAACAGAAGGATTCCAAAGAACAACCATTTTCTCGTCCAAAGCATATTGGCGCGAACCGTATAAACAAAACAGCCCGTTAACGGAATTGACTGATAATATGTATCCTAGTAGGCTAACAGGGTGCGGGACGGTTAGGGAAGATTTCTGGATGGGAAAAGTATCATGGTCCACTATCGAAACATATTTTACTTCATTAGCTAACCTATATCTAACAAATAGATGGTGTTGTGGTTTGGTTTTACAAATGTGGTAACTGTTAATAAATTCAGAGCTATCGATAAGAGATTTCCATAGTTTCGAAACGGACCTGCATTGAAGAACTGATTTTACTGGGAGCATTTTAATGATTTCTGACTGAATTTCGAATGGAATGTTGTCTGACATTTTTTTTTGTTAGGGTTTGAATGTTGGAGTTTTTGAAACGACAGTAAAGTGGAACATATGCAGCAGCATCACTGATTTATGTTTGGTTATTTATAGAGCCAGCGTTAGGCTTATTAATTTGTTCTAGTGTTTGGGCCAATGGGCTTCGTTTACAATGGGCTATAGTGAATTGGTTGTAATAAAATTGTTTCACTTTTTAGGACTAGTTTCAAGAATTGTACCCATGATCCATTTGATTAAAAAGTACCGTGACTCAAACTGGGCTTGAGTCAGTTTGCTACATCAGCGTCACATCAGCAACTTATACACGCATCAAAATACGCCCTACCTCATGGTTTGAGCCAAAAGAGCCTCACCCACCATTTTTTCAAACAAACTAATTTTTCATTTATTCAAATAAAAATAGATATAATAAATTTTTTTATAAAAAGTTAAAATATTAAAATTAAAAAAATAATAATAATAAATACTAAACACATACACCTTCCAACAGCCCAACTTAAAAAATAAATAAATAAATAAATAAATAAATAAATAAATAAATAAAAAGAAAAGAAATTGTTAACTCTTAATCAGGTCCAACAACACTTTCCAACAACCCAGTAGCTCACTAAATAACACACATAAAAAAGAAAGAAAAAAAGAACAAAACTATCTTCTTCATACGTACCCTGCAAACACACACACATACATTGAAAAAAAAAACACACATACACACACAAAAGCTTGCACACACACACCTAAGGACGAAGCTTCATTGGGGCCGGGGTGGGCTCTCCCCAAATTTATTATCCTTTATGTATTTGATAACTAAATTAATATTAAAAAATTTCGTTTTGATAATATGACCCCACTGAAATTGGAAATTGATATTTCAGCCCCACAGTAATTTGGTTCAAGCTCCGTCAATGCACACTCCAACTAAAAACACAACACAATGGTTCATGGTTCTTAGTTCTTACATATGGTCTAACATAAGATGTGGTAATCATAAAGTTGTTTCTTGTTGAATTCTTGATGTTATATATATGGTCAACTAGTTAACTGATACATACTAGTAAAAAGATTCCAAGTGTGAATCATATTAGCAGAGTTTGAGGTTCAACTATATTTGGATATTCCTGGTTCTCAATCTCAAAAAGTTAATGAACTTTGAGAACTGTGAGTTTACTACATCAGATGGCCAGTATCTTGATTCTTGAGTACTTGAATCCTGCATACTCTAACTATTCTCGCAGACTTCAATAGGCCTGAGACAGGTAACTGTAAGCTCTGTCTGAATAGCTATTATAGCTACGAGGATAGTTTACTTAAAATGTAGGTTTCCGGATGTGTAAGGTAAGTAAACTTGGTGGGCTATGCATGTTGTTAGAAATAGAGAGATGTAAAAGATGAATCTTCTTAGTTCTAACAATGCATTGCTAGTGGACGATACGGTGCTATCACACTGGAGAAATTTATCTATCTTGATGCGGCTTATTTTCTTATGGTTCATTGCTTTACTAGTAAGGAGGTTGTTGCTAGTAAAATGTAAACTATATAGAAATAAAGGAAATGTAGTTAAGCATAAGTGTTTCTTCTCTTGTTAGGTCAATGTAGCTATACCTTACATGATGATGACTTTATATTGGAATCCCCATTAATCTATCAAACAATGTAGCGTGTTTGATATGGGTTGTGTTGATTACTTTGTAAAGAAAATGTAGTCATGAGGGTATGGTTAGTGAATATGGTCTGATTGGGTAGACAGAGTTGGTCAGTTGTATGCTTTAACCTGTTTCTATGTATTGTTATACTGCTTGCAGTTTTTATTCAATAAGGTCGGGCATGTCCAATTTCCTTCTTTGTTTTTTGTTGTAAATGTTTGGTATTAATATATATTCACCATTTCAAAAAAAAAAAAAATGAAAAAAGAAAAAAAAAAGACCTATTTTATAAATACATTAAATAATTAAAAACACAACACACACGCACTAAAAAACACAACACAAACACAAACACACCCATTTTATCTCTAATGGGCCAAATATGAATAAAAAAAAAGGTTGGCTAGTAAGAGGAAACATGCCAAATAGGTTGGACTTTTGAGGGGTCAAACAGATCTCAAAGAGTACTTTTGTATTTGACACAATAATTATTATAAGTATTATTGTAGTTTTTGGACAATAGTGTATCCAGTCAACCCAAAGTCCCAAACAGTGCAATCATAACATGTTTTCCGTTATTGCCCAACCCATTTAGCCACTTCTAGTCAAATATAAATAGGAAGCAACATGTACCTCTTAAAGTCATTGGGCAACTACTTCTGTGGACGTATAGTCCGGATTGGGCGAGAATGGGTCGGGCCGTGACAATGACCCACTCTACGCCTAAACCCTAATCCATGCCCTATAAATACATGGTGGATCTCCTTCGAGGACATGATATATGTGCGATAACATGACGAGTTACTCTAACCCTAACTCATCACATCGCACCGATACTAACTTGACCGTCGGAGGTGGACCCGGGCTCTTGCCTCGGGTCCACTCTAACGAGTTCTCTTTGTTGACAGGTCTACTTAGGGCTCGAGAAGGCGGCGAGCGGCCCGGGAGAGTCGTCGAATCCGACCAGCGCGATTATGCATCAACAAGTTGGCGCCATCCGTGGGACCACGAATAAACTATGTTTCGTGTTCTAATATTACCGAAAAGCAGAAATCAATTTCTAAAGTCGGTAACTCTAAAACCTTCGCATTCTGCCATGCGTAGAACTTGCTTTACCATCATATGAATTTAATATCACTTTAAAAGCACCTGCTTGTATTTAATAATGATGGCATGCACTTTTTACCCGCGTTAGGCCGTGCGTTAATTCGCGCACGATCGAACCAAAGAAAAAGTCCGCACGATCGGAGCTATTTTATCTTTTAGCCGCGAATTAATTCGCGCATATACTGTTTTTACGGTTGGTATGCCTATTCGCGCTTGTTTGCACGATCGAACAACGCAGTCACGATAAATCTACCCGCGTTAGGCCGTGTGTTTGGACATCTTCGCAGATTAGCTACGAGCGCGAACAAACACCACGATGCTAGTCAATCGCCATGAGCGCACTGGACAAAGGCCGTGGTCATGTTATGTTCATCTGCGATCATCCACAAACGTTCGAGTCTATGCGGTCACGATATATCCATCTGCGGCTATTAGTCGCGGTCACGGTATATCCATCCAGGTTTTTTTTTTTAAAAAAAAACAAAAAAACAATTAATTGTTTATGTAGCTTGTAAAACCTCGCGATAGGGGTAATTCGCACAGCCACTTCTCTTATGTGTTAAGTTCACAAGTTATGTGCTATATATTGCTTCACTTCATTAGGTTTTATATGTTTCGATTCGTGGCATATACTTTTAATATTTGCATTAAGTGTTTCTGTGAGCATAACTAAGTTTAATGCTCCTACACACGTAGCACCATCAAACTTGGGGGCAACCGGTATATACTACCACTATTTCCGTCTGCGTCACGCATGTATATTTGGGCGGTATTGCAAGCCGGTACAAAGCGGTTTAAATATTCGCACCATCTTGCCGCGGGGAGACATCCTCATCGGTTGTAAAGACGGAGTAATGCGCTCGAAGCATGTCTTACGTCGCACTTCTTTGTCGCGCGGTAGCAGCACCTGCTGAAGCACGTCTTACGTCGCACCTCTTTGTCGCGCCGCGCCGCACTTCCGCTACTGAAGCACGTCTTATGTCGCACCATCTGCGTCGCTCATGGGTACAAAAGTGCGCCGCACCGGGATGCGACATCACGGGATCCACTTTCACCATTGTGAGACTCTCACAATCGCAATGTCACTGTTACCCCAACTAACTATAGAACTACGTGTTCTTCTTACGGGGTCTTTACTGTCACACTGTGGCGGGAAACCAAGCATATGCGCTAAACAGGACAGCGCCATGGGTCAAGTGCGCATGGTCGCATTTGGGCTGCGCAGTATGGTCCAGTTGAGTTGCGCACACATGGGCCATGCCGTCATGATTGATTAGGCCTACGCGGCCATGAACAGAACTTAAGTCTAGCATAACATAGCCATGTACTATCTCATACTAGACTTGGGGGGCTTGTGGACGTATAGTCCGGACTGGGCCAGGAATGGGTCAGGCCCGGCAGACAGCGGCCCACTCTACGCCTAAACCCTAATCCATGCCCTATAAATACATGGCTGGATCTCCTTCTTGAGGACATGATATATGTGACGATAACATGACAGGTTACTCTAACCCTAACTCATCACATCGCACCGATACTAACTTGACCGTCGGAGGTGGACCCCGGGGCTACGGCCTCGGGTCCACTCCTAACGGGTTCTCTTTGTTGACAGGTCTACTTAGGGCTCGAGAAGACGACGAACGGCCCAGGGAGAGTCGTCGAATCCAGCCCGCGCCAGATTATGCATCAACAACTTCATTCATGCATATAAAAACCTTTATATAGGGTCTACGTTTCTTTTACCCTACCACCGCTTGAAATTTGAGATTTTACAGTTTGTCTGCTATGGTTGAGAACCAATGATGCCAGGTAAGTAATGGGTAGGACGAGGTATGGATTCGAAACAAATGGACAACGATGCTCACCGCTTCAAGGAATCCACCTTGATAATACATGGCATAATTAGGTTCACCACTCAATGGAAACACCAAAGAGATACAGAACAAAGATAGAAAGCTGAAAGCTTCAATTTTATTTGTAAAATCTTCTTAAAACTTGACATATTAGACTTGGCTTAGCACTCACTTATTTATAAGGGTATTGACACACCAAAAGACTTATTAAATAAGCTATAAATGACAATTAACATAGGAGACTCAAAAGGCTTGGAACTCAAAAGTTAGGAGATATTTCACAGCTTTTGTGTCTTGATTACTGGTTTCAGAACTTTTGCTTGCACCTGTATCATGCTCCCCTTGTTCAAGAAGACTCGTCCTCGAATCTCGACTTTCAGAATCTTGATAATACGGCGAGAGATCAGTAACATTGAAGATATCAGAAATTTCATAACTCTCTGGCAACTTTATCTTATAAGCATTATCACCAATTCGTCTTAATACTTTAAAGGGACCATCAGCTCTTGGTTTGAGTTTTGCATATTCTCCAGGAGGAAATCGACCCTTACGGAGATGTATCCACACCATGTGACCTTTATTAAATTGGACATGTTTTCGATGTTTATCAGCTCGTGCCTTGTACTTTTCATTTTGTGTCACAATTTTTTGTGAGCTTCTTCATGTAGTTTTTTAATAAACCTGATTCTTTCTTCTGCATCTCCACTGAACTAGTATTTTGTTTCAATAGGAGTCAAGTCTAGTGGAGTGATTGGGTTCAAACCATAAACAACTTCAAATGGACTTCGACTAGTAGTTTGACTAGTTGAGTGGTTATAGGCAAATTCGGCATGTGTTAGTTGCAAGTCCCACTCTCTAATATCCTTTTTGATCAAGCTCCTGAGAAGATTTCCCAAAGTCCTATTAACAACCTTCGTTTGACCATCAGTTTGCGAGTGACATGTGGTGCTGAACTGTAGCTTGGTTCCTAGTTTCCTCCATAGTGTTCGCCAAAAATGACTCATGAATTTCATGTCATGATCTGATGTAATTGTCTTTGGAATGCCATGAAGCTTGACAATTTCTCTAAAATAAAGGTCTGCAACATGAGATGCATCCATGGTTTTGTTACAAGGAACAAAATGTGCCATCTTAGAGAATCGATCGACAACAACCATAACTGAATCTTTATTTCTTTGAAAACGAGGCAACCCAAGTACAAAATCCGTACTAACATCTTCCCATGGAGAATTAACTGGAAGAGGAGTATACAAACCTGCATTTCTCCCATGACTTTTAGCCTTGTGACAAGTAACACAACAATCAACAAACCTCTTAACATCCTGTCCCATCTTAGGCCAAAAGAACTTTTCTTGAACATCGAGTTTTGTCTCGCCCAAAATGTCCTGCTAGCCCCCCTTTGTGTGTCTCTCGAATAATTTCTTCTCTCAAAGAGCATTGAGGAACACATAACCGATTGCTCTTGAAGAGAAAATTATTGTGGCGTAAGAAATTATTAACGGGTCCCTTACAACAACTCTTCCATGTAGTTCCGAAGTCACAATCATCGTCGTATAAGTCTTTAATTACCTCGAAGCCTAGTACTTTGGCTTCCATGGTTTGCAAAAGACAATGCCTTCGACTTAATGCATCAGCCACCTTATTCAATTTTCACGCCTTAAGGTTAAGAGAAAATGAATATGATTGGAGAAACTCAGCCCATTTGGCATGGCAACAACTAACTTTATGTTGATTATTTAAGTATTTCAATGCCTCGTGATGCGAAATCCAATTTAACATAAAACAACATTTCAAACTTCCCATAGTAATAAGTGGGGCAAATGACAAAAAAAATGCATCAAACTTGACACTTTATGTCATTGTGTGTTGCCAACTACTCCGTATTTTTTTATTGTATATACTGAACTTTCAAATTTAGATCATTATGTGTATTTTGTGACTATTCTGCCATGTAAAATGACCATTTTACCTTTTAAAATTTGAAAAAATTAAGGGTAAAATGGTCACAAAATACACACAATAATCGAATTTTTAAAGTTCAGTACACACAATAAGAAAAAAAATAGTTGGCTACACACAATCATAAAAAGTGTCAAGTTCAATGCATTTTTTTGTCATTTGCCCTAATAAGTGGGCAGTTTGTTTGGAGAGTATGGGTTTGATGGTGTTTGAATATGTTCGTTATGGGTTTGAAGAAATGGGTTTGATACCCATAAAACTCATGCATTATTCATACCCACCTAAAGGGTAGGGTTTCAAAATGCATACGTATTCTGATTCCCCTCTCTTTTCATATACATACCCATAATGATTTTGTAGGAAACGGTGTACACTTTATTTATTAAAATCGGATTACAATCACAATAAATAAACTAACGAAACAAATTAACGACAAATTAAATAGCAGACGAATGGGGTAGAAGCGGAGAGCAGGACTCTATAATAATCGTAAGCGAAAGTAGTAAATGTCACGAGGCTCGTATTGAATACGATTCCTTAAAAGCAGTTCGCCGTCTGTTTCCTAGGTTACAACGTCACGTAGTTGTTGCCTGTTGGACGACAAACTTGCACGAAGATCGTGAAAACCTTGCGTGTTTCGATCGAAAAATCATTGGAACTGCTACGTAATGGAGCTGCGTTTTAAGCGTGCATCAAATCGAATGAGTGCGTTTTATTTTATAGGCAATACCTATCTTGTTCGACAAGACAAGATATACACGAGAAAATAAAAGATATGCATATCTCATTATACAAAACACGATTTGCATATATCATTAAGACTTAAGCACAAAGTCTAAATCTATTCCTAAAATAGATTACGAATATTCGAAACTATCAAATAAGGAACCGAATTCTCGACAAAAGATACCCGCGTAGGCGAGATTTGGGCTGCATTCGTGTCTGCGGTCGCGGGCTCGCATGAGTTCGAAGCTTGAACCCATTTGGCCCGAAATCACGAAATCTGCACCCCTAGCACGTAGGTGTTGGAGTAAAACCAACAAATCATTTTGAAGGTTCATATCAAGATTTCTATATAAACATACTCCCACTTCCTTTTCTAGGCGATGTGGGATGTGTTTGTTTTCCCAAATTTGTGTTTCACGTGTCCCACTTTGAGACACGATATCTCATTCATATTAACTCCATTTTGGACATACTTTAGCTCGTTGCGAAGCTCTCGTCGAGGAGAACGCAAAGCTATCAAGAAATATAAATATATATAACATATACATATATTAAATAATGTCCAAAATTTTGCAAAACTCATTTTGCAAAACTATTTTCCAACAATCCCCCACATGAATGGAAATCGGTCGAAAACACACGAAAGTTTCGGTGAAATTTCTGCGGTTAAGTCTTGCATAGGATAGGTAGGTGTAACCCTTTGAACCTTCCCTTGTGAGATGCACTTAGTCTCCTAGATCTGAGTAGACGCGATGTCCTTGAACTCATCATCCATTTACGTGAGCGACATTACACTTCACACAAGACTCTCCACGACCTTTGTCAAGTCCTCATAGTCGTGTTCGTTATGGTCATGAACACTAGCACGGTTCTGCAAGAGCTCTTAGGAATTGCGCCCACATTTCCCTTGAGCGACCCACTTCTCTCACATAGGGATTTCATCTTGAATCATTAAAACATATGTTTTGTGATTTCATCTTGAATCATTATGCTTTATGATTTCATCACGAATCTTTAAAGCCATATGTTTAACCTTTCAACAAGTCACATTTGTTATAGGAATGGACTAGGAAAGTTACAATATTTAGTAACTCCCCACATTGACGTGACTTCCCCACATTTCTATGATTAGGTTGTCCTATTGAACCCGGATCTTGGGATCTCCAATCAACTGGGTTAGGTTTTCCTTCATAGAAATTCATTCCTTCAAGGGCTTTAGTCCCATTCCTCTAGACGACTTACTTACTAACTCTCTTCAAGGATTTCGCAGTGCAATTTAAAAAAAAAAAAAAAAGTGCCACCCAATTTTGGCCAGTTTGACGCGTATGTCTTGTTTGAGCGAACGCTTTAGTTTTACCTGTTTGAGCCATTATAGACCGAACATTGCACGAATCGACCCATTTATAAGTAAATGGGTTGGAATTGCCTCCTCTAGATGCATGTTCACCATTTTGCCTTCATTCTTGTCATTATGTAAATAAGGCTGACATCATTCTCAAGGAATAAATCAGATAAGAAACTGATAAGGCGTAAAATTGTTATTATGATTTATTATTACAAAATTTGTGCAGTGTTACATGGTCAATGACTGCAATGCAACAATTGCAGGAATCAAGAGGGGCATATGCCAAAAAGCCTGCACTAGATTACTTTTTGTGATGAAGGATTTTACTAATGTACACTCCGTGACAAGTATCGCTTTGCTTATGATACCAAAGCTTCAAAAAAATTTCTATGGCTCATGAGCAAAAATGGTTTCTACACAATTGTTTGGGAATCCCTTTTCCTTGAGTGGTTTTTTGACTCCATTTCTTTGCTCATGTATCATTGATTTCATTTGCATGTTTCATGTGTTCATGGGTAGGATTAGTGTGTCAGTTGTGCACATACAAGGTGTTTGTTTGTATTAATGAACTATATAGTCGCATACTGCCTTGAACCCTCAAGGGCACCAACGAGAAATCTTTCCTGCCTTTAGACAACACATCAAAGCACCAATGAGAAATCTTTGCAGAAGATTAGTGACCAAAGGCCAGATATTGGGTGCATTATCAAGACGAACAACATAATGATAGAATATGTAGGAATACATTGACTAAACCAGATTAGCTTAGACCATGCAACCTAATCATGAATCTCAGAAATATCGTTTCACACATTAAAAACCGACGAAAACTCTATTAACCTGCCTTTAGTTGACTTCCATTTAACCTTATTACTCATGTTCATATAAGAGCATAAACAAACTGTGCAAAACTATCCAACAGTTAACACTAATATTGGCCAGATCCGCCTCACATATAAACACAAATATCAATTTATATAAAATGCATTTCACTTAAATTAAGGCAATTTTATAGATAAATTAAAAGCTACCAAGATATTAGAAATTACAACGACACAAAAACAAACGAAAATTCCGGCTAAAGCAACCCTAAAACTAAAACAGCCTTAGACTTTACAACTGTGAAGATCAAAACTATCGAAGAAGGAACACTTGCCATCCAAATTCAACCAAACGCGTAAACTAAAACACATAACCTTGCCACCATCGTCACTAAACGATAGAATTTGTCTGATCAAGTAAGAGCAGGGTTTCCATGTACGAATTCATTGAAAATAATAAAGAAACTCCATTAATCCCCATACCACTGATACGTCCGGAGGAGGGGTCATAAACTTCAAATACAGACGAGAATGTAACATCAATAATTTCACTTATAGCTTCGCCGTTCTTTCTTATCTCTAATACTCTATAACGCACCTGCCTTCATACTCAAAATCTTAGTAAATGACTTGGTAACACCCTCCTTCATTATCCATACATCACAAAACCTTGTCTCGCCTTCATTATAATACTCAAACAAACCAAGAGACTCATAGACCTTTGAGACCTCTAATCTATTCGTGTGTACTAAACTATCTGGAAGGCACACTTCCCCAAACTCATGACTTTTCAAATCAAACGAAATGATCAAATTATACCTGATTCCACCAGCCAGTTTAATATTATCATAAGCACGCCAATAAATAAACCCATCGACAAAAACATGACTAGATGTCAAATCACAAGTTCTAAAAGCTGGCGGAATGTTAGACAAACTTTTCCAAACACGTGTACTTAACATAAAAACCTCTACCTCCCAGTTCACCGTCGGATAACCAATAGTATTAATTCTAACAAGCTTAGGGTCACTAGCGTTGGGACAAACTCCAAAACCAATAAAAGTAAGTCCATTCGGTAATAGCAATGACTTAGATATAGGAATACCAACTGCTTTCCCAACAGAAGGATTCCAAAGAACAACCATCTTCTCGTCCCAAGCATATTTGCGCGAACCGTATAAACAAAACAACCCGTTAACGGAAGTGACCGGTGATATGTATCCAAGTAGGCTAACGGGATGCGGGACGGTTAGGGAAGACTTCTGGATGGGAAAAGTATCATCGTCCACAATCGAAACATATTTTACTTCATTAGCTAACTTATATCTAACAAATAGATGGTGCTGTGGTTTGGTCTTACAAATGTGGTAACTGTTAATAAATTGAGAGCTATCGATAAGAGATTTCCATAGTTTCGAAACAGACCTGCATTGAATAACTGATTTAACTGGAAGCCTTTTAATGATTTCTGATTGAATTTCGAATGGTATGTGGTCTGACATTTTTATATATAACTTTGTTAGGGTTTTTGAAACAACAGTAAAGTGGAACACATGCAGATTCCCTAGATTTGTATTAGGTTATTCAACGTACAGTGTTTGGGCCACTGGGCTTCTTTTACAATGGGCTATAAACGAGTGAATTGGTTATAATATGGGTAAGTAAGGTGTAGAACTGTAGACTATCAAACTCCTATCCAAGGTGGCTTTTTTATTCCATTTCTTTGCTCATACATCATTGATTTCATTTGTTTATTTCAAGTGTTCATGGGTAGGATTGGTGTGTAGTTGTGCACATACAAATTGTTTGTACTGATGAACTGTAGGCACATATCTGACTTGAACCCTCGACGGTCATAATTTTCAACTTATTTTGGATTCACGAACATGTTACCAAAGAAATGATGTAAAGAGTCCTTTTCTGATTTGGTTGTCACATTATAAGTGATAATTACTCGATAGTCTTTTCAGGTTTTATCTTACTAGACTGAAATCGAAGTTTTTAACTAAACAAAACGAAATGTGTAGTACATGTATCAACATCATCGGTAATATTATTACTAGTTCTCTCAAACTGGACCATGACGCCATGAAGCACCTTCAAATTTTGAACTAGCGAACAAGAAATTAAGGGTGGCAATCAGGGTTGGAAAGTTATTTTATATTTGGCGGTTTCTTTTACAGGATGTTAGACGATCAAGTGGTCGTTTGTTCAAGCTTTTTTAGACAATTGTGTAAGATATTGACAACTGTTACTTTGATTACTAGCTTATAAGACCCGTTGACACCGGGTTATATTTTAAAAAAATAGATAAATGAGATGATAATAAAAGTAATAAGATGAAAAAAGATGTCGCAAAAAGATGAAAAATTAGTATGTAAACAAAATAAGAAAAATAATGAAAGAAAACAAATAGTGAATATGTTATTTATTAATATGAAGTGATAAGTCAAGTACAATATAGAGTACAATTATTGTATGTAATAATGTAATAAACAGCCATTCACGTGGTCTTCAATCTTGACAGCCTTCAAAAAGAAAGCGTATGTATTGGGAAGTAGATGAATTGGTAAGGCAATAAAAATTCGTCGAGAACCTAACAAACCATGAAAAGAATGTGTAAGTAAAACATTTGTGTGAATTACAATAAACATGTAAAAAACAAATTCGTATCACATTAAGTGAATATCCGAACATACCATTGATAAGCGATCAAAGACCGTGAAGAACCTCTTTATAGACTACATTTGTAGTAGTCTTTAATAAATTACTATCGGCATCGAAATAACAACCTTCAAACCTTTTTGTTTTTACGCGTGAAAGAGCGACATATAATTGTCCGTGTGTGAAAGCAGGGCGTGGTAGGTATAAACCAACTTTCGAAAGTGATTGTCCTTGGCTCTTGTTTATCGTCATGGCAAAAGAAACCGACACGAAATTGTTTGCATGATCTTGAGTGGTAAACGTTTATCCGATGGAGTAATTTTCAACCTTGGAAGTATAACCGTATTCCTAAAATGTGTTCCGTTAATTATTTTGGCTTGAATAGAGGCACGCGTTAATTTAGTCACTTGAAGCCTTGTCCCATTACATAAACCTTGTGATTGATTAATGTTTCTCAACAACATTATTGGGACACCGACCTTCAATGCGATAAACAAAATAACGAAAAAAACGAAAGTAAACAGGGTGAATCATTTATTCGAAAGTAATATGAAGTAATAAGTCAAATATAGTATATAGTACAATGCTTGTAAGTAATAATGTAATAAACGCCCATGCACGTGAGCTCCAATCTTGACCGCCTTTAAAAAGCTAGTGTTTGTAGTGGGAAATTGATAAATTGATGCCAATAAACATTTATTGACAACCTAATAAAGTATAAAAATAAAGTGTAAGTAAAATATTTGTGTGACTGATAAAACATGTAAAAAACAAAGGCATATCACATGATATGAATATTCGTACGTACCTCTTAAAACTTGATAAAAGACCGTGAAGAACCTCTTTTATAGACTACATTTGTAGTAGTCTTTGATAAATTACCATATACATAAAAAACAACAACCTTCAAACCATTTTTGCTTTTGACGCGTGAAAGAGCCACGTATAATTGTCCATGTGTGAAAACAGGACGTGGTAGGTATAAACCAACTTTCGAAAGTGATTGGCCTTGGCTCTTGTTATCGTCATGGCAAATGAAACTGACACAGGAAATTGTTTGCGCACGATATTGAGTGGTAAACATTTATCCGATGGAGTAATTTTCAACCTTGGAAGTATAACCGTATTCCCAAATGTGTTCCGTTAATTATTTTGGCTTGAATAGAAGTTCGTGTTAATTTAGTGACTTGAAGCCTTGTCCCATTACATAAACCTTGTGATTGATTAATGTTTCTCAGAAACATTATTTGGACACCCAACTTCAATGCAAGCCTATGGTTTGGAACACCTCTAAATTTTAATCCGTTGATAAATTCCGGTGAAAAAACGGATTGATCTATAGCACCATCACATTCATAAAAATAATCATCTAAAAAATAACAATTCATCTAAAAAATGCCGCATAAAAAGTTTATGTGAAGCATATAGGAAGTAGATCCAGCCATGCTCATCGAAAACAATGATCTAAAACAATTATATAGGAAGTAGATCCAGTTCTCCTCATAAAAAACAATCATTTAAAAAAGTAACAATTTATCTAAAAAATGCCAAATAAAAAATTTAATATGGACCATATAGGAAGTAGATCCAGTTCTGCTCATAAAAACAATCATTTAAAAATAACAATTCATTTAAAAATGCCAAATTTTTAGTTTTATATGGACCATATAGGAGTAGATCCAGTTCTGCTCATAAAAAACAATCATCTAAAAAATAAGAATTCATTTAAAAAATGCCAAATAAAAAGTTTAATGCGGATCATATATGAAGTAGATCCAGTCCTGCTCATAAAAAAAATCATCTAAAAAATAACAATTCATCTAAAAAATGCTGCATAAAAAGTTTATATGGACATAGGAAGTAGATCCAGTCTTGCTCATCGAAAACAATCATCTAAAACAATCATATTGGAAGTAGATCCAGTTCTGCTCATAAAAAACAATCATCTAAAAAATAACAATTCATCTAAAAAATGCCGCATAAAATGTTTATATGGACCATATAGGAAGTAGATCCAGTCCTGCTCATAAAAAAAATCATCTAAAAAATAACAATTCATCTTTAAAAATTTCAATCATTGTGTGTATTTTGGGACCATTTTACCCTTTGATTTTTTTAGCTTTTGAAGGGTAAAATGGTCATTTAACATGGTAAAATAGTCTCAAAATATACACAATGATCGAAATTTAAAAATTCAGTTTACACAATAAAAAAAAAAAGATGGCTACACACAACCATAAAAAGTGTCAAGTTAACTGCATTTTGAAGTGATTTGCCCTTTTATTTATCATTTAGGTAATCATAAATCCTATTTAAGCTTCTTTTTAATCATAGTGTTGCCCGAGGTTCTAATGTGTATACTTGGCCATAATTTGATTAATTGAGAGCTTCTTATCATGAAAGCTAAGAACGACTTTAGACATTTCATTCATGTTTACTATCTCGTCAATTCCTATGTTCAAGTGTTCACGAAATTTAAATATAAACATGTATAATCTACACACCAAGTCTACATGTAAAAAAAATCCCTTATTGTGGGGAATGTAACAAAAGTAAAGGCATCAGGATTCATTTTCATCCCAAACATGTATCCAATCATCATTCGACTTAAGATTGCTCATTTCACCTATATGAACACAAAATCACAAATCTCGACAGAAAGTGTGACTAAAGACTTTGTTGTTAAAAGACTTATATGTACTGAAGAGAAACTAAAAAGAATAAGATTGCTCATGTAGAGGCAATATATTAATGATGCAATAAACAGGTTTGTTAAGAAAATAAACGTACATGTATTCTCTTCTCTTACGGATCATACTGACTTGTAAAATCAGTTGGCAAGAAAATAACTTTTTTTCAACCCATAAACTCTCAACCTTTTCAAATATTTGATCGATTTAAGCTTATTAACTTATTGTCAAAATATTGACAGTATGGGTGTGATTTCATTTCAAGTATTTAAGTAAATCAAATTTTTGACATTAAGGGTAGTTATGCTACATAATAATATTGATAATTCTAAGAGGACGTAATATATATTGAAAAGCATAAAACATTATATACACAATCGTGAAATAAAGGATAAACATGCCGCAATATGTAAAGCAATCGTGAAATAATGGAAAAACACATTAAACTACAAAATTAGAGTAACTAATATTTGTTATGATTAATGAAATAATATGCTTCTCATACCCTGTCTTGGCGGGATTGGGTTTGTTGTTGTTGTTGTGAATGGAATAATATGTTTGTGTGGGATAGTTCTAACTACTAAATGTGAATCAGATGTCATGTTTATTGTTAGCGTATAACATATTTATAACAAAGAAAACAAATGTTCATATATAGCTATAGTGTCCACTTTTTTCATGTTAAGTCTTCTTTACTCATTTGATCAACTTTACCTCTCTTTGATCCCCGTTTCACCTGTTCATTTAAACCATGTCAATTGCTAAAATAGGATAAACTGAAGTCGTATAGAGTGGGTTTTGAGTAACATAGTCAATTTTCAGAACCAATATGTAATGTCTGATGAGAAATTATGACCAGATGAGGTGTCAAATACTGAAACAACCCACAAAATGCAGAACGGTAAAGATTCATTCAATATGTAAAATCTTGTAGTGAACACATTCAATATGTAAATATTCAAGAATCTATATAAAAGGCACATGCGCAAGTGAGAAAGGAAGAAATGTATGTTATAAGCAAAAAGTACCACAATGATAAATGATATGAATGAATAGAAACATTAAAGAAACATTTATAATCACTTCATTCAAGTTTTTTTAAAATACAGATTCTGCAATCATTCATCATCCCGGCACTTGTATCTTCTTACGATCTACGGAACCATCAAGGCCTGTAATAATTACTTATCAAAAATGGCATCTAAGAGTTAAGAATATCAATATTAAATAAACCTGAAAAAAGGTAATATAGTCAAATTTCTTACTTTCTTCTTATTATCTAACATATTTAATCCATAACACTTATCCCACGGTGGCCGAGTTGGAAAAAGCTTGTGACTAACTAAATGTGAAAGGTCTCAAGTTCGATTCATGGTTGCTGAAAACAAACTTGAAGTGGCTATGCCAATGTCCCCTAATGGGACTATAACTCTAACAAACCTTTTTCGGTTCAAGATTAAAATGAAAACATATAAGGGTATGTTTGTTTAAGTAGTTGGGCTTATGAGCTTATGGGACTATAAGTCTAACAAACCTTATATTTCTTAAGCCTATGTTTCCGGCTTATAATTCAGCTTTTGAGCTTATTTCCGTATTTCAGTTACAATGAGGCCCCAAGTAAAAAAGATAAGCCACACAAAAAAGGCTTATGAAAAATAAGTGTGGTTTTTTAAGCTTATTTTTGGGCATATAAGCTTATGTGGTCAAACCCACCCGAACAAACCCGTTTCAGCCCACTTCAACACCTACTTCAGCCATTTCAGTACCCAAATGTAGCCATATGATCCCCCATTTCAGTCCCCTATCCCATTTCCATTTTAGCCCCCAATTCAGCCCCCAAGCATACACATTTTAGTCTCATTTCATTAACGAAACCTACCTATTTCAACACCCAAACGCACCCACTAAAATGATAGAAAACCTTCGATATTTTTAAGTCTCAACAAATTTGATATTTCTTGAGTCTCAACACCACGAAACTGACCCATATAACCTGTTTATAGCATTAAATAGTCTTATAAATTCAAAATATTAGACAAAATATGTTCTGCATCACCGCCATCGATTTTTCCTTTTTGTATTCTTTACACTTGTTATTGAAAAACCTTGATGCTTGTACTTTTGGTAAAATATATCCAATTAAGAGAATTTATATAGTGAATACCTGAACATTTCATTTTTTTGCAATATTTCCTTTGGCTTGCACATAACATGTTAACCTGCATTGACACATCTACAACAAAAATTGACCCATTGATAAGGCAATGGGTCAAAAATGGCGCTAAAAGGTGGTTGCTTATGTTTGCAGTGTCGAAACCATGGGCTCCTCGACTTTGTCATCATCCTCATCCACCAAATTATACGACGACGCCTATTAAACATATTATCATATCAGATTGAGAAAATTTCTAAGAACTAATTTAATACAATTCCAAAATGGCTTATTATGTGTAGTCCTTGATTTAGTTATAGGTTGCTTTGGAGGAGTACGTATTGCGTGTATGAGATTATTTGTTATTCATACCTCGCTTTAATAACAGACTCAAAATGTTTTTCCTTTGAGAGCCACATAAGTAGTGTGTCAATCATTTATCCTTTCTAACAAAGTAGCATAATAGAAATGTCTAAGCATTTTAGAATTAGTTTCCTATTTGTCTAACCAAATCATCCTTTTAAAACTAAATTAATAATAGCATTTATTGGACTACACTTTATAATTGGCACTTCTTAGCTATTCAGGGTAAAGTAGATTAGAAACATCATATATACCTTGGTGTCCGAGATGACGATGAAATCTTGAGCTTTGAATGGATCAATAGAATAAGTCCTGTTTTATTATTATTATTATTATTATTATTGTTATTATTATTATTATTTTATCTTTTTAAAATTTTGGCATAATACCTGATGTTCTCATATTCTATGCTTTTCTTAACATAAACAAAGTTATATTGCCACCAATAGATTTATACATAGACATCACACATGGCCTTTATACCCCATCTATGCACAAACTTCATCAGGACTACTGTAATCACAATTATGAAAGACAAACAATAGATTAAAACACTATTTTAACCAATTACCCAAGTCTCAAATTATAAATATGATATTGCTATATAGTGAGGCAAATTGATCTATGTACATGAAGTTCCATAGCAGACTATGACCTTGTTCATTTATATTACATTTAGAAGTAATCATGTTCCATAGAAGATGACTAAACTTTCCATTAGTAGCACTTTTATAGTACATTTTAATACCCTGTAGATGCATGTTAGTTGGTTTCTTTGCATACACCACAGTCCCATGTATATTTACTTGGGTTAAAAGTAATCATGTTCAACTAATCAATGCTTGGCTTATAGACCCGTGGAATCACGGGATTTTTTAAGAAATTATGCATCAAGAAATTAAGTGTGTGAACAAAGTAAAAATAACAACGAACGTAAACACGTTCCATTATTTTTTGAAGGGAATAATAAGTAAAATATCAATTATACGATAAACAATTTGGTTTGTAACTATTAAGAAAAATAACTTGCATATATCGTCTTCTCCAACTGAGAAAATAGTCTTAAAATGGAAAGCTATGCAGTTAATATCAAACACTTAAGTAGTCCATGTATATTGCGTGAAAAACTAACTTGTTGATAACTTGAAGAGTCCATTTGATTTCGCCAACACTCATATATGCGGATACAAAAGTAAACGTCCAATTAAGTTGTTGTGGATAACGTTATATACATAGTAAATAAAGCATGCTAATATTTGTATATACAATTTCAAAATTGACCATTCACCTTGTAAGATCTCTTTGGAGACAGCGTTTGTTTGCATGTGAGATCAAGCGTCCAATAGTAATAATCACAAATATATAGCTTCAACTCTGAAAAATCCCCTTACTTGATAGTTTTTAATCTTCAGAAAAGCACTCATATACACCTTCACATAGTCAAGGGACATTTCTTCGCCTGAATATCTCTTTTGCGTTGCTTACTTTTAGCCAGTTCATTAAAACCCGTTTAAGGATTATCACCCTTTATGAGGTTAGCCTACAGTGATACATTCAAAACATATGATTTAACATGTGTTTCTAGAATCATTTTTATTAAGATAAACATCCAATTCAAAAATGGCATCACCTTTGGATAACAGGTGGCGATTCTCTTAAATTAAATGGATAACAAAGATAATATTAATATTAGAATAGTATGAACTCAGCTTTTAAGAAAAATAGATTAGTTGGTTTTAAAACTTACCAAATCAGTTACACATTTGCAATCATCCTAGGTTTTATGAGCACTATGTGATTCCATTCTTTAGCTTGGTTATCTCTTTTTGTTAGGAGGCCAAGTCTGAATAACCACTCATGGTCCTGAAAGAGAAAATTAAACCTGAGATTAGAAAATGTTTGTATGACTGAACATATTAACCTGATTATAATACAAACAACAACGATTCAACGATGCAACATGAGCAAGCATTCGCGAGACTTGAATACACATGACCTGATGATAGCAGAGTATGCCAAACAACTTTGGGGCAAGCTTTAAGATGGTGGACAACTTCTCAAGGGGAATGGTGCATTGATGCGGCTGATTCAAGGAGTTTTCATATTGGGTGACCGAGCTACCACACATCCAAGGGCTGAGTAACCCACTTCAAAACCCAAGAGAGCCGCTAGAAGACTCCAATAATGAATCGGGATTGTAAATTTAGATCCTAAGCGTCACATTAACTTAAATCCAGTAGTCTCAACTTTCTGTAAAGAAATAACATACCTCCAATAATTAAAATGAGCATGAAACTTTCAAGTCAAAATTATAGGCATAACTTACTATCCCTTGGTCTCGATTACTTAAGTCAAAATTAAAGTAGCCATGCCCATCGAACCAAATAAGGAATAGAATTGCAGCATACCATAGAAATATTGAGAGTCGCTAACCTCTTCGACTTGGAAATCTTGAGGGTCGTTGACCTCTTGAACAGGGCAATCTGGATGCATCAAGTCATCTATCTTGAAAGTAAGTTGTAAGGTACTTATAAGTTAGTTGCCACATAATATAAGCAAAGATTGTAGATCAAATAACATATCATTGGGTATATCTTATAATTTTTTTTTAACACTTTCAAGCATTGTGTGACACAAAGGGCTTATAGTTGTAATATCATTAAGTAGATCACATGCCACTACAATAAAGTAACCAACTTTTCAAATTGTATCAAGCTAATCAAGTTCTCAACCAATAGCAATCATTGTTGATTTCCTTCATTTTTCCCATAATCTAATTTGATATTGTACCAAATTGCAGAAAGATAGTTGGATATCTAAAAGACCAGTGATTCAAATAAATATACAAATTATTCAACCATATAGATATCGTAGTCATACTTAAAGCACTAATATGTTTTAAAAAAATTGGGCATAGAAAAAAGGTTGTTTGCACGGTTAGGCAAACCCAATTAGATATGTTCTGACCCATACCAACATTTAAGTAATCATGTATATACATTGATTCAGACCCGTGCAAGTTTTTTTTTTTTTTTCAACTTTGACCCCGAAAGTTTAAGTAATGATGCCTTAAGGTCGGAATGCTATTCGCCAGCACCGTAGTTACACCCTTTAATGCATATCAAGTACAATGTTACAATGAGATAACAAATATCCATTTTTCAATGACCTAACAAATATACATAAATGAAAAGCAAAAAAAAGGCAAATCTTTAATTAGATGTGAACCATTTAGTAGAGATTACCTACGGAGCCATCCACTGATAGGTTCTAGTTTATGCGATCATCATCACTATTAATGATTATTCTCTTGGTAAATCGAAATCTGCAAGTAAAAGCCGGGTTGCCTATAATCCTGTAATATTAATGATAAGTCGCATTCATATCATTTTAACTACATAGAAAGATTACAATGGTTTATATGAAAAGGAAAACTTGAATAGATGAAACCAAAAAAAGTAACGAATTACCAAGACAATATAGGTATCAAACCTGGTTTGAATGGCATCGAAGGTGCTAGGAGCTTCTACATCTACGGATATAAACATCACAAAATTTTAGCCCGATGCCCTTGTTATTCACCTTAACCTCTCCATATTTCTTGTCTCCTCAACGTCCTCCCATTTAAGGACCTTTGACATAATACGGATATCATAAGGGTCATTTTTCACTTCATTTTTCCCATTTAAGGACCTGCTACAAAAGAAGAATTCCATTACTATAATCGTTGTTATACGCACACTAAACTTAAAATAAACGAATAAGAAAGGACGTTATTGATGTCTCCAAACTTACGATAATTGCAGTTTAAGGCATATGGTGACCTTTATAGAGTAGACTCAAGAAACCAATCAACCAATCGAAAGATCAAGTCGATTAACAATGGATAAAAAGTTCAGTATATACACCATACTTAACCTGCAAAAAAGAAGGACAACAATAGGGGCAAGTCATTTTGCATCATAAAAAGTAAAAACCAATGAAGGCGAAATGAATGAAGGCTTAGACCGGAATTGTTAAACCATACCTGATCACATGTAACTATACAGAATAACAGCCAATCACCGCATTTTCACCACTATTAACCCATGTCGGCTGCAAAAAATTGATCATGAGATACATATACCTTATTCAAACAGATTACAAACCTGAAAAGCTGCCAAAGCTGCTTCCCGGCAAATAAGAGAAATGTCAGCCCCTGTACAGCCTTCAGATAAACGACTCAACTCCTCAATACATACATCAGAACTGCAACTCATTCTACGCAAATGAATACTAAAGATCTCCTTACGATCTTCTTCATTTGGTGGGCCCACATACACAAGCCTATCAAAACGTCCTGTCAAGTTTTTATCATCAAGCCAATGAGTTGAAGAAAATCCCACAATGATGAAGAATGGATCTCAAGGTTCCATACATAAATGTTTGTTTAAATGTGTTAAGCTTCTATCTGAGACTTATTGGTTACAGATCATGAGTTATTTCATCCACCGTTTTATATGGCCTTTAACACATAGCCTAAAAGCAATAAACGAAAGGTGGTCTCGGCTTTAAAACTGGAAGACAACAAATTAGATATTAAATGTTTATAAAGCACAAAATAAAAGTTTTAGTGCCACGAATACAGATCGGGGGCTTTTCTATCATCATATTGTATATACTGTAATCCAAAACTTTTAAAGTTTGTTTACAACTTCCTGGTGTTACCTCACAAACGGAAACAATTTTGGAAGGGAAATCAGGAACATGTTAAGACACAAACCCATGAATCATGCACGAAGACACTATAGAAATGAATAACCGGTATATACAAATACATACCCGAAAGTAACGTAGGTAATTTGGATATTGTAACTGCAGGTTGGTAACCTGTACACGCAGCCTTTATCGTGTGCCTGCTTGCCCTAAATGTTGCTGGGGCTGCTGTTGGCGTTGTTCCAGTTATGTTGTTGGGCATCTCGTATTTGAACGTAGGTTTATCGTTGCGGGAATCAACCTTAAAGAAACCTGACTGCTCCCACCATTCATACCAAAAAAATATATACAAAATTTTGTTGGCCTAGTGGGCTTAAACTAATGATTTTTAAAGGCCTTTGGTTAAAGTCGTACTAATCACAGAACGGCCATTTCAGCGTAAGACACTACCTGTTGAAGTGAGTAACTGGTCGACGCAGGGGCCACGCATCAGGAACTAACCAATGCGTAAATTCATGTGTTTTTGTCATGAAAAATTGCATAGTTACGACCTTTATTACCTGCAAAAAAGGTATATTAAACTCGTCATTACCACAACACCAACAAAATGGAAAACTTCCAAGACTATAAGGTATCAAATAATTAAGGTTTAAATTTTCTAGGCTTATCCAATATAACAGTTGAACATTTCCGTACAATCCAGGCATTACGTCGCTGCATCATGCATATATATGATATAAATAACAACCTAGAAAGGTTGAAGAGCGGATTTTTTGAAGTTTAACCGCTAGCCGAAGTCAAACCCACCGTGGCTGCAAACAATGTTTCGATACATTTTTAGTTAGGGAAGCAACACTTAAGTTAAAAATATTAGGAACACCAACACACTTAAACACCTCCAATTCGAAGAAATGTAAACAGTGAAAAAAAAGTAAAATTCAATTGCAAAGGCTCAAACATACCACTTAAACCATGAAAATGAAAGAAAGACAATACTTTTAGCAGCGTACGGCTATCGTTCAGGTTAGTAATGCCGGCGGAATTTCTGCTGCTAACACGTAAATTCCTTGCATCGGGATAAGGTGCACATGTACGAATGTCTAAGCTACTGCTGGAACTCTGGAAAGAAGCATGAATTTTCGCTGCAACGTATTAATTAACAATAGTTAGCGTAAATATATTCGAAGATATGACATGACGAAAAAATTTATCTAAAAAAATTTATCGTTATTAGAACCTCAAAGGATAAGAGGACATCGCATTCTCTGTTTCTGATTATTCATTATCACATAACCAACTTTAAGACACATGACACATCCTAACACTTGCATAAAGTTAGGTGATGATACATGGCCTCAAAAGGGCTGAATCAGTCTTATCTGGTCTGTTTGTAGCAGCAATGACAATGACATTAACTCTCTGGTTCAAACCTGAATCAACAAATACATTCATCATGTTGCAATGAAGTCGATACATGCATAAAAAAGGAAAATAGAGAAACTCCTAATACCGTCTAGTTCGACCAGAATTTGACTTATAACACGATCACCAACTGAAACCAAACTCAATTTTCCTTCCCACGGATGTTAGCGAGACCATCTAAATAGCATGACCAGAGATAAAATAATAGAATTTACATAAGTCATATAGACACACGAACTCACTCGTTCGCCATTTTGTTGATCCCATTAGCCCCTTCCTGAAAACGATCATGGCTCCATGTGGTCCACGTAGTGACTTGTATGTCGTGCTTGGTACAACATCAGCATATTCAAAAGGAGATGGTATAACACAAGCAACAACCAACCCACTGATGTGTGCCATGACAGATAATGGAATAACTTTTTGTTTGTGGCAAACCTGTAAAAAAATGAGACAGTCAAAGATTTGAGATATCAAGACTCATCGATAAAAAGAAAAAATAGGACATTACTGCCATTTACCTTGTGCATACAGGCATAATCACATACTCGAGCATATGCACTTACACCCGATACATCCCCTGCACAATCCAAACATCAAAATATAGATTACTCCGAACTCACTACCTTTTTGTATCTCCAATCAGAACAATTAAATATTTTCTAATTCAAATAATAGTACCCGTTAAGAAAAAATTTCAAACATGGGTCAATTAAGGTGATCTATTCTTTAGCGGGTCAAACAGGCATACTGAGTCAAAATCCAATCTCTGTATTACTCGATCCAACATACATTCGTATGCCACCTTAGTATCCATAGCCTAAAGAAAAAAAACATAACTAATACCTCAAAAACTATAAGCATTACGCAAATTTTCAAAAACATACCTAGTTATGCAACTCCAACTGAAACATGAATGTCTGCACAATAAAACAAATGGACTCAAAACAAAACATAATTAAACGAAAGTGACACAAGTGGTGTTTTGGTTACAATACCTCCAGTTTCATTTTCAAAAAATTATAATTGAATCCGAAAAAAATAAAAAACGTATTATAATCAAATCCGATATAAAAAACGCATTAATTACTAATAAGTAAAATCCCCAATTAATATTTTTAGGGTTCTTATAAATTGATGCTTACCAGTTTTGATGCTAATTGACAGCATACTAATGAGTGGCACATGGAATCACCATTTGCTGCATAATTCCCTACAAAAATCAATGACAAAAACGAATTCATTAGTGAAATGATTAAATTTAAAAACTAAAAAAATTGAATAGATACAAATGCTTACCAATCGAATGATTGCTTCACCATAACAGACATAGCAAGCCTAAGAAGAAAGATCATTCAGAAATCATCCTCATTCAACAATTTTTATGTTCAATCAATTAATTAATTTTATAAATAAACCAAAATTACCTGAATCATCCTCATGCACTCCAAATGATTTTGAATATGATTGTCAAATATATAAAGACCAAATCGTGTTCACTTTTGATCCTTTTTTTGAATCGTTGACAAATTGGTTCTATTAAAATTGATTGTGAATTGATATTGGACCTGATTTTGAATGGGTATTGAAACTGATTCTAGTGTGTGAAAATGGTGTATTGGTGGAGCGGTGAATTGATATTGGAAATGATTTTGAATTGATATTGTAATGACAGATTCACATTTTGAATGAATGGATGAAACGCATAATTAAAAGTATTAATTAGTTGCCAGATTTGTGAGGAACAAAACTCGGTGGATATGAATGTGGATATGAATGTGTGTTGACGGTTATAATGAAAATTGAGAAAGAAGGTTGGGAAAAATAAGTCACATGATCAGCACATGTTTTTTTTAGGATGCATTTGGGTGTTGTACATTTGTGCTAAATATGGAAGTGTTTTTAATAATAAAATTTAATGCTATGCTTTATGGAGGTGGTACAGTATTTTAGTATATTAGATAGTATAGATAAGGGAAGAGGTTGTTAAGATTTGCATTTATATGTTCATTTAAGTTATTAAACTAATTTTTCTTTTTAACTTATGTTATTGAGCTTAAAAACACGGCATTTGTATTAGTTAACTCACAAAAATTATACGTTTAGATCATTGAACTTATAAAACACACTCGACGTATAAAAAATATTCGTTCAAATAACTCAACACCGACATATTTGAAAAGTGATTTAAATCTCACTTTATATAAGTTCAGTTAGTATTAAATAAATAAAAATGTAAAATAACTTAAGTAGGAAAAAAAAACGCAAAGCTTGGTAATCTTATCTAATATCGTTTGATTTTATACAAAACCAATCACTCGTTTATGGACCATTGTATACGAAGCCCAGTGGCCCTAACTGTACGATAAATAGCACACACGTTAGTTGTTTCAAAAACCACAACACTCAAACCCTAGATTTTCTTAAATATTTTTTTCTTAAAATGTCAGACCACATACCATTAGAAATTCAGTCAGAAATCATTAAAAGGCTTCCAGTGAAATCAGTGATTCAATGCAGGTCTGTTTCTAAATTATGGAAGTCTCTTATCGATAGCTCTCAATTTATTAGTAGTTACCACATTTTTAAGACCCAAACACAACACCATCGTCTACTTGTTAGATATGAGTCAGCATATGACATAAAATATGTTTTGATTGTGGACGATGATTCTTTTCCCAACCGGAAATCTTCCCTAACCGCCCCGCAGCCCGTTAGCCTACTTAGACATGTATCAGCGGTCAATTACGTTGATGGTTTGTTATGTTTTTACGGTTCGCTCCAAGATGCTATGGACGAGAATATAGCTGTTCTTTGGAATCCTCCTGTTAGGAAAGCAGTTGCTATTCCTATATCTAATTCAATGATTCAATTTAACGGAAAAACTTTTGTTGGTTTTGGGGTTTGTCCCAACGCTAGTGACCCTAAGCTTGTTAGAATCAATACTGTTGGTTTTCCGACTGTACTGAACTGGGAGGTAGAGGTTTTTATGTTAAGTACACGTGTTTGGAAAAGTTTGTCTAACATTCCGCCAGCTTTTAGAACTTGTGATTTGACATATAGTCATGTTTTTGTCAATGGGTTTATTTATTGGCATGCTTATGATGATATTAAATTGGGTGGCCGTAGGTCTAGTTTGATCATTTCGTTTGATTTAAAAAGTGATGAGTTTGGTGAAGTGTGTCTTCCAGATAGGTTAGTACGCATGAGTGTATTTGAGATCTCGAAGGTCTATGAGTCGCTTGGTTTGTTTGAGTATTATATTGATGCTCATACAATGTTTTGTGATGTATGGATAATGAGGGAGGGTGTTACCAAGTCATTTACTAAGATGTTGAATATAATTAAGGCACCATATAGTTGTGTGAATTATAGAGTACTAGAGTTAAGAAAGAACGGTGAAGCTATAATTGAAAAATATAGTGATGATAGAAACTCGTCATCTGTACTTGAAGTTTCTGACCCCTCCTCAGGACGTATTAGTGGTATGGGAATTAATGGAGATCCTTACTCGTTTTCAGTGTATTCGTACAAGGAAACCCTACTCTTAATTGACCAGTCAAATTCTGTCATATAGTGACGATGGTGGCAAGGTATAGAGACTGCAGAGTATCTACACATTCAACTATTCAAGTCTTCCTATTGCGAAATCTAGGTTATTAAAATGATAGATGCATTTTCTCGTACAGGTTTCAGAATACTGATGCGCTTAAGTGGTTATGCGTTTGGATGGATTTGAATGGCTAGTGTTCCTCGTTTGTATTTTCACAGTCTTTACTCTTAGTAGTTTTAGGGTTGCTTTATCCAGAACTAACGTTTCTCCATTGTAATTCCAAGCATCTTAGCCAGTTTTATTTATTTATTTATTTATTGCTTACAAAAAAGAGAAATGCATACTTTATAAAGTTATATTTGCATTTATATGTTAGATGGATGTTTTCATTATCTATACTACTATACTAGCGGTACCATGCATGTGGCGATAAGTATAGTTATATGTGTTTGCTTACCCGTTTAGTGAATTCGTTTCACAACACTTGAATGTATATGTGTTAGTTGTAAGTGTTTGTTTGGGTTACCCGTAGCTTTCCGCGACATCATTATTCCGCATATAGAAATACCCTCGCAATCTCTTACGCGTCAAACACTACCCCAAAAGTATATGATTTTGACGAATCAAGATTATATTGATTGAAATAAATGAAATAAAGGTTAAAGTTGTAAAAATTTGAATTAAAATAAAATAAACTCATTAAAAATATATCAAAATGGATGTTGAATTAAAGAGCATAAAATTTTAGAAAATATGGTGAAATTAGATTATAAAAAAAATAAGTAGATAAAAAGATATTTTAATTTAAAAATAAAGATGAATTTTTAGTTGAGAAATGACACATGTCATTTTATAATTGGAGCTCTTTATCTTAATTTTTAGTGGTTAGGAGTTAGGTTTGAAGTTTGTTAGAAGTTAGGCTTGGAGTTTGTTAAGAAGTGACACATGTCATCTCATGATTGGAGCTCCTTATCTTAATTTTGGTTAGAAAAACTCTTTCCATAATAAGCAAGTAAAAAAGTCTGAATTTTTAAGCCTTCTAATTTTAGAAGGCCTAAATGCATTATAAAGTAGTATAGATAAAGCATTTAAGCTGTGGGCTCCACAAAAAATTAAGATAAGGAGCTCCAATAATTGAGTGACATGTGTCACTTCTCTAACTAAAAAATAACAAAAATGAAGGAGCTCTAACAACCTAAAATAAAGAGCTCCAATAATGGGGTGACACATGTCACTTCCTAACTAATTAATCACCATTATTTTTAACTTTAAATATCTTTTAATTCGTTTAATTTTTTTATGATCTAATTTCACCATATTTTTTAAAATTTTGTGCTCTTTAATTCAACATCCATTTTGATATATTTTTATAAGTTTTTAGTTTTTACATTTTTAGTAGGTTTATTTTATTTCAATCAATACAAACTTTATTTATCAAAATCATTTACTTTTGGGAAAGTGTTTGACGGGAAAGAGATTGTGAATGTCTTTTTATATGCGGAAATAATGATGTAACGGGAAAGATACGAAAAACCCAAACAAACACATACAACTAACACATATACATTTGGAGTGTTGTGAAATGAATTCACTAAGCGGGTAGGGAATTGCAAGGAGAGTTGGGTTAGCAATTCATTTACTATATTTATCGCCGCCGCTGTGCGCGGGTATCTAACTAGTTAATGATAATGTTTGGATAGTTTTGCACAGTTCTTTCATGTCCCTCCTCCTGTTCTTATTCATGACAACAGAAATAAGGTTCAAATGGAAGTCAAGTACAGGGAGGCTAAAGGATTTTCTATTTCTAATGTGAGAAATGATCTTTTTGAGATTCATGATCATGTTGCCTGGTATGAGTTAGTTTGGTTTAGTCAGAGATTCAACATAGAATGAGTATATGGATTTCAAATGCTGATTGGAATGTGTGTCCTGCAAGGAGAATTAATATAGGAGTAATAGCCATTCCTTTATTCTTTGTGTGTACTTTTTCCGAAAGACTTTAGGGTCAGTTGAAGCATATGGGTTTGTCTAGATAATGCTCTCCATAGTTGGCCTTTTGTCATTAATTTTCTAAAAAGCATTCCCATAACAAAAATAAAGTGTTTGGAGAGTGAGTTAATGAGTTGCTCATTGGTGCTTTGATGTATTGTCTATGGCAAGAAAGAAACTCGATGCCCTCTAAACATCGATAATTTTTGATGTGGTTACTGGTTAGGTTTTGACCTTTAGGATTGAACTTGATAGCCTCTAAGCAAGTTAAAGAAGCTGTTGTGATATAGGGTTTTCATCTTTTTAAGACAGGCACGAGCTAATGCTCAAAGTTAATCATAGTTGTAATTTAAGTGATGGGTCATCTTAGTTCTAGTTGTACACGCTTTGACGTATGACTGTTTTATTAAAAGGTTTGTAAGAGTTATAGTAATTTGTTGCTGATGGTTGATCACTCCTTCGCTTCTCAGTGTTGGATCATGTGTTAGTGTGTTAAGAAACGGCCGGATAATAAATATCATGTGTCAGTGTGTTAATAGCTTTGTTTGGTAGGCCTTCCTAGTGCTTCTATCATTGGTTGCGGGAATGAGATGGTGTTTGGCTCTGAGCTATTTTTCGTTGCTGCTTGGTGTCTTTAAAATGCTTTAAACACTTTTGTACCATTAGTTATTTAGTATGTATGTATAGTTTAGCCAAGGTTGACTAAACATGTATAGTTTTTGCTTCATTGGTATTGGTTTTGGCAGCGGGACAGGCAATTTTGTCATAGGTTTTTTGCTTATTGTCTTCCCTATATATGTTTTTGAGATTAACAATATTTGGTATTTTAAATGAAAGATGACGTGTTAATTAAATTTCGCGTTTTAACTAAAATATTCCGATCAAAAACATTAATTAAATTCCGCGTTTTTAATTTTTATAGCAAATAACTAATTGATCGTCTGAGGCCATTTCAGTATATATATACGAGAAAATCTTTACTTACACCGTCGCCAGAAGACCTTGAATACTTGATTTTTTAAGACAATTTACTTATTCCTTTATCGAATATGTTCAATTTATGATTTGAATGTGACATTCAAGTTTAAACAGGTTTATCTCTCATGCTAGACGTATACCCGCGCAAAGCGACTGTGTATAGCCGCAAATAATTATACTTGCGAAATTGTGACTCTGGTTCGACTGTTGATGCAAAGCGTGTGTTTTTTAGATTAATATAGTGTGTTTTTGAAAAGTTGTCAAATTTGAATTGATCAAGATTAAGGTGTATAAAGGGATACTTAAGGATAATTTAGGCAAACTACATTAATTTAAGAGTAACTTACATCGTTCGTCCTTGTGGTTTGCGCTGACCGCAGCCGTTCGTCCTTTGACAAAAAAAAATGCACCGTCCGTCCTTAAGTGGCAAACGTTATGCATCGTTTGTCCCTCCATCCAACTGGCCCCACCAAATCCCGCTAACGTTCGTTAACTCACTTAACCCATGAGGGCATATCCGTCATTTCCAAACCCCCTTTTCCCGCCTATATTTCTTACCCTAGATACTTATTTATCTACCCCACCCACTCACATAAACCTATCTCTAATCCTGCTTCCACCACCATTTTCAAAACAAAGGGTTTTCTCAAATCAAATCAAATCAAATCAAATCAAATCATGGTTAGATGTCCTCGTTGTCAATCAGTTGCAGTTATGAAAACATCATGGACAAATAGAAACCCAGGTCGAAGGTTTTATGCTTGTTCCCAAATTGTATGTGTTGATGGTTTTACTTTGTAATTGAACAATATATTGTGTTAATCTTCAAATCAATTAAGTATTTGTTGTTTAATTTTGTTTTACAGGATTGTAACAGATTTAGTGATTGGGTGGACACAGAAATGTGTCATCGTTCAATGGTAATTATACCCGGTTTATTAAGGTCTTTGAACAACCATCAAGCAATGCTACAAAATATGGAGCAAGAAAGATCAACATTGAAGAAGTATCTTATTGTTTCATGTATTTTGCTTTTTGTTTCTGTTATGTACAACATATTGACCTAGCAGTATAGTATTTGGGTGTTAAATGTTAGATGTATTTTGGGTGTTTAATGTTAGATGTATTTTGGGACCATGATGTATGTCTCTTGTAATGAAAGCAAGTTCTTGTAATGAAAGGAAGTTATGTGATGAAAGCAAGATGTATTTTGATGTTAGATGTATCTTTTCATCCAATACCATATTATGTTTTAAGCCATTACCATATTCTGTTTTGACCCATTACCAAATTAAAGTCAAAAGTAATGGTAATGGGTCAAAACTAACAAAGCCAAACAAATTGTCAAACAAAGTTATTAATCAATCAAACCAAAATAACATATCATTAATCAATCAAACAAACCAGTTACCAAAATAACATACCATTAATAGTCAAACAAAGTAAAGTCAAAACCAAAATAACATACCATTAATCAATCAAACCAGTTACAAAAATTACATACCATTAATAGTCAAACAAAGTAAAGTCAAAAGCAACCATACCATTAATCAATCAAGTTTCAAAGCATATAATGCCATAAACATTCAAAATAACTTAACTCATATTGTGCATAACTTAGTGAACCCTAAACCCTTAACAGATAGTTAACTACACAAACACAGACATACATGACACAATAATAACAAACAGTTAAATAGACAAACACAGACATAACAGACAGTTCAACCTAACGCAACCACTTTCTTCCTTGGTGCTCTATTCTTTTTTGCACCATCTTCTGTTGCTGGTGCCTTCCCCTTATCTTGTTTTGTTGCAGAGCTTGCAGGTTGACTACCTGATCTTTTCTTGATCTTTTCTTTGATTGTGAACCTGTAGGAGTAGCAGCATCTAAATCCACCCCTTTGCTTGCAGCTTTCGTCTTATTTGACTTTGGCATTCTTGGTCCAGTACAGGTTCTTTGGTTGTGACCTCTTGTCCCACATTTGTTACAAGTTACAGTCTTGTGCCCTCTTGAAAGCTTACCATCCTTCACTATCTTGAAATCCTTTTCAGTCCTTGACTTTTTCCTTTCTTTCCTTGGTCTTCCAACTTGTGGATTATGTTTTGGTGGCAACATACTAGTTGGAACATTGCACTTGGGCCAATGGACATGATCTCTGATTGGTTTTATGTGAAAAGAATAGACTTTCTTCCAAGTCTCTAACCTATAGCATGGATGTACCCATTCCTCTGGTAAGCCAACCTCTTGATGATTAAGTGTCATGTTCCAATTTGTTGCAACAACATGTTTTCAAGGGATGCCTGTCAATTCCCATCTTCTACAAGTGCAAGTTCTAGCAACAACATTTACCACACACTGGTCACTCCATGGACCACTAACCTGGTATAACTCACCTCCATTCCATTGAACAGTGTACTTGGTAGCTTGATCTGCATTCTCTTTTAAAATCCTTGTAGCAGTTGGTGTGAGTGGTCTATCACACCTTGCAATAACTTTGTTAACATTGACAATCCTGGCAAGTTCTATTATTAGGTATTGCAAACTAAGTACTTACATGGAATGACAATTAAATAGCACATGGAAAGTATAATACCTTCTCATTAGATACTCCCTGGCAAACTCCAATGTGGAAATAATAGGTTTGTCTCTTCCACCTACTAGCTTCCCATTCAAGACTTCACACATGTTTTTCAATAATACATCTGACTTGGCTCTCTCTGTTTAAGTAGTATGTTTATTAGATAATATTAAATCAATAGATACTATGAAATCAGTTAAAGTAAGATTACTATATACATGAGAAATGTGATCTTGTCTAGTGTTGTAGAGGAATGAGATTCAACCACTCATAAGCCTCTTTCTTGAATGCTTTCAACTTTTCCATTGCAACTTGAAACTCTGGGACTGTTGTTGCAGTTGCTGCTTTCCATAGCATATCCTTGTATGCAATACCATTCCACTTCAACTTCATATTCTCATGAATATGTTTCACACAGTATATTTGCTCTGCACATGGAAACTGTTGGAATCGCTCCTAACAGGGAAATGGAACGACATTTACGGGATTACATTATCTATCCTAGTTAGCCAAAACACATGGACTTATTATGTCATATTGTAATAGATGTATGTGCTAGGCTATAAATACCCCTCCATACTTCTATGGAGGGGTGAGACTCTTAGTGTAATTTACCTTTCATCTTTAATAAAACACCTACTAGTTTCCCTTCTCTCTCTACTTTATCTCTCTAACTTGAAGATGGTGTTCTTCCATCTTCCAAGACCTCCCGATTCACCAAATCACCCATAGATACGATCCTAACATTGGTATCAAGAGCAAGGTCGGATTTTATCATGGGTTGATTTTTGGTGATTATATCTTGTCAAAAATTGTTACTTTAAAACTGTTTTTTAACAAAGTTATTTATAACTTTCTTATTCATCTTCATAACTGTTTTACAAAGTTATATCCTGGTCAAACTTATAAAGTTGGTTGCTTTAACAGTTTTTTATGTTTTAGTTTGGGTCATTTATTTGACCCAACTACTAATAACTTTTAAAACAACTCGTGTAAGTCCTTGTGGTCATATGGGTCTAAAAGATGGATTTTCAAGTAATTTTTTCTGGGTTTATCATGCTGGACAGAATCTGGTCGGAGATCTTGGTCGGAAACATCACCGGAAAAAAGTCAACACGGATCAAAACCCTAGTTCTACGGCTAAGGATCTTCAGATTGTTTACGAGTAGCTTGGAAAGCTACTCGTAAGGTACTACGCGTAAGGTCTTACGCCTAAGGACCCTAGCTTACGCGTAACATGGAACCTGACTTACGCATAACTTGTGATTACTCATAACATGTTTACGCCTAAGGATATTATGACCAAGGTTTTGTTTACGCGTAAATATTTGCTTCCCTTTACGCGTAAGAACAGAAAGGTAGATGAAAAACAAGACTCATACTTGACGTTGACCTCAAACCAAAATACCAACAATACCACTCGACCTCTGGTTATCCAACATCATCGGTCAACAAAAGTCAATACTTAATAAAATGGGAAGAACAACGAAATGACAAGAAACCATGTAACCCTAATTGTACTTCAAACTCCAACAACAAACCAATCCATATCTCAGTACTATCAAAACTCATACGAATAAAATTAAACACAAGATCTCAGGCTTGTTCTAATTGTTGGACGGATCTTTAAAGATCGTGTGTGTTAGAACATATTCCATCATTGATCTATAAGAAGCATCTCAGGCTTGTTCTAATTGGTGGACGGATCTTTAAAGATCGTGTGTGTTAGAACATATTCCATCATTGATCTATAAGAAGCATCACTTCTTTTTTCAATATTCAAAAATTAAAAGAATGAATAAGAACACGGCTGCTCATATTCTTTCTTTGATTCGGTTTGAAAACAATAACATAAAGACTGGTACCTACCCGAGACCCTTACAACAAGATCTTGAAGCCTCTTGTGTTAAGAAAGTGACCACGAAAGTGGTTTATTGCTGTTATTCATGTGTCACTACTGTAAGCAGATGGTCTCTATCTCGTGGTTGATTAATTGCCTTTTACTGGACATATGAGATGGAGGTAGAAAGTTTTTATCTAAAAAACAAATCAAATTTCACCATTGTTTAGTCCAATTTATTTTTCTATTCAAAATTACTCTTTGCTTAAAACTTGTCGCACATAATAAACAAACAAGTAACAATAAAAAATAAACAACTAAAACAATGCACACATAACTAACAATTAATACGTGTAAACAAGTAGCCACATGCAACTTATTTGATAAAGCCTATTAATAATCAATATCTAGGTTAATTAACGTATATATTAACTAGGGCTTTCACTCGCACAATTGAAATTGAGCCACATACGTCGAAGAATCGATTGTGTAAGTCATAATTAAAATATATCAAATTGCACATAATTGATTCATTAATATTATTGAGGTATTCCCCTATTCAAGATTTATCAAAACAATAAACATTTGTATAAGACTTAACAATTAATTTCGCATAACCAATCTTAACAATTAAATATATATCGACAATAATCCATGCCAAACATGCACGTTTTCATGGATTTAACATAACAATTATTCACGTTGTCACAAGATCGCATACAATTCCATGTCACATAACAATTTATTCATGAATATATCACGTAACAAATATATTAATTCTAGGTTTCGATATTGAAAACATAACAATTAATATAAACCCTAAAAAAAATTAAAGAAATCGACTAAATTTTTTTTAGGGTTTCGACCCATAAAAAAAAATTCGATCAATAAAATTTTTTAAAACCAACTTAGGGCAAAAGCCCTAACCCTAAAATTAGGGTTTACATAATCATAACCAAAACCCTAGAATAATCATATCAAACAACATACAATATTCATTTTTTACGTGTTTAGTAATTAATTACTCATTAAACAAGACTCGTGATGCCACTGTTGGAATTATATAACATGACAATCATATATAAAACACATAAAACATCAAAGAAACATACGAAAGCGTATAAGAACGAATAATGAATAATTAACTAACATAAACATAAAGTATGCGTACCTTTTTTATTCTAGCCTAACAAGAATCAATTCCATAAAACTAGCAATTGAGATGAATCCTAATTAGGGTTTATAGGATTATAAGAATTACCCCTTACCGATTTTGTAATTCAATCCAAGATACTAATAAAAGTATGTTAGTACCACGTTCTTGTACACACGTATTAAATTAAATTAAAGAAATGCTAGTTTTAATCACACGAAACAATTTAGTTTGGAAAAACAAGTGGATCGACACCTAGGAGAGGTGTACGATCAGTTTGAGACAAAAACACACAAAACACTTTTTAGGTTTTAGACAATGAGTACAAGAGATAAAAAAAACTAAGACCTTAGGCCTTGTATTTATACCCAAAGTAACTTGGTGACCAAGTTAGACATGGATTGGGTTTAGGAAACCCATAGTCGATCGTTTAAGGCAATCTCCAAGGTTTCTAGAACCTTCTCGATCTCTAATTTCACATCTAGTCCTTCCATTTAACATTTAACGATCGTTAGTCCATTACACTTAATTAACTTAACGTTCGTTATATATTTCGTGTAATTAATAAATAAATATAACATTTTACATTTAATTATTAACTTTAATTCTCATACGTAAAGCGTGCAATCCCGTTATCTCGAGTTCGATCCTAACTCACGACTACTAATTTATATCCATAAAACTAACAATTTTGTCATAGGTTTTTTGCTTATTGTCTTCCCTGAATATGGTTTGGCCCTATAGGTATGCAAATATCCGGATACTACTAGGCTACAAGCCCTTTGGTATTTTTAAGTGAAAGTTGACATGTTCCAAAGTTATACTATATAACTAAAATATTCTGATAAAAAACATTAATTAAATTCCGTGTTTTAATTTTTATACCAAATAACTAATTGATCGTATTACGAGAGAACCTTTACCGAGGCCATTTCAGTATATATATACAAGAAAATCTTTACTTACACCGTCGCCAGTAGACCTTGAATATTTGATTATTTAAGACAATTTACTTATTCATTTATCGAATATGTTAAATTTATGATTTGAATGTGACATTCAAGTTTAAACAGGTTTATTTCTCATGCTAGACGTATATCCGCGCAAAGCGATGGTGTATAACCGCAAATAATTATACTTGCGAAATTATGACTCTGGTTCGACCTTTGATGCAAAGCGTGTGTTTGTTGCAAAACAAATCCTGTGTTTTTTAGATTTATATAATGTGTTTTTGAAAAGTTGTCAAATTTAAAATTGATCAAGATTAAGGTGTATAAAGAGCAGTGTTGTAAAAAGCGGCCTAGGCACTAGGCGGTCACTTACCGTGGCGATTTGAAGCTAGGCGGATGAATTAGGCGTTTTGGTCAAAAGGCGGTCAACATCCCGCCTAGACGAGTCAAATCGGGCTAGGCGGTCAACACTTAAAAAAAACTTCAAATTTGGGTTTTTTTTTTAATCAAATTTACCCCTCTTTTCACACACACTGACCAAATACGTCTCTAAATCTAGAATTGGAACGATTCATGATGATAAAAACACAACAATCACAATTAATTTACTAATCCGATTTGGTTTTTTTATCCATCGCTTACTATTCTGATTTGGATCCTACTTGGTTGATCGTATATTAAAACTTGTGTTCGAGGTCGGTGCGTTACAATATTAAATCATAAATATCAAGATTAAAACGCTGGTAACTCTAAGCGATTAGGGTTTTTGTTTGTGATCTTGGCGTTGGTCTGTATGCGGTTTTGAGGGTCTTATTGTTGTGATTTATTCATGATGGGGGTTACGAGAGAGAGGGATAAAGGTGGGGGAACGTTGGAACATGAGTTTGGTGGTGCTGATAACTACTCATCATTGAATGAGACTACTCCGGAAAAGGCTCCAGGTGTCGTTACTCCTGGAGTTGAGAGTCTTAGCATGGACACTAACAACCCTAGTGTTAGTTCTCTTAATCGCACCTATGATCGTACTACTTTGGCTAGTAATCTTGATGATATGGCTGGAAGTAAATACTTTAAAACTTCTATGCCTAAGGTGGCTTTGTTTGGTAATCCGAATGTGACTAAGGAGGGGGATGAGCAGGTCAACGATGGATTGAAAGCTCCTGCATTTGCAAGTAAGGTGGGATCTACTTCTGCTACCCGCAAAGTTAATTTCCGCGCTCTTGATACGGGCAAGCCTCTTAATGAGAAGGCCGAGGTAAAAATTCCTTTGTCATCTGTCTTAGAAGCTAATTCTAAGTTTGAAAATACTCTTTTAGGGTATTTTATTGGAAAGATGGTTGCATTTCCCGTAGTTGATAACTACGTGAAGAATGCATGGAAGAAGTTTGGTGTGGTACGTTCTATGATGAATTCTAAGGGTTTATTTTTCTTCAAATTTGCCTCTATTGAGGGATTAAATGGAGTGTTAGAGAATGGACCTTTTTTTATTCGATCCGTTCCTCTTATTTTGAAGAAGTGGACCCCCAAGACGAGTTTTATTAAAGAGGACTTGGGTTCGATTTACATGCGGGTGAAATTACATGATATTCCTATTGCCGCTTTCTTGAAGATGGATTGAGTGCCATGGCTACCAAACTCGGTACCCTATTATGCTTGATGCATACACGAGCTCTATGTGTTTGCGGTCATGGGGCGTTTGATTATGCTCGAGCTTTGATTGACATCAAGGCGGATCGGGAGCTTAAGGGACAATGGTTATTCTTGTGCCAAGTTGGGATGGTGAAGGGAGGTATTGCATCTTGTCGAGTGGAATATGAGTGAAACCACCTCGTTGTGGCGTTTGTATGGTTTTTGGCCATGATGAGACCCAATGTCTCAAACGTGTGCCTGTTGATCTTAAACATCAAGCACAAAAGAATGAAGGGTTCCAAATGCCTCAAAGGAAGGCGTTTCGTGGTATTGAGGTGGGAAAAGGGGCTAAATTTAGCCCTTCTAAACATAAGAAGCAGGTGTATCAGCTTGTGTCGAAGAAGCTGGATGCTACAAAGAAGAAGATTACTGAAGTGGCTAGTACAAGTGGGACGAATATTGCTACATTAAATTCGTTTGATGCTCTTAATATGGCTGACCAAAGATGGTAGCTCTGGTACTACTCCTATTGTTGGAAAAATTGAGGAGCTTGAAAAGCTAATTATTGAGGGGAAAGTTACTCTTGTGGATGATGATGGTAAACCTCTTAAAAAGGTTGATTTGAAAGAAAAGGCGCATGATACGGCTACTAAGCCTAGTTCGTCTTCCTCTCCGTATTCTATGGTGGGTAACCCATTCTCTAAAGTGGGGGATGTGATTGTAACTGATAGTGATGATGAGGAGGTGCTTGAGCCGGATAATCCTATGGCTAAATTTCTCGCATCAATAGGCGGCGGTCATGAGCTTGAAGATTATTATGATGATTATGCGGATCAGGACTATGATTTACCAGGGCCATTGGATGCTTTTTCTGACATGTATGATATCAAGCTCCAAGGTCGTGGTAGTAAGCAATCTAGACGTTAGGTTATGCTTGGTTTTGTGTCAAATGTAATCTAGTGAGTAGTGGTTGTTTTACTTTTTTAAGAATAGGAAGTGTCTTGTTATGTTAGCTTTACCGCCTATGTAACGGGCTGAGATATGAGACTTCACTCATATCCTTTGTACTTAAATATTTTTTGGAGTAATATATTTACCGGGGAAACCCTTTACCTAAAAAAAAACAATCACAATTAAAGCACACATTATGTCATTACGTGTTTGTTCAATTGAGTTGTTGTCAACATGTATGTTTTATTTTTAGTGAATAAACGTGAATATGAGATGTTGATAACAATAAATAATGCATTAACTATAACATCAATGATGTGAACCATAGTGTTTTATGTTAAAATATATTTATAATATTTAAATTTATTAATATACATTTAATTTTAATTTTTTTTATACAGAAAAAGTCAATTCGCCTAGGCGCTAGAAGGTGGTCGACCGCCCGACTAGCACCTAGCGTTTTTGCAACCTTAATAAAGAGATACTTAAGGGTAATTTAGGCAAAATATATTAATTTAAGTTCTTAAGATTAAAGATTTCAAGAATAAACATCACTATTTATAAGTAGTATAGATAAATGCAACTGACAATGAAGAACATTAAAAAGTTTTTTCATTAACAAACAATATTAAATGATTCAAATTCATACTTATCATGACCCTGGTCAAAATGTGCTAATCAAATTAGACTTAAAACGAACATCTATCTTACAAAGATCATACAATGTTTTAAAAACTACTACCTCCGTCCCTAAATAAATGTCCACTTTGACTTTTTATAGTCTTTCTTGTTAAACTTTGACTTTAAATAATTTTATTTGTGTTATATAATACTTGATGAAAATTATACTAATGAAAATACACTTAAAACACAATCTATTTACATATTTTGCATCAAGTATTATATAACGTAAACGATAATATTTAAGGTCAAAGTTGAACAAAAAAGACCGCAAAAAGTCAAAGTGGACATTTATTTAGGGACGGAGGGAGTAGTTTTTTAATCGATCCGACCGAGATTTCAGTTCTCGGTTTAACCGGCAGTCCAACCAATCTTTTACCAAAACCCGGCATCCTGTTACCATCCATGTTCCCGGTTCAACCGGTTAAAGACCCGACTCAACTTGAAACTTAAAACATATCATACTAAAATCAACGTTAACCCAATCTCGTCTTCCACGAGGTATGGAAGAGGTGAGATGCAAACAGTCTTACCTCTATTCGAAGGTAGAGAGGCTACTTTTAAAGGACCTCCGACCTTTTTGCAAAGAGCGAGAATCGAACCCTTAACCTATACGTCCAAAAGAGAGGTAAACAGGTTAAATGGATCGATCCTAACCGAACTAAACTCGACCCATCATATATTCTGGCCCAACCCAAAACCATTTATTTTTAATTTGACCTGTTCAACAACAATCTGCTTGCAGGAAATCCAGTACAACTAGAACTAAGTTGACGCATCACTTACAACTACGACTAAGCACCAACGAGAAATCTTTTCTGCCTTTAGACAACACATCAAAGCACCAATGAGAAATCTTGGCAGAAGATTAGTGACCAAAGGCCAGATATTGGGTGCATTATCAAGACGAACAACATAATAATAGAATATGTAGGAATACATTGACTAAACCAGATTAGCTTAGACCATGCAACCTAATCATGAATCTCAGAAATATCGTTTCACACATTAAAAACCGACGAAAACTCTATTAACCTGCCTTTAGTTGACTTCCATTTAACCTTATTTCTCATGTTCATATAAGAGCATAAACAAACTGTGCAAAACTATCCAACAATTATCACTAATATTGGCTGGATCCGCCTCACATATAAACACCAATATCAATTTGTATAAAATGCATTTCACTTAAATTAAGGCAATTTTATAGATAAATTAAAAGCTACCAAGATACTAGAAATTACAACGACACAAAAACAAACGAAAATTCCGGCTAAAGCAACCCTAAAACTAAAACAGCCTTAGACTTTACAACTGTGAAGATCAAAACTATCGAAGAAGGAACACTCGCCATCCAAATTCAACCAAACGCGTAAACTAAAACGCATAATATTGCCACCATCGTCACTAAATGATAGAATTTGTCTGATCAAGTAAGAGCAGGGTTTCCATGTACGAATTCATTGAAAATGATAAAGAAATTCCATTAATCCCCATACCACTGATACGTCCGGAGGAGGGGTCATAAACTTCAAGTACAGACGAGAATGTAACATCAATAATTTCACTTATAGCTTCGCCGTTCTTTCTTATCTCTAATACTCTATAACGCACCCAACTATCTGGTGCCTTAATACTCAACATCTTAGTAAATGATTTGGTAACACCCTCCTTCATTATCCATACATCACAAAACCTTGTCTCGCCTTCATTATAATACTCAAACAAACCAAGAGACTCATAGACCTTTGAGACCTCTAATCTGTGTACTAAACTATCTGGAAGGCACACTTCACCAAACTCATGACTTTTCAAATCAAACGAAATGATCAAATTAGACCTAATTCCACCAGCCAGTTTAATATTATCATAAGCACGCCAATAAATAAACCCATCGACAAAAACATGACTAGATGTCAAATCACAAGTTCTAAAAGCTGGCGGAATGTTAGAGAAACTTTTCCAAACACGTGTACTTAACATAAAAACCTCTACCTCCCAGTTCACCGTCGGATAACCAATAGTATTAATTCTAACAAGCTTAGGGTCACTAGCGTTGGGACAAACCCCAAAACCAATAAAAGTAAGTCCATTCGGTAATAGCAAACCTGCATTTGTCCCATGACTTTTAGCCTTCAGACAAGTAACACAACAATCAACAAACCTCTTAACATCCTGTCCCATCTTAGGCCAAAAGAACTTTTCTTGAACAGCGAGTTTTGTCTCGCCCAAAATAACCTGCTAGCCCCCCTTTGTGTGTCTCTCGAAGAATTTCTTCTCTCAAAGAGCATTGAGGAACACATAATCGATTGCTCTTGAAGAGAAAATTGTTGTGTCGTAAGAAATTATTAACGGGTCCCTTACAACAACTCTTCCATGTAGTTTCGAAGTCACAATCATCATCGTATAAGTCTTTAATTACCTCGAAGCCTAGTACTTTGGCTTCCATTGTTTGCAAAAGACAATGCCTTTTCTTAATGCATCAGCCACCTTATTCAATTTTCCCGCCTTATGGTTAAGAGAAAATGAATATGATTGGAGAAACTCAGCCCATTTGGCATGGCAACAACTAACTTTATGTTGATTATTTAAGTATTTCAATGTCTCGTGATCCGAAATCCTATTTAACATAAAACAACATTTCAAACTTTCCATAGTAATAAGTGGGCAGTTTGTTTGGAGAGTATGGGTTTGATGGTGTTGGAATATGTTCGTTATGGGTTTGAAGAAATAGGTTTGATACCCATAAAACTCATGCATTATTCATACCCACCTAAAGGGTAGGGTTTCAAAATGCATACGTATTCTGATTCCCCTCTCTTTTCATATACATACCCATAATGATTTCGCAGTGCAATTTAAAAAAAAAAAAAAAAAAAGTGCCACCCAAGTTTGGCCAGTTTAACCCGTATGTCTTGTTTGAGTGAACACTTTAGTTTTACCTGTTTGAGCCATTATAGACCAAACATTGCGCGAATCGACCCATTTATAAGTAAATGGGTTGGAATTGCCTCCTCTAGATGCATGTTCACCATTTTGCCTTCATTCTTGTCATTATGTAAATAAGGCTGACATCATTCTCAAGGACTAAATCAGATAAGAAACTGATAAGGCGTAAAATTGTTATTATGATTTATTATTACAAAATTTGTGCAGTGTTACATGGTCAATGACTGCAATGCAACAATTGCAGGAATCAAGAGGGGCATATGCCAAAAAGCCTGCACTAGATTACTTTTTGTGATGAAGGATTTTACTGATGTACACTCCGTGACAAGTATCGCTTTGCTTATGATACCAAAGCTTGAAAAATCTTTCTATGGCTCATGAGCAAAAACGGTTTCTACACAATTGTTTGGGAATCCCTTTTCCTTAAGCAGTTTTTTGACTCCATTTCTTTGCTCATGTATCATTGATTTCATTTGCCTGTTTCATGTGTTTATGGGTAGGATTAGTGTGTCAGTTGTGCACATACAAGGTGTTTGTTTGTATTAATGAACTATATAGGCGCATACTGACTAGAACCCTCAAGGGTCTAAATTTCCAAATTATTTTGGATTCAACAATATGTTACGAAAGAAATGATGTATGGGTCACGTAATAATTTAATTCTTAAAACTTTTAAGCTGTAATTGAATAACTCTTGCAAACCTTTCCAAACTGAAAGCATAAGACAGCCATAGGTCGAACAGGGTAAAAATTTGACCTGTTCAACAACAATCTGCTTGCAGGGAATCCAGTACAACTAGAACTAAGTTGACGCATCACTTACAACTACGACTAAGAACCAACGAGAAATCTTTCCTGCCTTTAGACAACACATCAAAGCACCAATGAGAAATCTTTGAAGAAGATTAGTGACCAAAGGCCAGATATTGGGTGCATTATCAAGACAAACAACATAATAATAAAACATGTAGGAATACATTGACTAAACCAGATTAGCTTAGACCATGCAACCTAATCATGAATCTCAGAAATATCGTTTCACACATTAAAAACCGACGAAAACTCTATTAACCTGTCTTTAGTTGACTTCCATTTAACCTTATTACTCATGTTCATATAAGAGCATAAACAAACTGTGCAAAACTATCCAACAGTTATCACTAATATTGGCCGGATCCGCCTCACATATAAACACAAATATCAATTTATATAAAATGCACTTCACTTAAATTAAGGCAATTTTATAGATAAATTAAAAGCTACCAAGATACTAGAAATTACAACGACACAAAAACAAACGAAAATTCCGGCTAAAGCAACCCTAAAACTAAAACAGCCTTAAGACTTTACAACTGTGAAGATCAAAACTATCGAAGAAGGAACACTCACCATCCAAATTCAACCAAACGCGTAAACTAAAACGCATAACCTTGCCACGATCGTCACTAAATGATAGAATTGTTGGCGTATTGAACCCAACAGCAGGGTAAGATAATCAATAACTGTTCAGCAGAAACAACAAAGAGTCAGAAGTAACAGATACCACTTGATGGTTACCGGATATCACTTGGAATCGTGTGATCACTTTCCAAAGTAAACTATTCGACCCTAATGCCTGGGTATCACGAATATCTACTTGGGATAAGACCAAACGCAGTTAGAGAATTAGGCACAATTGTATAACCCTTGCGCTTATAAGTGTTTAGTGTTTTATGTGTGTTCTTCATGCATAAACAGATCTCCTATTTATAGGAGGTTACTCTCAACCGTTCAAATGGAATTATGAGGATTAATCGGCCCATTAATCACCTCATAACTGTCCCCATTATAGCCGTTAGTGGTTACATGACCAATTAAGCGTGGTCATAAAGAAGTTGTAATCGCCATTTAGCAAGACTTTCCATAGCAATACTTTCCACTAGCGGTACTTTCACTTGCGGTGGAAATACGACCATCGATGGAAACACCGCTTATCGATGATTTCATAGTACTAGCGGTGGATACACCACTTCGATGGAAACATCGCCTATCGGTGAAATATCGCCTATCGATGGAAACCACAAGCGGTACTTTCCACAAGCAAGATTTTCCTCAAGCGGTACTTTCACCAAAGACTACCAATACAAACCACTATTAGAGTCAGGGTGTTCATGGACCTTATGGGTGTACACTCCGTACCTCCTAACCCATTACAAGGTGTGAACTAATCCCACAAGTGCACTAAATTTTCCAACAATCCTCCCCAAATTTAGTTCACTTCCTTTGCAAGAAAAAATAAACATCAATCAAAACATGTGCATAAACGAAAATGTCCAGAGGATTGAATTTCCATCTTAGTAAATTACACGTTCAAATATTCGAGAATCAGGGTGTTCTAAGAATTGAACCCTTCAACCCATTTGAATACCTGAAGATAAAAAACACACAAGTTTTCAAACACGTATCAGCTCCTGACACTATACAAGCCATGTGTCCATATCCAAATTCATAAATGTTGTAAAAGCTAAAATCCAAAAGCTTCCTGAAGCGGCAAAACTTCAACATTCGCATAGGTGGTTCCTCTTTATTCATGCTCCTGCCAAGCACTTTGTCAAAGAAATATAACCATTAAGAAGTAAAGACTTCATCCTCCTTTCAGCAGGTTCTGAGCACAACCTTGGGATGTAAATAAAACATGTGCTCCAGTGTAAAACCCGAAAAATCTAAAACATATATAAGTACGAAAATACCCTTGGAACCAAGAATTATAAAATACGTAAAATACGTTTATAATAAATTTACGAAATTAAAAACCTAATAAATAAAAACTTGACGAATGTAATTACGCAAACGACTTTGGTACGACGAAGGACTTAAACTATTCGCCAATAATGTTGGGCCATTCGATTATTAAACGGGCTCGTTTGTTTTGTTTGTGTTGCGCCAAGCCGAGAACCAAGAAGAGCCACGAGGGGCGTTTGTTTGTGTCCGCTGGATCAAGGGCCGAAGCCCAACTTGGGCGTGCGTTTGGTGTGTCCGGTTGGACCCAAACCGAACCCAACCCCCTCCTAAGCCCTAACTAAAAATGTTAACTATAAATACATCACATAATCATTGAATTGAAACCCTAGTTTTAGTTGTTGCCTCTCTTTCTCTTTGTTCCCATTCGCCGAGACTCACACACCCTTGGTGTCGAGATTTTGCTTCAAACGAGTTAAGGTATAACGTTTATTCGACTTCCTTTAACGTACCTTACATGTATATGTTGTGTTATATTCTGCTTTAGTCGGGTTTTCCTTTGTTTTCTTTTGTGCCGAGCCGTGTAAACCAAAACAAGAACAACCCTTAACGAATTAAACCTTGTAACTAATAAGGAACATGTAACGTAATATGTAATATTGAATCGGTCGTGTATATGTCGAGTTAAACAAGGCCGAACCATGCATGAGATTGGACCGAAGCATATATGAATTCGGCTAAGGGGTAAAATATCATAACTTGAATATGTAACGTGTTTAGATGAGCTAGGACTTGCGTATAACCTACTAGCCGAAACCCTAGTTTGAACCGAACATATATACATGAGTTTTGAACGTGTAATAAACAAGTAAGGGTCACGTAAACATAAACCCTAGTTTAATATGTAAAGCGAATAAAGTATATCAAACCCTAAATGTTTGTGAACGTGTCTCTTTTGTGTGCGTTATATTAATTCAAGTGAACTAGTAGTTATGTACACGTGTAATTTATCCGAGTAATAAGTAACTTGTATGTCACATAAAATCATAAAGGTACATGGTAAAACATAAAAAGAAAGATTGTTATCATTTACGTATTAGGTTAAGTAGCGAGTCATTAAGACGTAACATGTAAAGTAAATGCATATTAATGAGATATTAAAGAATAAGAAAACCCTAGAACATAAATGAGAGTCGATTAGGGTTTGAGCTAAATATAGTAATTCGTTATTTCATGTGTGAGTTATGACTTATAAACTATTTTCACATTTAACCCTAGACTTTAATAAATGACATAACGAACCCTAATCTACAACATTAATTATAAAATACTTAAGTCTCATTTAATAAAACCCTAAAGTATGAAGATCATTAATATACATTAAGTATGAACACCAAATATTAAAAGATCATTTCAACGATTATGGAATCATAAATAACATGGAAGACCGTTAATGTCTATAGGTTACGTGAAGAGGAGTAATCCTTTGCCTTCCGTCTTTCGCTTTTCGATCATTTGCTTTGGAATAAGGTACGATATTCGACCTTTTCAATAAAGGTTTCCTTTAACGTTTTCTTCGTATTAGGTTTTCCTAAGCCTTTGCTATGAACCCCAAAATCGATTTGTTTGAGCTATTGCTTATCCGAACTCGATTTACGAATTATGAAACATCCGATTTTGAACTATCCGATATGAAAGCGTGATTTTGGAAATATGAATGATTTTACGATAAAATATGATCCGTATCGGTTATGACATTACGATTTGACCTAAGATAGTTTGACACCGAGCCAAATATTTAACTAGTCATGGGGTTCCATGTCCGTATCGATGATGCACCTCGATATGACTCTAGGGCGAGAGAGTGATGTTTTGCCACGTCTCGGATGGTGAAGCATATTTGTGAATATGTAGGAAGGGCGTATGGATGCATCCTAGATCATTATATGTTATCTCATTATATGTTATCGATGATTGATCTTTGCGTGCATGCACGTCCTTCATAACTCGTAGGTCTCCCCACAAATGTTGCCTTACGAGAAATGTTGCCTTATGTGAATATGAATATGATCGATATATGTTTCGGGCTCGTGGTAGTTGACTATAAACTTTATTTTGAAAATTATGATTTATGTTTTGAAAATGATTATGATTTTGCTATCGCTCATTCACTTTATTTTATATTCGATATCGTTTAGTATTCGCTTTTGCTTTCATATCTGCTCACTGGGCTTTTGAAGCTCACCGCACTTTTCTTTTCTTCCGCGGTATCTAAGCATTGAAGTCGGGTTGCTTTGGGATGAGTGCTTGAGTGGACTTACCTTAGAGATTTTAGCTTTGATTTCTTATGATGCCATTTAAGACTTATTTATTTCGGATATTATGTTGAAGTTTATTATGTTTCACTGGGACCTATGTATTGAAGTCATTTTGACTTGGATTATTTCGCATTTATGTTAAGACTTCTTTTGGTTATTTATGTTTTGCTTTGATATGACACCATTACTTGTGATTCCTTTACCCTTGGCGGGTCATTGAATGTTCGACTTTCCACATTGAACTCGACTCCCAAGTTTCCTTAGGAGGAGTTGGGTGTCCTAGCATTCAAATGACTAAGTTGGATTTAAACCCATCCCTTTAGCGGACTTTATAACCAAGTCTCAGCCGACCCTTCGTCAAGTGATCGCCTAAGTTCGTTGAGATCTCACAAACTCTATAGATACCACCCCATTCATGATAAGCTCACGAATCATGCTATGTCCGACACCTAAGTGTCTAGACTTACCATTGTACATCCGGCTATAAGCCTTAGCCAATGTAGTCGCACTATCACACCGGATAGAAATAGGTGCTATAGGTTTAGGCCACAATGGAATCTCAAGAAGCAAGTTTTCAACCATTCACTTCTTTACCAAAGAAATGCTAGAGCCACAAATTGATTCCATTGTTGAACCGGTGATGCAAGTTTGTTTCTGGATGCCCAAGAAATTGCACCTCCACCAAGTAGGAATACCCACCACCGGTAGCGAATTGTCTTGATGTTATCGATCCAACTTGCATCGGTGTAACCTTCCAACACCGATGGGTAACTAGTATATGAGAGACTATAATCCATAGTTCTCTTCAAATACTTCATACCCTCTGAATCGCTTGCGATGATGAGCACTAGGATTACTAGTATACCGCTCAATTTTCTCACCGCAAAACCAATATCGTGTCTTGTACAAGTCATGGCATACATCGAGCACCAATTACCCTAGAATACTCAAGTTGAGATACTGCCTTGCCATGATTAGGCATCGACTTCTCACAAGTATCTATAGGTGTACTCATCGAGTACAATCAAAGTAATTGAATTTCCTCGACCTTCTCAATATAATGAGACCGAGAGATAGAAATTCTATTACTTTCATATTTAATCCTTATACCAAGGATAACATCAGCCTCCCCATGTCTTTCATGGAGAATCTTGATGACAAAATTCCTTTGTCGTCAACTGATTTTGGTCGGTGCCAAAGATCAACATGTCATCAACATATAGACAAATGATGACTCCTTTACCGATTCATCAAATTTGCTATATACACATTTGTCGACTTGGTTAAGAACATAACCACTAGTCAAAACCACTTCATCAAATTTTTGATGCCATTGCTTAGGTGCCCTTGATCCATAAAGAGACTTAATCGGTTTACACACCTTGTTTTCATTTCCGGCATGATGAAGCCCCGAGGTTGGTTCATATAAACCTCCTCTTCCAATTCACCATTCAAGAAAGTCGTTTTCACATCCATCCGATGAATAACCGATTGTTAATAGATGTCATAGCAATCGCTAGCCTTATGGTATCGATACGAGCCACGGGGCATAAGTATCAAAATTGTCTATTCGACTTTTGTTTAAAGCCCCGAATGACTAGTCTAGCCTTGAACTTTCAATAGTTCCATCTACCTTTATTTTCTTTTGAAAATCCATTTGCAACCCGAGGTTTGCAACGTGAGGTAGATCAACCAACACCCAAGTGTTGTTGCCCATGATAGAATCCATCTCATCATTGATTGCTTCTTTCCGTAAAGCAATATCACGGGACTTCATTGCTTCTTCAAATGTTTTGGGGTCATCCTCAACAATGAAGCAATAGGAGTATTGGTCGAGACCTCATCCTAGTACCTTCAACTAAGTATAGTTGAAACTCAGTCCAAATGACTTTGGAGTTCGACCCTTTTGCTCTTTCTCGAGCACGTGTTCGAGTTGTTGTACCACAACCTCATCGTGGATCACCGATGGTTCATCATCGGTATCTCGATACACCGATGTCATGAGTTCCATTAGGAATCCTCGACTTGGTCTAGGAACCGATGAGAATCTATTCTCATCAAAGTCCGCATCCCTGATTCAATAATGGAGTTAATTGAAACATATTCATTAGGTTCAATAACATAGAACCTAAAAGCCTTGGAATGCTCAAGATATCCAAAAAGATGCGATCAATGCCTCTTTCACCCAAAGTCTTTAGCTTTGGATCGTGGAGTCTTACAACACCCTACAACCCCAAACCTTGAGATAATTCAGTTGGGTTTCCTTTAGTCCGAGTTCATAAGGGTAACCTTGTTCCTTTTGTTGGGAACCCTATTTAGAAAATAGCAAGCTATTAACATAGCTTCACCCCGTAACCCTTGACTCGATCCCAGTAGGACAACATGGAATTAACCATCTCCTTCACACCTGTTTTTCCTTTCGAAATACCATTTTGCCGAGGAGTATAAGGGCGATCGTTTATGGATTATTCCAACAGAATGAAAGTCTTGAGTATCCATGTACTCACCTCCCTATCAATCCTTAATCTTTTGATTAAAGACCCAAGTTGTAATTCAACTTCGCTTTTAAACACTTTGAATTTATCTAATGCTTCATCCTTGGTATGTAAAGATAGACATAACAAAATCTAGAAGCATCATCAATAAATGTCACAAAGTACTTCTTATTCCCCAAAGAAGGAGTGGCATGCAAATCACACAGTCAACGTGAATGAGCTCAAGATCTTAGTCTCACGACTAACACCACGAAAGGGTTTCTTGGTTATCTTGGTCAACATGCAAGTTTTACACTTTTCGGTGTCCATGTCAAAAGCGAGGATTAAACCATCCCTAGACATATCTTGCATTCTTTTATAGTGAACATGACCAAGTCTAGCATGCCAAAGGGTAGAATCGGTCGATCATATGTGGTCACAAAAGTCGAAATAACACCGTCGTTGGTAATATTAAGCCCGAACATTTGATTACATAAATAACCAAAACCAATAAAAACACCACATTTAGAAAGAACAAATTTATCGATTCAATAACTTGTTTATATCCATGATTATTCAAAACACTACTTGAAACCAAGTTTTCCTTATATCGGGAACATGAATAACATTAAACAAAGTTACAATCTTTCCGAACTAAACATAAGATCTACACAACCACGACCATGCACCAAGGTCGTTGACTCATTTCCCATGTGAAGAATAGAACCATCATTCGATGACTCATAAGTCTTGAACCAGCTTCTATCTTTGCACACATGAACTGTTGCACCGAGTCAACCCACCACGCAACATCATCATCCCGCACATAAAAGATTCAGATACATATGTAACATAATAAATCGAAAAGACTTATTAAACATATTCGACCTTTCGGTGAGTTGGTGAACCACCACCCCCGAACCATTAGTGCACGATCCATTGGCTTTACCACCAACTTTAACACCCTTGCATCCCTTTTAATGTGACCGGTCTTGCCACATTTCCAACAAGTAGGTGTTGCCTTCTTGTTAGGATATGCCCTTGTGTTGTCATGATACTTGCGTTTGCCTTTGTTGTCATTGTACCGGTGGAGTTGTTATGCTCCACCATATTGACAACAGATGGTCCAAAGACATTGCTACTTTTTGGCTTGTCATTATCCGGCACCTTGATAGATTCCTCAATGTGCGATGACCGCCCAACTCAACAAGAGTTAACTCCTCCTTCATATGTTTCAAGGTATGCTTGAAATCTTTCCATGAAGGAGGAGTTTGTCAATGACACAAGAGACTTTAATAGCCTCATCCACGTTCATTTGGTGTTGTGTAAACCTTCCAAGTATTCCAAGAAGTTCATTGTATTGTTCCATAACCGGTCTTGAATCGGTCATTTTGTAATTTGTGAAATTACTAACAAGGAACTTCTTACTTGATGCATCCTCACCATATATTTGGCATCCAAGGAATCCCACAGTTCTTTGGAAGATTCAAAGTTCGATAAATATCAAACAAAGAAGCGCATATACCATTCGAATAAGACCTCTGCATATGTAGTCATCATTCTCCCACTTGCTCCTCCTCCCGATCCGCTCCACAGTAGCATCATCACCATCATCGAAATTGGAGTAGTCACACATAGACCACACTCATGCTTGACAAAGAAGAAGTGCATCTTCTTCGCCACCTCCTAAAGTCCACCCCTTCAAACTTGTCCACTTAGCAAAGTTTGAAGCCATGTGTTCATTGCGGCGATTGCCATTGATTATCACAAAATAGTTTACTTTGATTGTTGGCGTATTGAACCCAAAGAAGGGGTAAGATAATCAATAACTGCTCGTGAGAAACAACAAAGAGTCGAGTAATGAGATACCACTTGATGGTTACCGGATATCACTTGAATTGTGTGATCACTTTCCAAAGTAAACTATTCGACCCTAATGCCTGGGTATCACGAATATCTACTTGGGATAAGACCAAATGCAGTTAGAGAATTAGGCACAATTCTATAACCCTTGCGCTTATAAGTGTTTAGTGTTTTCTGTGTGTTCTTCATGCATAAACAGATCTCCTATTTATAGGAGGTTACTCTCAACCGTTCAAATGTAATTATGAGGATTAATCGGCCCATTAATCACCTCATAACTGTCCCCATTATAGCCGTTAGTGGTTATATGACCAATTAAACGTGGTCATAAAGAAGTTGTAACTGCCATTTAGCGAGACTTTCCATAAGCGATTTTCCACTAGCGGTACTTTCACTTGCGGTGGAAATACAACCTATCGATGGAAACACCGCTTATCAAGATTTCATAGTACTAGCATCGATACACCACTTCGGTGGAAACATCGCCATCGATGGAAACCACAAGCGATATTTTCCACAAGCGGTACTTTCACCAAGACTACCAATACAAACCACTATTAGAGTCAGGGTGTTCATGGACCTTATGGGTGTACACTCCGTACCTCCTAACCCATTACAAGGTGTGAACTAATCCCACAAGTGCACTAAATTTTCCAACAAGAATTTGTCTGATCAAGTAAGAGCAGGGTTTCCATGTACAAATTCATTGAAAATAATAAAGAAACTCCATTAATCCCCATACCACTGATACGTCCGGAGGAGGGGTCATAAACTTCAAGTACAGACGAGAATGTAACATCAATAATTTCACTTATAGCTTCGCCGTTCTTTCTTATCTCTAATACTCTATAACGCACCCTGGTGCCTTCATACTCAGCATCTTAGTAAATGACTTGGTAACACCCTCCTTCATTATCCATACATCACAAAACCTTGTCTCGCCTTCATTATAATACTCAAACAAACCAAGAGACTCATAGACCTTTGAGACCTCTAATCTATTCGTGTGTACCAAACTATCTGGAAGGCACACTTCACCAAACTCATGACTTTTCAAATCAAACGAAATGATCAAATTAGACCTGATTCCACCAGCGAGTTTAATATTATCATAAGCACGCCAATAAATAAACCCATCGACAAAAACATGACTAGATGTCAAATCACAAGTTCTAAAAGCTGGCGGAATGTTAGACAAACTTTTCCAAACACGTGTACTTAACATAAAAACCTCTACCTCCCAGTTCACCGTCGGATAACCAATAGTATTAATTCTAACAAGCTTAGGGTCACTAGCGTTGGGACAAACCCCAAAACCAATAAAAGTAAGTCCATTCGGTAATAGCAATGACTTAGATATAGGAATACCAACTGCTTTCCCAACAGAAGGATTCCAAAGAACAACCATCTTCTCGTCCCAAGCATATTTGCGCGAACCGTATAAACAAAACAACCCGCTAACGGAAGTGACCGGTGATATGTATCCAAGTAGGCTAACGGGGTGCGGGACGGTTAGGGAAGACTTCTGGATGGGAAAGTATCATCGTCCACAATCGAAACATATTTTACTTCATTAGCTAACTTATATCTAACAAATAGATGGTGCTGTGGTTTGGTCTTACAAATGTGGTAACTGTTAATAAATTGAGAGCTATCGATAAGAGATTTCCATAGTTTCGAAACAGACCTACATTGAATAACTGATTTAACTGGAAGCCTTTTAATGATTTCTGATTGAATTTCGAATGGTATGTGGTCTGACATTTTTATATATACTTGTTAGGGTTTTTGAAACAACAGTAAAGTGGAACACATGCAGATTCCCTGATTTGTGTTAGGTTATTCAACGTACAGTGTTTGGGCCACTGGGCTTCTTTTACAATGGGCTATAAACGAGTGAATTGGTTATAATATGGGTAAGTAAGGTGTAGAACTGTAGACTATCAAACTCCTATCCAAGGTGGCTTTTTTATTCCATTTCTTTGCTCATACATCATTGATTTCATTTGTTTATTTCAAGTGTTCATGGGTAGGATTGGTGTGTAGTTGTGCACATACAAATTGTTTGTACTGATGAACTGTAGGCACATATCTGACTTGAACCCTCGACGGTCAAAATTTTCAACTTATTTTGGATTCACGAACATGTTACCAAAGAAATGATGTAAAGAGTCCTTTTCTGATTTGGTTGTCACATTATAAGTGATAATTACTCGATAGTCTTTTCAGGTTTTATCTTACTAGACTGAAATCGAAGTTTTTAACTATACAAAACGAAATGTGTGGTACATGTATCAACAGCATCGATAATAAATATTATTACTAGTTCTCTCAAACTGGACCATGACGCCATGAAGCACCTTCAAATTTTGAACTAGCGAACAAAAAATTAAGGGTGGCAATCAGGGTTGGAAAGTTATTTTATATTTAGCGGTTTCTTTTACAGGATGTTAGACGATCAAGTGGTCGTTTGTTCAAGCTTTTTTAGACAATTGTGTAAGATATTGACAACTGTATTACTTCGATTATAAGGGAAGAGGTTGCTAAGATTTGCGTTTATATGTTCATTTAAGTGATTAAACTAATTTTTCTTTTTAACTTATGTTATTGAGCTTAAAAACACGGCATTTGTATTAGTTAACTTACAAAAACTATACGTTTAGCTAGATCATTGAGCTTATAAAACACACTCGATGTATAAAAAATATTCGTTCAGATAACTCAACACCGACATATTTGAAAAGTGATTTAAATCTCACTTTATATAAGTTCAGTTAGTATTAAATAAATAAAAATGTAAAATAACTTAAGTAGAAAAAAAAACGCAAAGCTTGCAGTTAATCTTATCTAATATCGTTTGATTTTATACAAAACCAATCACTTGTTTATGGACCATTGTATACGAAGCCCAGTGGCCCTAACTGTACGATATATAGCACACACGTTAGTTGTTTCAAAAACCACAACACTCGAACCCTAATTTTTCTTAATTTTTTTCCCTAAAATGTCAGACCACATACCATTCGAAATTCAGTCAGAAATCATTAAAAGGCTTCCAGTTAAATCAGTGATTCAATGCAGGCCTGTTTCTAAACTATGGAAGTCTCTTATCGATAGCTCAAATTTATTAGTAGTTACCACATTTGTAAGACCCAAACACAACACCATCTACTTGTTAGATATGAGTTAGCACATGACATAAAATATGTTTTGATTGTGGATGATGATACTTTACCCAACCGGAAATCTTCCCAAACCGTCCCGCACCCCATTAGCCTACTTAGACACGTATTACAAGTGGATTCTGTTAAAGGTTTGTTATGTTTTTACGGCTCACGCCAAGATGTTAGGGGCGAGAAAATAGTTGTTCTTTGGAATCCTTCTGTTGGGAAAGGAGTTGGTATTCCTATATCTAATTCATTGCGAATACCACATGGGCTTACTATTGGTTTTGGGGTTTGTCCCAACACTAGTGACCCTAAGCTTGTTAGAATCAATACTATTGGTTTTCCATCTGTACTAAACTAGGAGGTAGAGGTTTTTACGTTAAGTACACGTGTTTGGAAAAGTTTGTCTAACATTCCTCCTGCTTTTAAAACTCGTGATTTGATGTTTGGTCAGGTTTGTATCGATGAGTTTATATATTGGCATGCTTTTGATGATATTAAATTGGGTGATGGTATTGGGTCTAATTTGATTATTTCGTTTGATTTGAAGAGTGACGAGTTTGGTGAAGTGTGTCTTCCAGGTAAGTTAGTACGCATCAATGAATTCAAGATCTCGAAGGTCTATGAGTCGCTTGGTTTGTTTGAGTATTATAATGATGGAGATACAAGGTTTTGTGATGTATGGATAATGAAGGAGGCAGTTACCAAGTCGTTTACTAAGATGTTGAGTATCAAGCCACCAGTTGGGTGTATTTTATGTTAGATCATTAAACTTGATTTGATCCAATCAAGTATAGAACATCCACAAAGGCCCAAGTCCATAAAGAAGAAAAATCCAGAGCTCTATCTATAAGAAATATGTAGAATGATCCTTAAAATATCCATAAAATTGTGTAGAATATTGTAGCTAAGAAATATCTAGAGTATAGATATGTATAATGTTGGAAATATCTAGAGTTCCATGGAAGTATCTTGGTATTAGACTCTTCCATGGACTAGTATAAATAGAGGGTGGTGTGATGCATTTGTAATCAAGAAAATCAAGAAAAACATAAGCAATCAATAATATTCCAAACCTTTCATAAGTATTCATCTCTTCCTAAATTTCACTTACAACCTCTTCATCAAATATAAGTCTAAAAGGCCTTCGAGTTTCTAACAAATTGGTATCAAGAGCTAGAAGATCACGATGTCAAGTATGATGAACTTGTTCCAATTTCCTCGTCTTACCAAAGACAACTATGGTAGTTGGTGCATTCGAATGAAGGCGTTACTAGGTTCACATGATGTATGGGAGATGGTAGAGAAAGGTGTTGAGAAAGTAGATGATGAAAGTTCCATAAATGCCGCCCAAAGGGTGGAGTTGCAAAAGGCAAGAAAGAAGGATCAAAGTGCTCTTACACTCATCTATCAATATCTTGATGATACGATGTTTGAAAAAGTTGCAAATGCAACTACTTCCAAGGAAGCGTGGGAGATCCTTCAAAATGCTTTCAAAGGAATCGACAAAGTGAAAAAGGTACGTTTCAAACTCTTAGAGGAGAGTTCAAAACTCCAATGGAGGAATCCGAAACCATTTCGGATTATTTCACTGTGTCTTGACCATTTCAAATGAAATGAAGAGAAATGGTGAAAGCTTGAGTGATACAAGGGTGATAGAAAAGATTCTTCGTTCTTTGCCCCCAAGCTTTGATTACATTGTCGTGGCCATAGAGGAGTCAAAAGACATAGACTCAATGACCATTGATCAACTCATGGGATCTTTACAAGCCCATGAAGAGAAGTTGAAGAAAAGAAGGGGAAAGAACCCTTGGAGCAAGCTTTATACTCAAAGGTCTCTTTCAAAGAAAGAGAAAAGAGCTTTCTACATGGAAAGGAGCAAGGACGAGGACGCGGTATTTTTCGAGGTCGTGGTGGTTTCCACGGCCGAGGACGAGGAAGAGGAAGAGAAGATGTCAACAAAGAAGATGAAAACCAATGGTCTTCATATCGAAGAGGTCGTGAGAGAGGTTTTCAATCTCAAAGAGGAGGTAAGCCCCAAACACAATGTTACAACTATCGTAAATATGGTCATTATGCCAATGAGTGTACTAGCTCAAGACAAGTGGAAGAAAAAGCTAATCTTGTGGAGGTAGAAGACGGAGATGAGCTTACCTTGCTAATGGCAAGACATGACGAACAAGAAGAGAGATATAGAGCCATGGCATATAGATTCACGCAAGTAACCATATGACGGTGAAGAAGACTTGTTCGTGGAGATGGAGAAAAGTAAATGTAACGTCACCTTTGGAGACGAATCAAAGGCACCGGTGAAAGGAAAAGGTAAGATACTTATCCGAGCTAAAGATGGAAGTCACCAATATATTTCGGACGTATAAAATGTGCCCATTCTTAAAAGTAATATTTTAAGCGTGGGACAACTTTTAGAGAAAAATTACGATATTCATTTCAAGGATCGTAGTGCTACAATAAGGAATCCCGAAGGAAAGCTCATAGCAAAAGTGCCTAAGACCAAAAACCGAATGTTCCTTCTAAACATTCAACATGATGAAGCTAAGTGCTTAAAGAGTTGTTTGAAGGATCATTCGTGGATTTGGCATATGAGATACGGGCACTTAAACTTTGGTGACTTAAAGTTATTATCCTCAAAGGGAATGGTGAAAGGGTTAGATCAAATTGATCATCCCAATCAACTGTGTGAAGGATGCCTTCTTGGGAAGCATGCTAGGAGTTCGTTCCCGAAAGAAGCGACATCAAGAGCTAAGGAGCCTTTACATCTAATTCACACGGATTTGTGTGGTCCCATTACTCCACCCTCTTATAGCAAGAATCTTTACTTTATGCTCTTTATTGATGATTTTTCAAGAAAAACTTGGGTATATTTTCTAAAAGAAAAATCTCAAGCTTTTGAAACTTTTAAAACATTTAAAACTATGGTTGAAAAAGAGAAAGGTTTAAAAATTAAATCAATGAGATCCGATAGAGGTGGATAATTTTTATCAAAAGAATTTAACAAATTCTGTGAGGATAATGGGATCCGGAGATTTCTAACGGCTCCTTACTCCCCACAACAAAATGGAGTGGTTGAGAGTAAGAATAGAACCATTCTCAATATGGTCCAAGCATGTTGAAAAGTAAGAAGATGCCAAAGGAGTTTTGGGCGAGGCGGTTGATTGTGCAAGATATCTATTGAACCAAAGGTCCGTCAAAGAGTTTAGATAACAAGACTCCACAAGAAGCATGGAATGTGATGAAGCCTACCATCTCTCACCTAAGGGTATTCGGAAGCATAGCATATGTCCACGCTCCCACCAAAGCGATTAAAGCTTGATGATAGAAGTGAGAAGCATGTGTTTGTTGGCTACGACAACCAGTCGAAAGGTTATAAGCTCTATAATCCAATCACAAGGAAGGTGGTAGTGAGTAGAGACGTGGATTTCGATGAAGAAGAGACATGGGATTGGAGCATCAAGGAAAATGAAAGGTATGACTTTCTTCCTATAACTGATGAAGAAGAGACGGGTGAATCAAGTGAAGAAGTCCAACAACCTCAAAGTCCAACTCCAACCCAAGAATCACCGTCAAGTTCAAGTGAAGGAGAACCAAGACAAGAAGTTTGCGGGAGCTCTCACGAGGTAACTAACGAAATACCCTTACTTGTTTATACGTTGATTGTGAACCTTTAGTTTTGAGGAGGCTATGAAAAGCAAGAAATGGAGACAAGCCATGGACGAGGAGATAAAGTCAATAGTGAAGAATGATACGTGGAGTTGACGACCCTTCCGAAAGGCCAAAAGGCTATTGAGTCAAGTGGGTATACAAGACCAAGAAAATGCCAAAGGCGAAGTGGAAAAGTACAAGGCAAGACTTGTGGCAAAAGGTTACAAGCGAAGCATGGTATCGACTACGAAGAGGTATTTGCTCTGTTGCTCGCTTAGAAACTATTAGAATGATTATTGCTATTGTCGCTCAATATAGGTGGAAAATCCACCAAATGGATGTAAAGTCGCATTTCTAAATGGACTTCTTGAAGAAGAAGTTTATGTGGAGCAACCAAAGGGATATGTTGCCAAAGGCAAGAAGGTAAAGTGCTAAGGTTGAAGAAGGCCTTATATGGTCTAGCAGCACCACGTGCTTGGAATACTAGAATTGACAAGTATTTCCAAGAACATGGTTTTACTAAATGCCTAAGTGAATATGCACTTTATGTGAAATTTGCAAATGGAAGTATACTACTCGTCTGCTTGTATGTGGATGATTTGATCTTTACAGGAAACTCTCAGAGTATGATTGATGAGCTCAAGAAGTCAATGACGAAAGAGTTCGAGATGACAAACATAGGACTTATGTCTTATTATCTTGGCATTGAGGTGAAGCAGACGGATGATGGAATTTTCATAAGTCAAGAAGGATATGCCAAGGAGATATTAAAAAAGTTTGGCATGGATAAGTGCAATCCCGTTGGCACCCCCATAGAACATAAGGCAAAGCCTTCTAAGCATGACGGAGGAGAAGCGGTAGACTCAACTCAATTCAAGAGTCTCGTTGGAAGTTTGCGCTATTTGACATGTACAAGACCGACATACTCTTTGCGGTTGGTTTGATTAGTCGTTTCATGGAAGAGCCTACGACAAAGCATTTGGAGATTGCAAAGAGGATCCTCCGTTATATCAAAGGTACCGTAGACTACGGAATGTTTTATTCAACAAGTGAAGACTTCAAGCTGGTTGGATATAGCGACAGTGTCTGGGCTCGAGACAAAGACGATGGAAGAAGTACAACATGATTCATATTCTTCCTAGGTAGCAATGCTTTTACATGGTCTTCAAATACGCAACCTATTGTTACTTTGTCTAGTTGTGAAGCGGAGTACGTAGCTGTAACATCATGTGTGTGTCACGCAATTTGGCTTAGAAGTATGCTAAAGGAGCTACACATGGAACAAGAAGATGCGACTGAGATCTATGTGGATAACAAGTCGGCCAGTGAATTAGCTAAAAATCCAGTATACCGTGATCGAAGTAAGCATATCAACACTCGTTATCACTTTATTCGAGAGTGCATTGCAAGGAAAGATGTCCAAGTGATACATACGAGGTCCGAAAACCAAGTTGCAGATATCCTCACCAAGCCGATCAACGAGAAAGATTTTTCAAGACAACGAATGATGCTTGGAGTCGGTAAATCAAGTTTAAAGGGGGGTGTTGGATCATTAAACTTGATTTGATCCAATCAAGTATAGAACATCCACAAAGGCCCAAGTCCATAAGGAAGAAAATTCCAGAGCTCTATCTATAAGAAATATGTAGAATGATCCTTAAAATATCCATAAAATTCTGTAGAATATTGTAGCTAAGAAATATCTAGAGTATAGATATGTATAATGTTGGAAATATCTAGAATTCCATGGAAGTATCTTGGTATTAGACTCTTCCATGGACTAGTATAAATAGAGGGTGGTGTGATGCATTTGTAATCAAGAAAAACAAGAAAAACATAAGCAATCAATAATATTCCAAACCTTTCATAAGTATTCCTCTCTTCCTAAATTTCACTTACAACCTCTTCATCAAATATAAGCCTAAAAGGCCTTCGAGTTTCTAACATTTTAGAGTATTAGAGTTAAGAAAGAACGGTGAAGCTATAAGTGAAAATACTGATGATACAAACTCGTCTATACTTGAAGTTTATGACCCCTCCTCAGGATGTATCAGTGGTATGGGGATTAGAAGAAACTCTTACTCGTTTTCAACATATTCGTACATGGAAACCCTACTATACTCTTACTTGATCAGTCAAATTCAATCATAAAGTGACGATGGTGGCAAGATATAGAGATCAAAGAGTAGATTCATTTTCTCGCCCGGGTTTCAGAGTACTGATGCACTTAAGTGGTTATGCGTTTGGTTGGGTTTGAATGGCGGGTGTTCCTCCTGTGATTGTTTGGATTTTCACAGTCTTACTCGTAGTACATAGTTTTAGGGTTGTTTAATTTTATCCCGAACTATCGTATATCCATTGTAATTCCTAGCATCTTAGCCAGTTTTATTTAGTTATTTATTGCTTACAAAAAAGAGAAATGGATAATTTATAAAGTTATATTTGCGTTTATATGTTGGATGGATGTTTTCATTATTAATGATAATGTTTGGATAGTTTTGCACAGCTCTTTCATGTCCCTCCTCCTGTTCCTATTTATGACACCAGAAATAAGGTTCAAATGGAACTCAAGTACAGGGAGGTTCAAGGATTTTCGGTTTCTAATGTGTGAAATGATATTTTTAAGATTCATGATTTGGTTGCCTGGTATGAGTTAATTTGGTTTAGTTGAATGTATTCCTAGACATTTCTTATTTTGTGGTTGGCAATTAATGGATGGTTAAAGACTCAACATAGAATGAGTAAATGGATTTCGAATGCTGATTTTAAATGTGCATTCTGCAAGGAGAATGAGTAAAATAGGTATTCCAGTTTATTATTTGAGTGTGCTTTTTTCGAAAGATTTTGGTTTCAGTTGAAGCATATGGGTTCGTCTCTCAGTATTTGGCCTTTGGTCATTAATTTTCGGAAGGAATTTGCTAATAATTGATTGTAACTTCAAAAAAAAAAAAAAAAAAAAAAAAAAAAAAAAAAAAAAAACTCACCCTTCACAAATAACTAACGACAATCACCCGAATGTACCAGTAATTTTGTGTGTTTCATGCGTTAATGGGTAGGATTAGTGTGTATCAGTTGTGCACATACAAGGTGTTTGTATTGATATAGGCACATACCTGACTTGAATCCTCAAGGGTCTAAATTTGGTTGTCACGTTATAATGTTATTCTTAAGAATATACTACTTTTGAAATACATAGATTCTCATCAATAAGAATTGCTGCGTATTTTTTCAGGCTGTATCATACTAGACTGAAACCGAAACTTTTAACAATTAGGTGATTGTATGAGTTTCGTCTAATACAATTACGTGAGATATTTATGATTCATAGCTTGATTTTAAAAATAAGAAAGACCCAAATTTGTAGAGAAAAATAAGGCAAAAGACCAAAATAAAAAGGGTTTTGCGTGTTCTAAACCACAATTTGAAAGTTTATGAATTTGGACTTACATTCCGCGTAAAAACTTGTAAAGAAAACGCGGATCCAAGTGGTTCAATCGACATAAAAACGTATCTAGTGTAACAAGTACGAGACATAACAAGATTGGCTTAGAAAATACCAATTCGTGAAATCCACATAATCGAGGTAATATTCCTCAGAAGTTTTTGCAAGATCAAATACATGAAAGATAAGTAGCTTTTATCAAATACGCAGTATTGGTTACGTGACATATTTCTATTGAGCTACATGGATCTGAGTTGTCCTCACAAGTTTTTTACGAGGACTAAAAGTCCAATATCATAAACCTTCCATATTTGGTTTAAAATTCTCATTCTCATAACCAATCACTCCATTATACGAAGCCCAGAGGCCCAAAGACTAGAGCAAGCTAAGTAAATATTACTTTAGGCGCACGCAAAATACCAACTGCAAACGTTTGTTGTTTCAAAAACCCCAAAACTCAAACCCTAAAAGTAAAACTGTAAAAAAAAATGTCAGACCACATACCATTCGAAATTCAATCAGAAATCATTAAAAGGCTTCCAGTGAAATCAGTTATTCAATGCAGGTCTGTTTCGAAACTATGGAAACTTCTTATCGATAGCTCTCAATTTATTAGTAGTTACCACATTTGTAAGACCCAAACACAACACCATCTACTTGTTACATATGAGTTAGCTAATGACCTAAAATATGTTTCGATTGTGGATGATGATACTTTTCCCAACCAGAAATCTTCCCTAACCGTCCCGCACCCCGTTAGCCTACTCAGACACGTATTACCAGTCGATTCTGTTAACGGTTTGTTATGTTTTTACAGTTCGCGCCAATATTCTTGGGACGAGAAAATGGTTGTTCTTTGGAATCCTTCTGTTGGGAAAGCAGTTGGTATTCTGATATCTAATTCATTGCTAATACCCGATGGGTATACTTTTATTGGTTTTGGGGTTTGTCCCAACACTAGTGACCTTAAGCTTGTTAAAATTAATACTATTGGTTATCCTACGAAGAACTGGGAGGTGGAGGTTTTTATGTTAAGTACACGTGTTTGGAAAAGTGTGTCTAACATTCCGCCAGCTTTTAGAACTTGTGGTTTGACATTTCGTCATGTTTTTGTCGATGGGTTTATTTATTGGCGTGCTTATGATAATATTAAATTGGGTGGTAGAATTAAGTCTAATTTGATCATTTCGTTTGATTTGAAAAGTCATGAGTTCGGTGAAGTGTGCCTTCCAGATAGGTTAGTACACACGAATAGATTAGTGGTCTCAAAGGTCTATGAGTCTCTTGGTTTGTTTGAATATTATAAAGATGGCGAGACAAGGCTTTGTGATGTATGGATAATGAAGGAGGGTGTTACCAAGTCGTTTACTAAGATGTTGAGTATTAAGGCACCTAATAGTTGGGTGAGATATAGAGTATTAGAGTTAAGAAAGAACGGTGAAGCTATAATTGAAAATATTGATGATACAAACTCGTCTGTACTTGAAGTTTATGATCCCTCCTCAGGACGTATCAGTGGTATGGGGATTCATGGAAATTCTTACTCGTTTTCAATGTATTCGTACATGGAAACCCTACTCTTAATTGATCAGTCAAACTCTATCATATCGTGACGATGGTGGCAAGGTATAGAGATTCAAGTCTTCCTTATGCGAATTTTAGGTTATTAAAAGATAGAGGTATTAGCTCGCCCGTTTTTCAGAGTACTAGGTGATGCACTTAAGTGGTTATGCATTGGGTTTAAATGGCGGGTTTTCCTGATTTTCAATCTTACTCATTGTAGTTTTAGGGTTGTTTTATCAGCACTATCGTTTCTCCATTGTAATTCCTAGCATCTTAGCTAGTTTTTTTTTAGTTATTTATTGCTTACAAAAAAAAAAAAAAAAAAAAAAAAAAAGAAATGCATGCTTTATAAAGTTATATTTGCGTTTATATGTTAGATGGATGTTTTCATTATTAATGATAATGTTTGGATAATTCTGCACAGTTCTTTCATGTCCCTCCTCCTGTTCTTATTTATGACACCAGAAATAAGGTTGAAATTGAAGTCAAGTACGGAGGCTAAAGGATTTTCGATTTCTAATGTGTGAAATGATATTTTTGAGATTCATGATCAGGTCTGAGCTAATTTGGTTTAGTCAAATGTATTCCTGGACATTTTTTATTTTGTGGTTGGCGATTAATGGATGGTTAAAGACTCAACATATATAGAATGAGTAAATGGATTTCGAATGCTGATTTTAAATGTGTGTCCTGCAAGGTGAATTAATAAAATAGCATTCTGATCTATTCTTTGAGTATGCTTTTTTTCTGAAAGAATTTAAGGTCAGTTGAAGCATATGGGTTGGTCTTGATAATGTTCTCAATAGTTGGCCTTTGGTCATTAATTTTATGACCCTCTAAAAGCATTCCTATAAAAAGTATAAATACAAAAAAGTTTGGAGTGCTTGATAGTTTGATGTATTGTCTATGGCAAGAAAGAAACTCGAGGCGATTTAAACATTGATCAAGGTCTGTTTAAGAATTGTGTAACCAGATAATTGATGTGGTTAGTGGTTACTAGTTATGTTTAGCCCTTTAGGATTGAACTTGATGGCCTCTAAGCAAGTTAAAGAAGCTGCTGAGATTATGGGGTTTTCATCTTTTTGAGACAGGCACTAGTGCTCAAAGTTAGTCATAGTTGTAAGTGATGGGCCACTTTAGAGCATCTACAATGGATCACGTCTTTGAAGACTTGATGCATTTAATGCAAATCTCATTTAATAACTAAAGCTTTTACATAAGACTTGAGGTTCATCAAGCTTTTGTGAAAAGCTTTCCAAAAAGTCCTTGTTGCAATGCATAAAACCTTGTCAAAAAGCTTTTTGGAATAGTGAAAAGTCCCAACTTTACCCATTGCAGATGCTCTTAGTTCTAGTTGTACACGCTTTGAGTCTTTGACGTATGGCTATTTTAAAAGGTTTGTAAGAGTTATAGTAATTTGTTGCTGATGGTTGATCACTCCTTCGCTTCTAAGTGTTGGATCATGTGTCAGTGTGTTTGGAAACGGATAGTAAATTTGGTCTTTTTTCTCGCTTTTGTAAAGTTCATATATAGCTTTGTTTGGCAGGGCTTTCCTAGTGCTTCTATCATTAGTTGCTCTCACTTTGTAAAGTTCATATACTGCTTTGTTTGGCAGGGCTTTCCTATTGCTTCTATCATTAGTTGCGGGAATGAGATGGTGTTTGTTGCTAAGCTATTTTTTTGTTGTCTTTAAAGTGCTTTAAACACTTTTGTAGCATTAGTTATTTAGTATATATGTCATGGCCATGGTATGTATAGTTTTGCCAAGGTTGACTAAACATGTATAGTTTTTACTTCATTGGTATAGGTTTTGGCAGTGAGGCATGCAATTTTGTCATAGGTTTTTTGCTTATTGTCTTCCCTAAATATGTTTTGGGATTAACATTATTTATATTGCCTATATGGTTTGGCCTTATAGGTATGAAAATATCCGGATACTACTAGGCTACAAGCTCTTTGGTATTTTTAAGTGAAAGTTGACGTGTTCCAAAGTTATACTATATAACTAAAATATTCCGATCAAAAACACTAATTAAATTCCGCGTTTTTTATTTTTTTAGCAAATAACTAATTGATCCTATTACGAGAGAATCTTAACCGAGGCCATTTCGGTGTACATGAGAAAATATTTACTTACATCGTCGCCAAAAGACCTTGAATGTTTGATTTTTTAAGACAATTTACTTATTGATTTATCAAATATGTTAAATTTATGATTTGAACGTAACATTCAAGTTTAAATATATTTATTTCTCATACTAGACGTATGCCCGTGCAAAGCGATGTTGTATAGCCACAAATAATTATACTTGTGAAATTGTCTGTGGTTTGACCTTTGATGCAAAGCGTGTGTTTTTAAAGATTGATATACTGTGTTTTTTAAAAGTTACCAAATATAGAATTGATCAAGTTGTATTAAAGGGTACTTAAGGGTAACTTAAGCAAACAACATTAATTTAAGTTTTCAAGATTAAAGATTTCAAAAATAAGCATTCACTATTTATAAGTAGTATAGATAAACGCAATCGACAATAAAAAACATTAAAAAGTTTTTTCATTAACAAACAATAAAAAACATTAAAAAGTTTTTACTTCATTGGTATAGGTTGTGGCAGTGGGACAGGCAATTTTGTCATAGGTTTTTTGCTTATTGTCTTCCCTAAATATGTTTTGGGATTAACATTATTTATATTGCCTACATGGTTTGGCCGTATAGGTATGCAAATATTCGGATACTACTAGTCTACAAGCCCTTTGGTATTTTTAAGTGAAAGTTGACGCGTTTCGAAGCTATACTATATAACTAAAATATTCCGATAAAAAAACATTAATTAAATTCCGCATTTTTTATTTTTATAGCAAATAACTAATTGATCGTATTATGAGAGAAACTTTACCGAGGCCATTTCAGTATATATACGAGAAAATCTTTACTTACAACGTCGCCAAAAGACCATGAATATTTGATTTTTTAAGACAATTTACTTATTCATTTATCGAATATGTTAAATTTATGGTTTGAATGTGACATTCAAGTTTAAACATGTTTATTTTTCATGCTAGACGTATATCCGCACAAAGTGACGGTGTATCGACGCAAATAATTATACTTGCGAAATTGTGACTCTAGTTCGACGACCTTTAATGCAAAGCGTGTGTTTTTTTTGCAAAACAAAGCATGTGTTTTCAAGATTAATATAGTGTGTGTTTGAAAAGTTGTCAAATTTAGAATTGATCAAGATTAAGGTGTATAAAGAGATACTTAAGGGTAATTTAGGCAAACTACATTAATTTAAACTTTTAAGATTATAGATTTCTAGAATGGGTATTCATTCTTTATAAGTAGTATAGATAAATGCAACTGACAATGAAGAACATTAAAAAGTTTTTTCATTAACAAACAATATTAAATAATTCAGATTAATACTTATCATGACTCTGGTCAAAATGTGCTAATCAAATTAGACTCAAAACAAATATCTACCTTACAAAGATCATGTTTTAAAAACTAGTTTTTTAATCAATCTGACCGAGTTTTGAGTTCTCGGTTTAACCGGCAGTCCAACCAATCTTTTACCCAAACCCGGCTTTCAGTTACCATCCATGTTCCCAGTTCAACTCGTTAAAGACCCGACTCAACTTGAAACTTAAAACTTAAAACATATCATACTAAAATCAACGTTAACCCAATCATGTCTTCCACGAGGTATGAAAGAGGTGATATGCAAACAGTCTTACCCTTATTCGAAGATAGAAATGCTGCTTTCAGAGGACTTTCAACTTTTTTACAGGGAGTGAGGATCGCACTCTCAACCTCCGCGTCCAAAAGAGAGTTAAACGGGTTAAATGGATCAATCCTAACCGAACTAAACCGACCATCATATATTAAGCCCAACCCAAAACCATCTAAATTTAAATTTTTAGGGATAATTCCAATTTTATACTAAGTCGTCCTTTATTTACTGCTGGGTTTTCAAGATCCACCAAAGTTTCGGGTCGGGTCAAGTTACAGGTGTCCCCTTATATTCACTAATAACTACTTTTTATATTCCCGCCAAAATTATATTCTTTTTTTTTTATTATTTAAAATCATAAACCCTAACCCTAATAGCATCCAATCACTCTATTCACAGTCAATTTCGGTCTCGATCAGTTATCGATGGCAAACGAGTCACCTAATCGCTCCGAGGAGCGGTTTCGAAGCTGCGGCGAGAAGCGATGGTTAACGGACGGACACGAAAGCGAAAGCGAATCGTCTAAGAAGGCGAGAGGAAGCGACGAGGGAAAAGTTCGGTTAGCGGCTAATGTGAAAAAGGTAGCGGAGATACTGCTTGTGTTAGCTACAATGGTGGAGATGAGAGGTGGAAGGAAGGCGACGTCGGTTGAGGTCGAGATGATGATCGAGGCGCGAAGGAAGCTGGTTGAGATATGTGAGGAGTTTGGTCCGAAAGATGTTTTTGATAATGATGTGTTTGGGATTATTGTTGACGATTTAGGGCTTGGTAGAATGAAGGAGACGAAATTGGCGGCTTGTCGTCCCAAGGTGTCGATTGGTGAGAAGTTGGAGGTTACGAAGGTTAAGGTGAGGGTTATGTTTTGGCAATTGATTAATTAATAATTACGAGTATTGGTTATGATTTGATATGGTTTTTAGAATGTTTTGGTTTTGTATACTAAGAATGTCAAACGGAGATATTAGTATTTTTGCGATAAGTAGTACGTAGGTCTATGCGACTGGACCCGGATGTACCCTTTAGCCGCGAGGGGAACTGGACGGGTAAACAAAGTCAAGCTTTTTCTTTGGCTCTGATGTATTCGGACTTTTCCATGGTCATTTGAAGATGTTCACTGCAACGAAGTTTAAACCCTGGTCTCTTCCGAGACTTTGGTGACACCTTACCATTAGGCCAACTTGGGATTTAGGGGGCGTAAAAGCTCAATTTTTTATACCTTATTAACTTATCAACTTGAGCTTATGTACTTTAATAAGCAATAAGGTCATGTTCATAAGCTCGTTAGCGATTAAAAATGATCTTATTGGCTTTTCGAAATCTCAATAAGCCTATAAACATATCAAACAAGTTAACTGAAACACCACCTTAGCTATTGATGTGAGGGTTTAATTGTTTATGACTATCTTACTTGCTTCCTGTTTAGTAGGACTTCTGGAAAGAACAACTGAAACTGAAACTAAACCGCATACCATCCTGAGCTGAAATAAGAGGCTAACCTCATTATCTGGGTCAGGAAATTTGGCTATATGCGTTAGTTTGATTGGGTAAATTAAAAAACTGTTAACGGAAAAGAACCTTTTATGGATGTAAATATTTTTCAGATATACAATAGACTAGTTATATAAAAAAGTTATATCTCAAAAGTAAAAGTTTCTAATGAACTTAATTAGTCAGTTATTAGTTAGTCATCATAACGTTACAGCTTGCCTAACTTGATGTTGCGTTTAGAAAGGTTAGCTTAGCATGTTGAGAACGTGTTTATTATGTGGCTGAATTTACCTAATGATGCTACTGTGCTAGAGTAGGTAGTGATTCTCCATGCTTCGCCCTCTCTGATCTTTGGTGCGATCGTATGGTTTCAATTTGTTGCTCTTATATAGGGGTTGTTTAGGTAAGCGTAAGAGCTTACTCATTTCAAAAACCTTTAGATCTATAGCTTAGCTAATTTGCCTTTTTTCCTCTCAAACAAGCTGATGAGCACCATTATAATGAGCTTACCCAAACACTCCCTTTAGCTGCTAACATGTGTCATAGTTCCGTGTAGAAGCACTTCCCTTGCTCTAGTCACCTACTTAGTTTTCTAATCGGATGTCTAAGACTATGAGTTAGTTACTACTTTTACAAAGTTTTTTACAATACTATTATGTGTTTCTCATGGATGCATCTTGTATTTGCATTCCTTATCAGATGGAAGAAGATGAGTTTTATACACCAAGGGTGACTGAATCCCATGCAGCATCACATGGTGTTCGAAAGTTTTCATCAGGTAAAGCAGACTTCCAGCATCATTTAACCATGGTTCACGCTTCAGGGGTTTCCGATTCAATAACTTCACCAGTTGAATTGCCCATAAGTGAAGTAAGACCTGGAGGGTCAAATGCATCGACTAGCAGTCATCTTGGAAAGCATTCTATAGTCCGGCATACCCACGAAGAAATTGCTAAAATTGTTCAAAACATGGTTAATGCTCATATGCCAGATCACAAGGCATGGACTGTTCCTTCAACAAGCGACTACATGAACAAGGTATTGACTTGCCAAACATGCGAATGTGTGATTAACGAGATGTATGGTGCTGTCATTTGTGATGCTTGTGAAAACGCGTGCCATTTGAGATGTGTGCAATTTAACTCAAAACCGATTCCTGAAGAAGATTGGCATTGCTTAAAGTGTTTGGAAAACAGAAATGGAAAACCTTTCCCCTCTAAGTATGGCCGTGTTGTGAAAAAGGCAAGTAAACCAGAAATGTCTTCTTCCAGCGCAGCAGGAGCTCAACCGTCTACAGAGAAGGAAGTACAATCATCTGATGAAAGTACTAACCAGAAAACAATGCTAAGTGTTACAGAGGATTTGTTAAATCCATTAACTCAAAATAAAATAAAACTGGAACGGGACCAAAAAGGTGAAATCAGGGAGGATGCGGAAGGCGTTGAGAGGGGCTATATTGTGAAAACAAGTGAAACTTGTACTGCAGTTGAGGAGAATAAAGGTTCATTATCTAGTGGCATGCATGATGTTGAGTGGGTGGGGGATAAGCTAAATGAAGCTGATGGAAAGACGTATTATCGATCTTGCTGTATCAATGGAGCCACATATCAGCTTCAACAGTATGCTCTATTCAGCTCTACTGGCAAAAATATTGTGCCTGGTAAACTACAGGTGAGTAGCCATTGTGTTAAACTTTAGAACGGACTTATAAGCCTAATTCCAGTGGACCCAGCCTGCTCTTTGAGCCTTTTCTTGTTATATATGCATCACTTGTGACACTTAATAAGTATACACCTTCTTATTATGTTTATGTTTTTTGCTTTAAAAAATATGTCATGGATGCTATTGGTTATTTTAACCTAGGATTTGCTGCAGGGCATGTGGGAAGATAGTAACACAAATAAGAAGTGGGTCACCGTGACACGCTGTTTCTTTCCTGATGATTTGCCTGAAAGTGTTGATCGTCCGTTTGCTCCAGAAAGCAATGAGGTGAAGCTCTAAATACAATTCGGAAACAACATTTTATTGCCATTCATAATTTCTTATACTAGTATAGAACTATAAGTAGGAAGGCTTTATTGTAGAACTTGTAACTGGTTGGTGGAATTTGGGTTTTCTTTTTCTTCTCTAAAACGGGTCAAACTGGTAAAAATTTAGAATTGTTTAGAAATGGAATGGGGCAAATGGGTAAACTAGCTCAACGTGTTCTTCCTAGATGCTTAATACCTCCTAATTTGTTTATTTTAAAACAATAGACTATTAACATTATGATTTTTATCTTCTTCAATGCATTAGTTAATTTGTTCTATTAAAAAGAAACAAAGTGTTGACTGGTCAGTCTGACCCAACTAAACTTGGGTAAAAAAGGTACCCATCAACGAACCCGACTGGCCGACTGACTTGCCCATTTTGCCACCTCTAGTCTTCTACTAGTAACAATAAAACACAGATATATCGAAAGTTTTGTAGCTTAATATTAAGCAGCTAAAGGTTGCTGTTACTGAATTAAGGTTTCACTGCATGTACATTTTATTTGTTTTTTACCTTTTATCCTTCCCGCGAGTAGTTCTTTATCTTAACATGACTGTAGATAGTGTAAGCTTTTGCAGTCACCACCTTGCAATTTTGAAGCAAAAAATTTACATTTTATTACAGTATATTTAACAAAACTGATGTGCCTTTCATGTTGTGGCTCTCGTTAGGTTTATGATTCCAACTATCATTTAACATTACCAGCAGGCTTGATTCATGGTCCATGCGAAGTTCTACCTCCAAAGAAGTTCTCTAAAGAAAGAGCAATGCAAAGTCATGCACAGACAACTGCCAGTGACAAACCAAAACCGCTTTTCCTGTGCAAGTGCGTATGGTTCATTCTTACTTTTACCTCTAAAATTCTTATTATATCAGTATAATTAAGGAGCAAGTTTAGGAAACATCCATTATAAAATCTTATAATATCAGTATAAAATTCTTACTATATCAGCAATTCAGCATATTTAAAATTGCTTTTTAAGATTCTATGGTTGCTTTTAGTAGTATATGGTCATCGGTCTGATAGTTAGATACTGTTTGTTCTTGCAGATGGTTTTATACGTAAAGACGACGGCTGTTTCAAGATGTTACCAGTTAGCAGCAATATTGTGTCAGATATTTTGGTTGGTAATCGGTTGTTACGGATTACAACCTGCTCGATTGAACCCCTGGTTGGACCCTAAGGATCTAAAATATGAAGTTTGAGTGGTGCTTTCTGTAGGAATATGTATATTACAGTTATCGAAGTGATGTTAACAACAGATATTTTTTGGTTGGATCTATATACAATCTGACGCGGATAGACATGGACCAGCCATGTTGATGCGAGGATATGCTTTCAGCTTTCAAGTTGGAAGATTTCTTTTATTTCCTTCCTATTTTATGTCGTAATTAATAATGACCAAATTGTGTTTGGTTAGGAGTTGATTTCCTTTCCTTATTTTGTGGAGTTTAAAACTTTATTTATATTGTTTTGTTTGGGAGTTAAAGGGCAGTTTTTAGTTTTGAATAAAAGAAGAAACCGAGAAGGTTTGAAAGCTTTTGTGAATCCCGCTCTCTTGAGCCATTTGATTGTGAAACTGCATCATTTGGTTTCAGAGCTTTGGTTGATTCAAATGGCTCTGCGTGATGAGAACTACCTTTTTACTCGCCGAATCGCCGACCGAGGCAGCGATAAAACCGTGTTCGATTCGCAAGATCGCACGATCCAGGAAACTGACCTAAAGGATGTCATCTGGGATGAGATCTTTGGGAAAGAGGAGCATCCTGAAGAAGGCGATGGTTGCAAGTTTCAGGAAACCGACTCAGAGGCTTTCATCCGGGATGAGAACTATGGGAAGGAGGAGTATCCTGGGAGTTGTAGCACCCTATATTCATCACATCCTTGTTTCGATTGGTATGGAGACAAAGAGGTCAGTAACGAAGATTATTGGTGGGTTACGCGAGCCTTGAACGTGGTTGTTGTTCAAGAAGGGGGTACCGTTCAAGAAGAGATTACCGGAGGCAGTCTCGAGGGTGCGCAGGTATCCGTTAGTATTTTGTATGATTTTGTGATGGGTGAAAAGACCGAGATCGGTGGTGTTAATGATCTAGTTCCGTTGGTTGCAAATGGTGATACGGTGACTTTCGGTAGTGCGCCGGTGGTTAAGATCTGTGATCGGGTGGCTAAATCGACGGCTAAAGATGTGGAATTTCTTTATGTTGAGCCGCATATCATGGATGAGTTAAGTGTTGGTTCGGTAAAAGAGGAAATCAAAGAGGTGGTATCTCAATCTTTTAGTTCTAAAATTCAAAATATCATTGTTAATGAGGCTGGTCATAATGTGGTTAAATATACTGGAAAAATAGAGTTTTTTTCTCAAAAGGCTGTAATAGGCCTCATTGCTGGCAATTGCATGGATGTGAAAGTTGCATGTGGATGTGGTAGGCATGGTTTATTTCAATTGACTTGTGGTGGATCCGTAGCAAAACAAAGAGAGCCTGTGGAGCCGAATACAGAGACTTGCATGAAGACCGAACTTGACGATGCCACTACTAAGTTTGATGGCCAAATCAGAGGGATAGACTATGTGTTCGATCCGGGTGGCTGGTTTTTGAAGTTAACAAAACTCGAGGACGAGTTTTTTTCGAAGAGGAGGAGAATGACGCGGATAGACATGGACCAGCCATGTTGATGCGAGGATATGCTTTCAGCTTTCAAGTTGGAAGATTTCTTTTATTTCCTTCCTATTTTATGTCGTAATTAATAATGACCAAATTGTGTTTGGTTAGGAGTTGATTTCCTTTCCTTATTTTGTGGAGTTTAAAACTTTATTTATATTGTTTTGTTTGGGAGTTAAAGGGCAGTTTTTTAGTTTTGAATAAAAGAAGAAACCGAGAAGGTTTGAAAGCTTTTGTGAATCCCGCTCTCTTGAGCCATTTGATTGTGAAACTGCATCACAATCTAAAGCTTTTATGGTGTCTCCCTTTTTAATGTGCATTAAATCTTTGAGGCTGTGTTTGTTTGCTTATTAATTTGTTAAAAAGGGAATTGCTACATGCTCTCTAAATCAGTCCGAAATACTATTTTGTATAATGAAAACTTTAGCTGTCAAAATGGTCAAACATAATCAAAGTTCGCTATCTGGAGACGATGCATTCTCCAAATCTGATGGTATCAGAATAAAGATCACTCACTAAACCTATTTTATTTTAACGAATCAAATAAATACATCAAGAGTGTTGCCAGACTTGAAATACATTTAGTCGATTCAAATGTAATTATTTTATAAAGAAAACTCGAGATTTATAATTTAGTTCATCCGTGAATCGTGACCAACTTTAAGAGACGAGGAATTTGGAATCTTAAAGACTTAAACAGTAACAACTAATCTTACTGTCCAAGTTTGAGTAACCAAACACGTATGGTTCACCAAATTTTTTGACTCGAGCCCTACAACTTATTTTGGTTGAATTCACGATTTGGTTACACGCCCAGGCCTGCACAAATAACACCAAATAAAGTCTTAATAGTTGATAAAATTGATGCAATCATTGTCACGATTTGGTTACTGTTCAGTATTCACCTCAAATATCGACACCTGAGCGTCAACCTCTATACAAGGGACAGCAGAATAAACTCAAATAGTATCATCAATCTCAACTATACATAAACGTTCTATAAAATTTTAGATATCATTTCACTCGAATAAGTCGGCATACATAAACATTCAAAAAAAAGTCCAGCAACCTTTGCCAAAACATAAGAAACCATATTAACAAAATGATATGCAAGTTTTGAACGATTCAGTATGTCCAAGAATCACAATCAATTCAAACACTTGCAGATGGATTAGTAAGCAGTTCGAGAGATTTCTTGAGATAATCTACAGCAACGAAGACATCATCAAACGCCAATGCTCCAACAGCAAACCTTGCTGCCTTGTGTGCCTCTACAATCTTCTCAGGGGCGGGTTGGTAATTACTGTCATACTGATACGACTCTGAAGCAACTGGTGCAGATTCTGGGACCGGAGCTGGAACCGACCCGTTGCCTGCACTTGGCTTGTACTGACCCGTAGATGGATAATCTGTTGGTCTAGTAGAAGAAGGGGAGTAGGGTTGTTCAGAACCTTGATAGTAAGACGAAGGGTAATGAGTGGGTGGTGGTGGCGCTGCTGGAAGGCTAGTTTCAGAAAAACTAGGGTAAGATTGGAAATTGGGGTAATTGTGTGATGCATCTTGAGAAGGGTAATTTTGGGGAAAATGATTTTGAGGTTCTTGTGGGTAAGATGATGGATGGTGATAAGTTTGATTATAAGTTGGATTATCGGAAGGATGTTGTTGATAGTTATTAGATGGATAATCATCAGAGTTATTGGATGGATAATCATTAGAATGGTATGAAGGTGGTGGTGGTGGCGGGATAGTTGACGATGGTGGAGTGTAATTTGAGGGCGGTGGTTGGTTGTTTGAAGGTGGCGGTGGCATATTGGACGATGGTGGAGGTGGGGCTTCCCGTGGTGGCGATGGAAGACTATCTGTAAACCGCTGGGAATCACTTCTATCATATGACTGGAACGAAGGGTGGGATTCCGGGGTGTGTCTGGTGGTTGGTTCACTCTTGCTTCGTTCCAGATCCTGCCAAGATACAAAGTTCAGTTTATTCTAAGCATTGCATTGGCAAGTTATTAGAGCTTCGAAAACAAATGAGCTATGACCATTCAGCTATAAATAGACCTCACTTGTGTTTTATCCCAAAAGACCAAGATAACCTCCTAACGAGTTTTTAGTCAAAGATTAACTTTATTATTATAATAACAGTGACTTTGTAATCGTAATTTGAAAGAAAAAATAGAAAAGCGTTTTGAGGGTCAGTCCAACTCAGCTCCACTTGGCCCGTTTAGATCTGTACTATTAATGAGCAGTTCTGACCCGCAACAAAACCACCTATCTTACCCGCCTCATATAGCAAAGTAATTAAATTGCCTGTGAAAGACAACAAAAATTCGAACTGTATGCAACAGGATCTTACATATGCACTGCTGGGCGAATCTATCGGATCTGTATCACCGCCACCGCCAGGGGGGCCTGGTATAGGCTTTCTTCCTTCTTTTATAGCTTTTCTTATATCTGCTGCTTTCCAAACTGCATACTTCTGTTTCTCCTGAAGCTGTATTCAACATACAAGTTACAATTATCAACATTTATTGGTTTCTTTTCCTCTTAATTACTAAACATAAGAAAGAAATTAAAATTGCAAATGGCAAGAAAGACAAAAGAAGTAAAAGATTATGGACTCACATCAGGCTGAACTTCACCGAACTGGTATAGGATTTCAAAGAATATGCTTGCAGCATAAAACGTCTTTGCTGTGTTGCTGCAACAAGTTTAGGGCCAAGAATTAAAAATTCTGATGGTGTCCTAATATTTCATATAAAATTGCACAACCATAAACAATTTTGTAGTTATGCACGATACATCTATAGTTTGACACATCCGTTTTACATAAAATTGCAGAACAATAAATTATTTTGACAATGTCCTAATATTTGTCTAGTAACTTAGCAAAAATTACTCCGATGGAGCCTGAATATGATAAATTGAAATCTATTTATCAGTACACGCTCTATATAGTTATAAAACAAAACGTTTAGTTTATGAAAAGTATCTTAAGCTAAATAATCAGTAAGGACACGTCAAGGTTATAATTACAGGCGATTCAGACCATTTCAAATTTCAAAATGAAACATTAAAAGCAGATAACACCGCAAAAAACAACTTTATTGGAAGTTGAATAAAAGCCATAAGCAATTATCTGAGTAAAAACAACAATGACAAAATAAGTAAGAGCAACAACAATACCCAATCCCCTGGAGAAGGGTATGGGGGAGGTACGATGTAGACAGTGACACCCCTACCCGAGGGTAAAACAAAATACATAAGAACAGAAGATTAAATTCCAACATTTCAAAACAGAAAGCTAAAAGTCATGGATTTGCAACTAGTTTATAATATCTATATGGCATGGAAACAAAAGATTTATTGACTAGAAGAAAAGTTCGTCTTAGAAACATGTTGTGGTTGCAATGCATATGACAAGCATACAAAATTTAATGTACTCCTATGTATAATTTTACCCAACAGCAGTTTGTGTTTTCTTATGATATGGCTATAAACAAAATAAGTGCTTCTCATAAGCAGGGGTCCCGCGCATATGCATATTCAAACCTTTTCAAGTGCAAAAACGTATTCATACTGTGTAAAAACTTAAGCAAACTAGTGTTAAAAATACTGTATTATAAGACGTAAAACTTATCGTACAGATCAGCTCTCCCAGCTCGGTCTTGCTTATCAGCTTTTGCAAAGACATTTGATGCAAATCCTTCCAGGTGAAGATGGTCATCAGGCCCCAACTGCAGTGCCTTCTTATCCTGTTGAGAAATGTTAACCATGAGTATGTATTAGCCATAAAAATTCTGACTACAAAATCCAACCTATCCAAAACTTTAAATCTTGATCTAAGTTTAGAAAGGCTAATTCATCAAATGAATAAATGCATTCATTTACAAGTATAAATTGGCCCTGAAAATTATACTGAAACAAAACCCAACAGATAACCACAACTTTAAATCACGATCTAAGACTAGAGTCCAAAGAAGACTAATTCCACAATAAGATCAACCATTGACTAACAATTACAGCCTAGGTTTCAAGAACACAAGTACACAAACATATAAGTTAAATAGTTAATTAAAAAAAGGGTTCATTGATGGGTATAGTTCTCGCCTTTTTGTACGTTAAGTACTCTACTAGTTTGCATGTAACGTAGGTTAATAAACTTAGGGTGACCAGGTAACTAAGTCACTTGTCTATGTTTGGATAAAAGTATGAGTTGCTGGTAAAATGGAAGCATAAAAGTATGCAATCATACTAACAAGAAACATATGTTTATGCATTCATGCATTGGTACAAACTTTTATAACAGTTAGTTGTTAAGTTTAAACTTTAAACATTATATTTATCAAATCCAAATCAGACTACCACTATTCTAACCTTCATCCTAACAATTAATAATGTGTACTGAATTACACTTGTGCTTTGTTCGAAGTACTACTTCACAAGTAACTTGTCCTATGATTTTCTCCATCGTAATCAGACTGCCACGCCACTGTCACCATCCAGAGTTTCCGCGATCATCTCGTAGCTCATTGCAGTCCCACTTTGCTCCTCACAGGAGATAAAGAGTTTATTCTTTGCACAATTAAGATCATAAATGATGACATTCTGTTTTTATTCATTTGGATTGCATCATTTATTTGACGTTGTTATGTTGATCCTCTTTTCTATAGATATCATTAGAATATCATCAACTAAAGATGAAGAGGCGTGTTCATATGTAATTCATTACTCTTCATGCCTTCATGGTGACGTACAAACCAATTCTAAAACAGATGACTAGTATTATGACTATTATCATTCTAAGTTTCTAGATGTGCAAGCCTAAACTTGTACCCCCTGTTAAAGATGCATTGGCTGCAATGAGAATGAAGAGGAGGACGGCAGAAACGGACGTGTGACACCAACGTGAGACAGTATCATTGCTAAAGAGAAGAGCATAGAAGAGGTTTGGCAAGAGGGGAGACGTTGTTTCAGTAAGCTTCTTCAACAAACTTATTCTATGAAAAAGGTACGGCTTGTTTAAACGAAGCAAATAAGCCAATCCAAACACTATCTCCAACTTCATGTTTTGACTTCCGACACTACATAAGCTCATAAACTATTTTTTTACATATAACCAAACATGTGTGTTTGTGGTAAAACTTAAGCTTCTCAAAAGGCTCCACATTTATAGCTTAAGCTTATCAAACCTTTTTCATCATGAATAACCCCCAGCAACATTTAAAATACAAAATTTACCTTCTATTAACCCTAAACTCAATACAGCGTACAAACCGAACTCACCATGCCTAAAATAAAATCATCAATCAACAACAAATTAACAACCCTTATCAAGCTGTTTCATAAGTGAAACAAGTTTTTTTCATTCTGTGCTCTGTGGTATCAAATCAGCAACAACAAATGCGCATTAAATAACCTAAAAAACATAAATTTTCAACTACAGACTAAATTCACTATAAGTCAATTCACATTAACAAACAATTAATCGCCTTCAGAACGAAGACACACTAGCATCATATCAACAACTAATTATCACCTACAAACTTAACTCACTATACCTAATATAAATAAACATTTAAACAACATATTATACTTTCTCAACCTGTTTCATACGCGAAACAAGTAACAAGCTTAGCGAAGCAAGTAGCAAACTTGTTGTTTTCGTTCTTTTCATTCGCCTACTTTACTTAACATCAGATTATAAACTATGGACTAAATTCACTATAAAACACATTACATTAACATCGAATTATCGCCTTCAAACCAAGCACACTAAGCGTAATCATCAAATCATCCTCGGCATCACATCAACAACTAATTATCACCTACAAGGCTACAAACTAAACTAACTAGCCACTACAAATAAACACAAATCAGAAATTAAACCTTCTCAAGCTGTTTCATAAACGAAACGATTAACCTCGTGGTTTTCAACCGTTCGCTTTGCGTAAACATCAAAATAGCACCAGCATCATATAAACAACTAGTTATCAAGCTGTTTCATGAGCGAAATGAGTGATGAACTCAACTCGTACATCAACAACTAAACTCACTATACCTAAGATAAATAAACATTTAAATAACATACTAATTATATGTTAACAAATCACATTAACAACGAATCATCGCCTTACACTAAACGTGAGCATCAAATTATCAACAAATTCGAAGTGTTTCACAAGTGAGACGAGTAACGAACACTTTCGCTTATCGTAAACATCATATCTATAAGCAGTATCATATCATACTACAACTTTAACAATAAATACATAAACTAAACGTTCTCAAGCTGTTTCATAAACGAAACGATTAACCTCGTAGTTTTCAACCGTTCGCTTTCCGTAAATATCAAATTAGCACCAGCATCACATAAACAGCTAGTTATCACCTACAAAACTAAACTCACTAATCACTACAGTTTTAACCTTATCAAGCTGTTTCATGAGCAAAACGAGTGAGGAACTCAACTCGTACATCAACAACTAAACTCACTATACCTAAGATAAATAAGCATTTATATAACATACTAATTATATGTTAATAAATCACATTAACAACGAATTATCGCCTTACGCTAAACGTGAGCATCAAATTATCAACAAATTCAAGGTGTTTCACACAAGTGAGACGAGTAACGAACTCTTTCGCTTCGCGTAAACATCCTACTACAATTTTAACAATAAGCACAGAAAGTAAACCTTCTCGAGCTGCTTCATAAGCGAAACGAGTAACGAGCTAGTCGTTTTCGTCCGTTCGCTTTGCGGAATCTTCAATCCACGTTCCATCGCATATAATCGACCTACAAAAACCACATCAAATCATCAATATCTCAAAATTACATAAAACTAAAGATGAAGATGATGATCCGTACAGTAGTAAGCGACAAGTGGCTCGTGTTTTTGTAACTCATCGGCTCGTTGAAGGTATGGTAGCAGTAGTTTAGCTGGTTCGTTTTCGTTTGACATTTTTTATGTGATTGATGGATTGATTGATTTACACGCACTAAAAACACACAGTTAGGGTTTTGAAATTTTGATCGAGTTTTGTTTGGTTTTGTTTGGTTTGGTTGGGTTGCTTAATGGTGTTGAGTGGTACGGCGTCGTTTTGTAAGTTTCGTGGTAAGTGAGTGGGAATATAAGTTAGCGTTTAGTTGGGTACTTGTTTCCTAGAAAATGTTGTTTTGGAAATAAAAGAAAACGGAAATCGCGTTTAAATTAACGTTTTTTAATAAAATATTTTACAAAACACAAATTTCAGAAAATTATAAAACAAATTTTAGTTATTTTTTTTGTTTTCATTTATAAATTACAATTTTTTTTTTCTTTTTTCAAAATAGAAAATACAAACATCAACTAAACGCGTTTTCTATATTTTCAAGTGTTTTGTAAAGATAAAATTATCTTTCAAATTTTTACAAAACTAGAGATAGATAACAAGAAAATTTTTTCTCCAACTAAACGCAACCTAAATGTTTTGAAAACCGGGTCTGTGATCGACCCCGGCCGAGTTACCGGGTTGACGGGTCAACTGCGCAATTCGGTTTATGAAAAAAAAAAAAATGCCGGAATAACTTTATACACATGTCCAAACGTCTATTTTTCGACCCGCTTTTGAGGCTTTGTGTGAATCGGCGAGTTAAGGTCCGTGTGACGGGTTCAGCCCATTTAAAGGTGCAGTTTAGCCCGTATAAACACTATTTCTAACCCAAAAATCAGCAAACATACATTTTTCAGCTTCTATTGTTGACCCATCCAGAATTGTTGACATGGTTGCTAAAAAATCAATGGTTCAAATTGGTTACAAATACTTAAGAAACAGTTAGTTTTCACCCTCTTTTAAGACATAACTGGTTCAACTGGTTGACCCGACCGAGTCGAACCAAGTTTCAAAACATTATTATTTCTTAAAGTTAGGATAAAGATTAAATCATTAAATCCAAACAAAGAAAGAAAAAAACAAAAAAAATTATAACAAATGTTGAGAAAGTAAAAGAAGTTTTGTAAACTTTTTATAAGCGGATGAGATTTTCCTGTTCAGATTACCTGGTAGTGTGATCATTTTGACTTATATGTACCCGATATTACCAGTTTAATATCGGAACCATTTTCGACCTTTCCTTAACCACAATTAAAAGTACACAACTGGCTTTTTGTAAACTTATTATCTCTGATGTTATTTTTGTTAGGGCTTTTATATGTTATGTAAATAATTTTTTTTTTTTTTTTTTTGTTCCAAAACAAGATTTATTAATGTAATTTGGGATTTACATCAAGGTGGTAGGTAAGCGGGCAACAAGCTGCGTCGCCACCCCTTTCTGAATAGCAAACCCTATTCTACTGAAAACATAATCGTGACCCTTCGGGGCCGATATATTGCTGCGAACAATCTTACGAACCCGATCCAAGAAGCGCACAGCTTCAGGGGCTAAGGAACCAAAAGTGTCAAAAGCAAAAGGAACAAACACGTGTTGATTCTCAGAGCAGGCTTTATCATGTTTGTCCACTTTCTTTATCTCGCCTTCATAACAACTTGCCCGGCAGAACCCATTGCCTCAAGATCCACGAGGGGACACACCAATGAGGTCCACATAAGCATGTTTCCCGCCCATCCAAAACCAAAACATCACGGGCGCGGGAGGACCTCCTCAATAGGTCTCAAGGAAATTTACGGAGCTTCTTTTTCGCGAAATCCCCGCCTCCGAAGGACATCAAACAACACATCCCGCACCAAGTCGTGACGGTGCTTGAAACCCGGAGCTCTTTGCAGGCACAAGATGTTCCCAAACTTGTCCAAGGCGACCTTATGACACAGGGGCAAGGCTCGCCCATCGGGAACAACGGGATCATTAGACGATATTTAAGGATCGCCCTATATTCGATTGGAGACATGTGTCGCCTAGCCCTCAATGGGGATGACGGTAAGGAAATCACTGTGTGCGGTTCTTTGCAGACATTCCATAATGACCTTCCGTCATGGGACAAACCAAAGTCCATTCCCAAATTCGGGAGATTTTACAGAGAGGCACTCGCCAAAGTTTCTGAGAGTTTTGGGGCGGTGTCCTTACTAGTGAAACCACCAAATCAAAATCGGGAGGAAGCATGCAACGCCCAAACCCCATAATCAGGGTCAAGGCTAGAAACTCCGCTGTTATGTAAAGAAATAAATTAAACAAAAATTTATTATCTTTAATGTTAGTTTTGTTAGGGTTTTTTTATATTATGTAAAGAAATAAAATTTGATTTATCATCTCTTTGGCTAATTTCTTCGGAGATCGGGAAACAATTTGTAGTGCGACACTATCGTAGAAAAAGGTTAAATAAACTAATAGGCGAAAAAAGAAGCCTTTAACTTCTCATTTAATTGTTAAATACAACCGAAAAACCTATCTTTCCAATACATAGACAAAAATGTTGCTGTCACTAATGGATCTCCATTCCAGTTTTATTATACCACGAGTAATGCAATAAGTGCATCACATAACATGTTTAACATGACTAATTTGTATGCATAAATTTGTGTCTAACAAAGAGATTGAAACGCATGGCTAAATCAAACATAATTATAATGAGAGATATAATGCAGTATATATGTCGTCATGTCAAATACTAGTAATAGATTGATGTCATGTCAATTAGGCATGAAAATCATTTTGTTGAATATTACAAGAGGTTGAAACACTAACTTGAATATTGTCGAGTCATTTACTAGTATTAGAGATGCTTTAAGACTTATAAATGCTTTAAAGTTGTGTTGGTTGGGGTAATCTGAAAATATGTAGAATTTATTCCTTTGAAAGATGTGTTTGGTAACAAAATAAAAGAATTTAAAATGCCATTTTTCATAAAAATGAGGGTATCCAATATTTTTGGGCGAGGAATATTAATTCACTTGAAAACATGGAAGTTTAGATTGACCCTTTTGACCAAAATTACTCTTCCACGTAATTAACTCTACTTCTTTCTATTTTGTCAATTGAACGAAACATAACTCTATTTTTCATCGTCCATCGCAGTTCTGCCCAATTGCTTCGGTGATTATTTTTAAATTGTAAATCGATGGTTTGCTACAATTCCACAATTGTTGCTTCATGCAAGACGTTTTCAACATATTATAAGACGTTTACACTTTCATTTATTTATTTTGTAAGTTTTCTACATGGTGAAATATTTTGTAAACAGTGAAAAGCTTTGTATAAAACTAGTATTAGAGATGTTATAAGACATCAAAAATTTACTAATTCGTAAGTCTTTAATATAGAGTATATCAGGACTAAAGTTTCTTTCAAACACATATTAAGTAGAGTAAAATACACCGTTTGTCCCTAAACCAAACATAGGCGTTTTCATCGTTGGAGGTCCAAAACATGGGTTTTTAATGCCAAAGAAGTCCCTTGACCACTAATGCCAAAGTCAATTTCTGATTTTTGTTATGTAGTCGAGGGTATTTTAGTCCATACACATTTATACTTTGACCACTATCAAGTACAAACTCTTTTGATAAGAGATGTTGATGATAACAGAACAGCCAAGATCATCACGTAGATTTCATCTTATATCGATCATTTTACTCAGACCAGGAGACACAGTTCTGCTGTTGGTCTATTTTCTCTCTATGAACAATCGAATATAAAAGTATACTAAGTTTAATTTTATAGACAATCATTAGTTTTTACAGACTTGGTTTACACGGGTATTTATAACCCACTAACCGACACTTATGAACCATCACAACGGCTCATTAACAGGCATAACTATCATAACCGAATTTAACTGTTTTTCGGTTATAAACTTTACTTTTGACACACTAGACCCTTTAACTTATATACATACATAAATACTACACTAATCTTGACTTACATGGATTAATAAGTTAGTATCCAATACTCCTTCCTAATTTATTAATCCATGCCTTCGATATCTTCAAGCTCCTTTATCTTTATTTCTGAACTTTGGCTTGCTTCCACTTCCTTTGTCTTGCTCTTCAACTTGATCATCTTTGTCACCAACTTTCTTCATTTGTATTGTTTCGTACTCTTGAATCTCCAACACACTATTTCTAGTATCACGATCTTCTGATTCAGCTTTCTCGTTTCTTGACTTGATGTCTTTCTCACTCTGGCTTTCCTTCTGAAATCTTGATGGCGTCTCTCGATGTTTCTTGCATTTCCCTTGTCAACTCTCTCTTCTTCTAGGAGTTTATTATCTGAAATAACTCCAAGGTTTTCTTTCTCAAACTGTTCTCTTACTGTCTTTAATTCTTTCATCTCTTTGCTTGTACAATCTCTTAACTTCTTGAGGTTCTCTGATTCTCTCTGCATTTGTTTCTCAAATGTCATTTCTCTATTTCTTATTTTCTTCACAAACTCTTGTTTTTCAATCTCTAACTCTTGAAGCATTTCGAACTTCCAAAACTCTAATTTACTCTTCAAATCAATTTATATCTCTGACCGCACATCTTCTAATCTTTTTTTTGGAATTTCATCCTTCTCAATGACAATTCCTTTCCTTCTCGGTTCTTCCTTTAAGGATGTTATCTCCTTTTCATCTTTACTAGTAACCATCAATAGTGCTGGTTCATCATCTTCGAACACAAGGTTTGCTTTTTCTTCTCTACGGTTTGGTTTTGGACAATTTGCGAGATAGTGTCCAAACTCATGACAATTATAACATTCTATTTCTCTAGTGTCTCTTCTATGCCAGTTTTGATCTCCAGGGTTTCTTATTCTTCTATCATAACTATCTTCATTCTTACTATCTCTTGTGAATCTTCCTTGGCCTCTTCCTCGTGTCTGATTACCACCTCCTCGTCTATCATTTCCATAGTTGCGTTCATAACTTCTGTTATTCCCTTGACGTGTGAATAACAATTTCTCACTATTATCTTCCTCACTTCCTTTTCTAAACTTAAGCTTTTCTTCATAAGTCTTAAGTTTTCCAATAATCTCCTCTAATTTTGCTTTCTTAAAATCAACAACCATTTCAATGGTTGCTACTACTGGTACAAACTTATCTGGCACTGCATTCAGTAATTTCCGTACTTTTGTTTGTTCATCAAACGTCAATCCACATGTAGCAGCCTTTGTAATAATACTCATCAACCTCCCAGCAAATGAATCTATTGTTTCATCTTCTTTCATCACAAGTCTTTCAAATTCTGATTTAAGTTGTTGCGAGTGTGCCTGTTGTACATCTTCTGTTCCAATAAATCTGGACTTTAGAGAGTCCCAAATTTCTTTTGTTGTTTCACATCCCGCAACTTGCATTTGAAAATCTTCTGGTAACCCTTGAAATAGGTATGCTGACGCCGAACTATCCTTTTTTACATCAATCTCTTTTGATGTACGTGTTCCTTCTACTAAATCCCATACTCCATTTGCCAATGGTATCTTCTTCATTCTTAATGCCCATAATGTATAATTTGTGTTGCTTAAAATTGGGCATTGATATGATGGTAACGATGTGGTGAAAACAACTATGTTTTCGTTTTTATCTCCCGTCATATCTTTCGTTTTGATTTTCTTCTAAAACTAATATAATTCTAATAATAATCGAACTTAAAACCTTCTTTCTAACCACAATAATTCTCAAACAATTCTAATGGTTTCTAACGCGAATTGTAATGAAAGAAATCTATTCTACTAATAGAAAAAACAAGTATTTAGAATAATAAAACCTGTAATTTCCTTGGGCCTTTTCAATTGTGGGCTTTTGTAAGTGGCGTACATTTTTCTGTTCCCAAATAAAAGACCGGCTTCCTTTTTTTCCCCCAATTTAACGCTTCTTCTTCCTTCTACAGAAATTAGGGCAAGCTGCAACGTCCCTTTTATGTTTCTTCTGGTTCTCTTCTAATAAACCGGTGGTATGCTTCTTCCTTTATACGGTACGTTTACTTCTCTTCTCTTTTTCTGTTCTCTGATTCGATATTTCTTTTAATCGAATCGTGTCTCTTTCTTTATTGATTCCTCTGAATCAAAAACTCTTCTCTGTCTCTCTTGCTGATTGACCAGTATGCGCACAGTCTATTACTTCTCTTAATTGATTCCCTGAATCAATCTGTTTCGTTGTCTCTTGTTCGAATCCTTTGGCTCTGATACCAACTGTTGGTCTATTTTCTCTCTATGAACAATCGAATATAAAAGTATACTAAGATTAATTTTATAGACAATCATTAGTTTTTACAGACTTGGTTTACACGGGTATTTATAACCCACTAACCGACACTTATGAACCATCACAACGGTTCATTAACAGACATAACTATCATAACCGAATTTAACTGTTTTTCAGTTATAAACTTTACTTTTGACACACTATACCCTTTAACTTATATACATACATAAATACTACACTAATCTTGACTTACATGGATTAATAAGTTAGTATCCAATATCTACAACCTTTACCTATTAATTGGGTCCTTAACTAGTTGCCAATCATTTACTCAAATTAGGTATCACACAGGTCCTTAACTGAGTAATTCTAGTTTAATCTTTTAGACAGTAAGTAAACAATTCATTATAAAATTTTCTTTATCATATTATTATTGCCAAAGTTAAGCAACTTATAGAAGAATCGCAACAAAGCAATTTTGTGTGTGCATGTTATATTAATGCAACATTTATTCTTGCCTGAAATTGCATACACAAACCCTGTAAATATGGATTCAGTTTTTGGGTTTTGAATGGTATTTCTTCGTTGCTAATAATTTTAGACGCTTTCAGCAGTCTCATGTTTTGTATTTACACTAGATGAGAGTTAAGTTTACAGAAAGTATAAATTGATGTTATCTGTTTTGTTCCCACTGGTTGAGAATTAATCTTGAATTTATCTACTGGTGATTTGACAAAAAAACTAGTGCAGTGGAAAATGCAAATATTTAGTAGAAAATACCCATAGTAATGTCAAACACGATTATATACCTGAAACCCACCAAGATTAGATCAACATAGGCCACTGGTGATAAGGATTTAAAAGGTACCTTTTTGAGGGGTCATTTAAGCCCTTAATTGATCACTTTTGTATCCGTTACTACTTAATTTCATTCCTTTTCACTTTTTAGGTCTCTTGAAGGCAAAGTGCTGGAATGACACTTATTTGGACGAAAAGGCGCGAATATACGAAGAAAATGGCCAAAGTCAAGAATCGAGACACTCAGTCATTGAACCAGAAGGGACGGCGGGTTCTACTGCGACACCGTCTCAACAAGTTTTGTGACGACTCAAGAGCCAAATTGCTTATTTACAAGTGACGGCATCGGGTTTTAAAAGAGTAGGCGTCGCGGCTCGGACGACCTAGATTTGATCCAGACGGCGCCGAGATCGAAGGAGACGCGTCACGGGCATAAGGTGGCGCCCTCACAATGCTAACGTGGCAAGACGAAACCCTAATGACGGCGTCACAATTAAAGAGTGACGCCGTCAGCTTTGTAACACTATATATAGAATCCGAATTTTCGGTTTTGGTGTAGTTTTGTGGAGTAAAACCTAAACCGAACCAAGGTCGTCTTGTACAAGATTTTAGGGTTCCATACCTATCTTACATCAAGATAAATGTTTTACTTCATTAATTTAATTATGTCTTCAATTGATTGTGTGTATGCTTGCATGTTCTCCATGTCCAACTAATTTATTTGTGTGTTTGCTTAGGTAATATGAAACCTAGTTATTGAATATTGATTGGTTGTCTCTTGTCTTAATTGTGATTGACCTAGTATTGCGATAGGTCATTCGTTGTACTATTAATGCTTGATTAATCTTTGTTGAACCTTAGCATATAGTTACTAGTGGAATTGTAGGCTAAACATCCAAAGAATACCTTAGTGTTAAGTTTATGAATCCTAGAGATTTCGTAGTCATTAACCTTTGGTAGCTTCAAAGAGTTAGGGATAAACGCATACCCTACGACCTTATAAACACAACGCGTTAAGAATAAGGACGTGACAATTCAACCATCAATAGGAGATAACTAGGGAGTAATAAAACCTAAGTAAATACATTCTTAATCATCATACGAGCACACAACAATAGACATAGAATGCCCTTAGCTTAGTTAATTAGATAATTAGAGTAATCGGTAGAAATACCAACCCCCAAATCCAAACCCCGAGATTCGTACCTTTCCATTTCCTAAAAATATAAAAAGATAAAAATAATCTTCCTCAACCCCAACCTTAGCGTAGTAACTTCTTACTAGCATTCCTATTCCCTAGAGAACGATATCAATACCCGTGGCTTACCCTAATACTACACTACAACGATTAGGTTCATCGCTTGGGTGTTGAAAAACTTGCTCGACGAAAAGGAAGTTCCTTTGACCCCGAACGCTACGTAAGCGTATCAAGTTTTGGCGTTGTTGCGGGAATAGAATATCTAGTTAGATTTCCACCTCGTTTAGGTTTCCTTGCTTGATTCCTATCAAGTAAGCTCTTTTCTCATTTTAGCTTCCTTGTAGTGTATCCCCTTCTTTGTGTTTGTGTTCGTAAAACCCTTTTCATTTGTTGCTATGGCAAGTGAAGTTGCATTTGAATCATTAACAAATGAGGAACAATTGAATTTCGCAGATTGGATTTCTTTTTATTGTTCTAATGAATTTGTGAGTGGTCTTAGAGATATCCAAAAGGAGACGGGTGTAAGGTTGGATAGATTTGATAAATTTTGTGCTTGTGTGGCTTCTATTCAACGATCATTGCTAGAATCAACTCCTTTTAGTGAGACCCTCTGGAAATTTTTTTAGAAAAGCCTCATAAGCATAAACCATCAGTTGTCACAACTTGAGGAAATGAATAAGGAGGATTTATCCAACCTTAGGCATCATGATCAAAAAGACCTAGTTTTTAAGAACATGGAACCTAAACCCGAACAAGATTGTAAGATGGTTATAGTTGAACTACCTAGTTGCATACGTGGGATAGATTTCACCAAAACATATGACACGCGTGAGGAATCCTTTGGGCAAATAGAACATAGTGATCAAATTTTTGAGAATGATTCTTATGAATCGGACCAAGAATTTGAAATGGCTAAAGAAGGATTTGAGATACTTAGGAGTGTATTTGGGTTAGATCATACTAAAACACATAATGAACTTTTAGGAGATCTAGATATAATGGAGAATGAGGTGGAAACTCCAAACCCACAAGCCCTACCATCACTTGAGGAACACACATCGCCTATTAGGTGCTACTGGGCCACCAACTTTGCCGATTTGTGTAACTGGGCCAAACAAATCGGTCAATGACGGTCAACGACTTTTAACGGTGGTCAAAATTGTCGAGAACTTTTAATCTCATCAAAAATACGCAAAACTTGTCTTGAGCAAGTTTTAATCAATTACATTTTATGTTTTTATCTATTACAAAATGATTTTCAAGGAAAGTCCTGTCTATAGTACCCAAATCTCGCCGGAAATACTTAAAACTTGCCGAAAATTGCAATCCGATTAATCATCGATTAATCACGCCTTAACCGATTACAAGTTACAGGGAGGTCAACCGCCCGACTACCGATTCACGATTTTTGCAACCTTGGGTTATAGTTGAACTACCTAGTTGCATGCGTGGGATAGATTTCACCAAAACATATGACACGCGTGAGGAATCCTTTAGGCAAATAGAACATAGTGATCAAATTTTTGAGAATGATTCTTATGAATCGGACCAAGAATTTGAAATGGCTAAAGAAGTATTTGAGATACTTAGGAGTGTATTTGGGTTAGATCATACTAAAACACATGATGAACTTTTAGGAGATCTAGATATAATGGAGAATGAGGTGGAAACTCCAAGCCCACAAGCCCTACCATCACTGAGGAACACACATCGCCTATAACTTACCCTAAGAAGTAGAAGAGACTATAGGAACCCGATTGATATTGAACCTTTGGACCAAATGCCACTAGAGAATGTAGGTTTAGATGCTTGTTGTCATGACCTCTCTCTTAGTCCTAGGGAAGTTCCTAATTTTGATGAACCGGAGCCTCAACCAAAAACCTTACCCAATTTTCTCTCTTTAGATGTGAATCTTGGAATTGAATTAGGCCCCAATCCACCCATCAAAATAAATAGTCCGGGTAGTTGCTTGATAAAGGTGGTAGACTCTAGGCCGTGTAGATTGGAAGCTAATATAGGAGTAACCCATGACCTTACACATTTATATCACCCATTCATGGTTAATAACAAAAAACATTATGGGTTTAAACCGGGTTTATTAGGTCAAGATAGATCCTTAACTAAGAATCTTTTGAAGTTGATAGAAGATGATCCATTTTTAGGAGAGAGATTTGATTCACCTGCTACACCCATAAAAATTAGGTAAGGTTAGAATGAATGGAGCACACCCCTTTGAGCATATAAATCACCCATCACCCTCTCCTCAAGTAGCAAATTTCCACCCTAAGGGTGTGTATCACTACTATCACCCGCACTTAAGCTTAAGTGTAGAAAAAACTTCCCATTTATCCGTTAAATAAGGGTAGAGTCAAGCTCGTGACTCGAACAAAAACAAGCGCTTCTTGGGAGGCCACTCATGCTTAATTGTTTGCTTGTTATGTGTCGTATATATTTTATTGTGTTTATTCTCATGTTTGAATTTGTAAAAATGCTTTATTTTGTCTTTAACATCGTCTTAATTACATATAAATGTATTTTACAAAAGGGATAAATGTAGGGAAGATTACACACGTTTTTAAAAGAATGTGAACATGAGAATTACAATTATTGAAAAGATATACATGTGTGTTTGTTAGAGTCAAATGCTTGTATCGAGTCATAATGGATGTTTTGCAGGAATTTTTCCAGATTCTAAAGATATAAATTTTCCGAATTTTTCCGAAAATCGCAAACCGACTTCCGTCAGGATAACTGACGCGTCAAGATCGTAACTCGATGGCGTCGGGAGCGTGAAACAACTTATTACTTTTTCTCGTTTTCTGAGCTACTTATAAATTTTTGGAATTTTCCAGGTCTTAATTTTCCAGAAAATCTGTAAACATCCATTCCATATATCCTAGTTTAGTAGAGTCATATATATATTGTTACCGCCGATTTTACGCGAAGGTTTCATTTATTTTCTTCAAAGTGTGCAGGTTTAATTTATCAAGAAGAAAATACATAAGATGAGAAGGAGTTTTTCACGCAAACATTCTTCTTGAAGAAAGATGTAACCACCACTTCACACGGATCCTACCGAGCTAATCAGGGGAGTACTAGTTTCTTTCATTTTTTTACCTTCCATTATCATAACTTTGATACTTTCGGGGAACACTGGGGACAATGTTCAGTTTAAGTGTAGGGAGGGAAAATAAAACGGGAACTTTGAAACTATGTTTATCCTTGAATATTTGCTTTGTCCAATTTCATTTGTGTAATAAACCATGAGAAATATCGGTTAGGGTAATTTTGGCACCAAATTTAAAATATTTCATGACATATAGGAGTGGGCCATTAGTCTTAATAAAGCGTCTCATGGATAGGAAATTATATGACTAGCACAAAAACCCTTTACCACTTAAATTACACCCAAAATGTGAGGATCGCCCTTAGATTTGTAGGAACTAAAGCATTCATCTTTAATGCTTAGAGTGTGAACCGGTAGTATAATAGATTCTAGAGCTTGTTTTGTGATGCATTCTGAGATCGCTAGTAAGACTACACTTTTGTAGTTAGGAATAACTAAATGATAAGATGCATTAGGATAACCCTTGTTTGATACCCGTAATATAATTACTTCTTCCACATCGGTTGAGTAATTCCCCCACACCTTTGCGTTGTACTCATCTTTAGTACACGATACCCTAGTTAACCCCTCGAGCCTATCCTTTTGCGGTTCTCGTGATGTTTCGGTTTTCCGAATATCAATGAAGAGCATTGTTTACAATCCACCCCAAATGTACACCCAAATCGCTTTAGCCTACCTTGTATGCACTCACTTTTAGTGCATTATTGTTATCACACTAAACCCTTAGTTCAATTATCTAGTTGCTTGCATAAGTTGCTAAGTCGAGTCATATCCTTTGTACACAGTTTTGGGACGATTGGGACTCATGGGAAAAGTTAAATTTAATGAAATGACGGGAAGGGAACGTTAAATTCAAATTCCCTTTATTTGCATAATAATGTACTCCAAGTGTTTTGATCTTTTCAATTCGGGCCAAATTAGTGTTAGAGTAATAAAAACTCAAGTGTAGGGATGTGCCTATAAATCCCTATTATTTTGAAGTTATCGTAGAGGATGGTAGAGTAAAAGTGTATGGAAAAAAAATAGAAAAAGAAAAAAAATAGCGTTAAAAAAAAATTTTGAAAAAAATGAAAAAACATACGGGCTACCATCCTACATCTATCTTTAAATTTATGTTTGTTTATTTCAAGTTATCTAGAGTTTAGAGTGTCAAGTCTTGGCTTAGCAATGCCGTTCTTCGCATGCTTGTAACATAAAGATTTTTGACTTGCCACCACTAAATCGCCTATCCCACCAAACCCTTTGTTTTCATACCGTAAGCCTAACGTTACAACCCTTTAAAAGACCTCTTGGATAGTCTTTCCTAGGTGCTTACGCCAAAGCGATGGAGGTTTGATTTAGTCTCAAGCCTATGGTAATCTATGTACTAGGACCGGTTAATGAGTGTTTATCTTCCATTTCCAACTTGTTATATTTCTTATACACCCGAGAGATGTGAGTATCCAAACACCCCATGTGAGGTGCTAGTATGTAATATTCGTGCTTGTTATGACTTTTTCAGGGCTTATATGTGTTGTGGATCGTTCTAAACTAATGCTTCATGACCCCTAATTTATAAATCAATTGGCTAAAAGCACATTTGCTTGAGGACAAGCAAATACCAAGTGTAGGGATATTTTATAAGAATTTAAAAGGTACCTTTTTGAGGGGTCATTTAAGCCCTTAATTGATCACTTTTGTATCCGTTACTACTTAATTTCGTTCCTTTTCACTTTTTAGGTCTCTTGAAGGCAAATTCTTGGAATGGCACTTATTTGGACGAAAAGGCGAATATACAAAGAAAATGGCCAAAGTCAAGAATCGAGACACTCAGTCTTTGGGCCAAGGGGACGCGCGGGTTCTACTTGCGATGCCGTCTCGAACAAGTTTTGTGACGACTCAAGAGCCAAATTGCTTATTTACAAGTGGCGACATCAAGTTTTAAAAGAGTAAGCGTCACGGCTCGACGGCCTAGATTTGATCCAGACGGCGTCGAGATCGACGGAGACGGCGTCACAGGCATAAGGTGACGCCGTCACAATGCTAACATGGCCAAGACGAAACCCTAATGACGGCGACCCGGCGGCGTCACAATTAAAGAGTGACGCCGTCGCAGCTTTGTAACACTATATATAGAATCCGAATTTTTCGGTTTTCGGTGTGTAGTTTTGTGGAGTAAAACCTAAACCGAACCAAGGCTGTCTTGTACAGTATTTTAGGGTTCCATACCCTATCTTACATCAAGATAAGTGTTTTACTTCATTAATTCAATTATGTCTTCAATTGATTGTGTGTATGCTTGCATGTTCTCCATGTCCGGCTAATTTATTTGGGTGTTTGCTTAGGTAATATGAAACCTAGTTATTGAATATTGATTGGTTGTCTCTTATCTTAATTGTGATTGACCTAGTATTACGATAGGTCATTCGTTGTGCTATTAATGTTTGATTAATCTTTGTTGAACCTTAGCATATAGTTACTAGTGGAATTGTAGGCTAAATATCCAAAGAATACCTTAGTGTTAAGTTTATGAATCCTAGAGATTTCGTAGTCATTAACCTTTGGTACCTTCAAAGAGTTAGGGATAAACGCATACCCTACGACCTTACAAACACAACGCGTTAAGAATAAGGACGTGACAATTCAACCATCAATAGGAGATAACTAGGGAGTAATAAAACCTAAGTAAATACATTTTTAATCATCATACGAGCACACAACGATAGACATAGACTACCCTTAGCTTAGTTAATTAGATAATTAGAGTAATCGGTAGAAATACCAACCCCCAAATCCAAACCCCGAGATTCGTACCTTTCCATTTCCTAAAATATATAAAAAAAGATAAAAAAATAATCTTCCTCAACCCCAACCTTAGCGTAGTAACTTCTTACTAGCATTCCTATTCCCCTAGAGAACGATATCAATACCCGTGGCTTACCCTAATACTAAACTACAACGGTTAGGTTCACTGCCTAGGGTGTTGAAAAACTTGCTCGACGAAAAGGAAATTCCTTTGACCCCGAACGCGCTGTGTAAGCGTATCAACTGGCAATCTATGTCATATCTTTAAAAGTCACCTTCAGGATATGAACATAAACTGGCGCACATAAACAAATTCCATCATCTAATTTAGAGAGATACCGGGGCAAACCATGATGCTCATGTTACCCAGCAAAATTTTTCAGTTAATATAAAGTTATAAACAGCCTAAAGCTACGTTGCAATTCTACCAATCATGGCATTTGATTATAATCAACATAAGACATAAACATCCTAAATGTCAAGTTAAACATCCTAAAGTCAATGTTTGATCTTGGTTCACTACAACAAAAGTGGCTTTTTAGGACCCTTTGTGTGGGACGGTATGATAATGGAGTCCTAAAAAACTGTTTAATAGGACATATGAGCGTTTAGGGTCCTTTTTAAATATTTGCTACTTAGGCGATGTCCTAAAAAGGTATATAATAGGATGGTCGATGATTTGGGGTCCTATTATCATATAACTTAATATGACACTTAAAATATGGATCCTAATAAATTACCTTTATAAGACGTTTATTCATTATGGTTGTATTATAATAAACCATAATAGGACACTGAGTTTTGAGTCATAAGACATCGCTTAGTTAAAACGCTTATTCACAAAAAGTTTTATTATAGCAAAATTTAATAGGACCTTTGACACGTGGGTATTATAACGTTAACCTTTATAGGACGCTTATGTACAATGGTTTTATAACATCATTTTTTAAAACGATTATTTGCAAAAGTTTTATTATAACAAAACTTAATAGGACCCTTAAAGGATGCATATTAATTATGGTTTTATTACAATACACCATAATAGGACACTTGATATATAAGTCATAAAACATTAATTATTTAAAACGCTTATTCGCAAACGTATTATTAAAACATAACTTAATATGACAGTTGACACTTGGGTCCCATAGATTGATACACCATCATAAGACACTTGATATTTGAGTCATAAAACATCGGTTTTATCAAACACTTATTCGCAAACGTTTTTTTTATAAGAAAAGTGAATAGGACCCTTGAGAATAGCGTCTTATAACGTTAACCTTTATAGAACGCTTATTCATAATGGTTTGTTTATGATACACCACAATATGGCACATCTTTTTAGAGTCGTAAAACATCCGCTTTTTATAACGCTTATTCGCTTTTATAGAACGCTTAATTGCAAAAGTTTTATTTGAAAAAATTAACAGGACCCTTGACAACTGTGTCTTTTAACATTAACCTTTATAGTACGCTTATTTGTTGTGGTTTTATTATCCTACGCCATAATAGAACACTCCTTTATTTGAGTCATAAAACATCGCTTTTTAGAACGCTTATTTACAAAAGTTTTATTTAAACATTAGTTAGTATGACACTTGATACTTGGGTATCAAAACTTGATACACCATAATAGGACACTTGTTATCCGTCTTTGTATTGTTATATGTCTCAATCTTTTGGAAGTTATGTATGGGTTATTTGTCTTTGTATTGTCCTTATCTATCAATGATAATGGTTAATTTGGTGCATTATTGTTTGTACTATACTAAGCCGTAATTGCACTCACAAAATAAAATAGGCTTGATTAAAAACAAAATGACCGAGTGCAGGCATCTCATTCTAATGGGGTGATTAGCGCACCAAATTAAAGCAACAAGATAAGATCTAGAATCCCAATTAAGCTCGAATTCTCTAGTCGAGAGTACAAGCTACTAAAGGAAACAAAAAGCAAGAGAAACAACGGTGAATAAGCGAAATTAAGCTCTTAATATGGGCATTTGAGCCAAATAGTGATAAGCCATATTGACCCATTTGAGCCAAACACCCTTAGCGTGGGTTGTTTTGAGATCTCAAAGTGAAAATATAAATAACAAGAAGCTAAAAGTTAAAATTACCTAAATTTAAATAAGAAATGTATAAGAAAGAGTTATACAAACAAGAATGAGGATTGTCATTGATTCTTAACAACTAATTTTACATAAAAGCAGGGACTATTATTATTTAGCTAATTGAAATCATTAAGCTTCTTCAACTGGATCTTCTTCATCGGCAATAACTAAGTCATTGTTGTCCACAACGGTTCCATCGAAACCACCTCTAACCAATTCAATATCCATTGTTTCATCATGTTGAGGACACATAAATGAGTCACCCCGCAAATGTGTTTCCACGTCATCAAGACTTGTTTGTTCATCCATGTCATAAACATGTCCGGGCGCCGCTTGATCACAACTTGCCATCCTTTGTCAACACTATCTCGCAACGTAAAATACTTGATGTGCTTGAGAAGCTAGTATAAAAGGCTCGTTATGAGCCTTCAATCCTTCAAAATTCAATAGAGTAAACCCGTTGTCATCTTCTTTTTCCTTGAACCATTCAAATCCAATCACAATCGAACAAAACTACTTTCTTGTCAATACCATACTCCAACTCAATTATATCATTCAAAACCCGTAGTAAGTTACATCTCCGCGATAGGATTGTTATCTCGTAGCACTCGAGTAACTGCTTGTCATGGCCTCAAGATTAACCCCACTATTATGTGTTTTCCTATTATGTTCTACATCTTTGTGTGAAATCGAAACCATTTATGATAAATCCTTATATTTTTCACATACTCGGATGGACCACTTGCCAAGCACCTTAGACTTTCTCGTGATTCTCGTGATCCCTCAGCATGTAGCTCCTCAACCCGAAATAAGGCAAGATGTGTTAATTGTTTTGTTATTAGTAGGTCGAAAATGCTATGTCATTATAATTATTTTTCAAAAAGTAATAAACCCGTATATGCCTTACATGATCTTGAAACCACGACTCAAAAGTCTCACTATGTAAACGTTGAATGTCACGCTTACGCTTTCTCCGATTTTGATGATGAACCAACGCCGGATGTTCACCGCGGTGTTAACAGATGATAATGATGATAACAACGACAACTATTAATCGTATAATATAATTTGTGAAACTCACAACTAATATAATTACTTACGCTCAAATTCATCAACTTCACTACAATTGAACAACGATATGAATGTGCTTTAGCCAAAATGTCAAGTTCCATCATTTCTACCTTTGTAGCACCAATCGGTCGACCCGCCATAGAAAAGATAGGTAAAACATCCTCATAACCATCGTCATCATTATTTCGATTTGTCTTATTATGTACGGTCTCAACATCATTTGGATAAGTACAATGAACAAAACGACACACACTCTTCAAATAGATATCCTTCGCAATGGAACCCTCCGGTTATTCTGTTTTCGCACGTAAGATTTTAATGTAGCTAAATACCGAGATATCAAAACCAATAATTTTAGATTCAATAATATTTTTAATAAAGGTATTTACTATAATAGTAATGTGCACCTCTCGATTGGATACATCCAACGGTAATGAACCGTCCCTCCTAATCGGCCTCTCAAGCAAGATGAACCGAAGATGAACCATGACATCAAAGAATGATGGCGGAAAAATCCTTTCTAAATCACAAAGTATTTTTCCAATCTCGGTTTCCATTTGAACCAAATCATTTGGATTAAGAACCTTTGATAATTGTTTATAGTAACGACATAGCTTCATCACAATATAGCGCACGTGCTTAGGCAACACATTTCGCAAGGCAATGAGAAGCAATCACGCATCAAAATATGGCAATCATGACTTTTAAGTCCAAATAGTTTTGGAGGTTTTAACTCTACGCATCTTGATATATTAGCTGCATAACCATCTCGAACTGTCACCTTCTTAAGCACACGACAAAAATATCTTTCTTTTTATCCATTGAGAAACAAGCGGTGGCAAATAAACTTTGTTGTTATCTTGAACTATAGGATGAAGTTCGGTCTAATGCCCATTTCTTGTAAATCTAGGCGTGCTTTTATATGATCCTTGGTCTTCCCATCTAGATTCATTAGCGCCCAAGGACACCGTCACAAACATTCTTCTCAATATGCATTACATCTAGATTATGGCGTAGCAAGTTATCTTTCCAAGACGGTAACTCAAAAAAAAATACTTTTCTTCTTCCAATTAAAAGGTAAATTTGGGTTGCTCTTCACAAGTTTTCCAAATTTAACTTCAAAACCATCTAACTCATCAAGTACTTCTTGTCCTCTTAAGCCACGGGGTTGCTGTCTAGTTCTTCCGTGCCATCAAAAGAGTTTGTATCTCTTCTAAAAGCATGACCAAGAGGGCAAATATCGACGATGTCCCATAAAACATTGTTTTTGCCATGACTCAAGCGTGTTGATTTTGTATGTTTATGGCGGTTAGGACATGCAAGTTTACCTTTGGTGCTCCATCCGATAAATTTGCATAAGGTGAAAGTCACCGATCGTCCATAACAAACAAGCACGCATCCGAAAGTTACTTTTGTTGATGCATCATAAGTGTCTACTCCTTTACGATCCCACAACTCCTTTAGCTCAAGAACTAACGGTTCCATATAGACATCTATATTATTCCGGTGAGCGGATGGGCGGTATAAGTAACGTTAGAAAGAAATAAGGTTTCTGCATGCACATCCAAGGAGGTAGATTATATGGCGTCAAAACAACAGGCCAATGAGAAACACTCACTGTTCCAAAAGGGTTAAACCCATCACTCGCTAAACCAAGCCTGACATTACGAGATTCTTTGGAAAACTTATCATACTTAAAATCAAATGCTTTCCATGCCGTGGAATCTGCAGGATGTCTCAAGTAACCATCTTTCGTGCGACTCTCTTCATGCCATCTCATGGAGGCGGCTGTTTTAGATGACATAAATAACATTTGCAATCGTGGTAAGAGCGAAAAATGACGCAACACCTTTGCTCCAATCTTCTTACGTGTATCAGTTGTGGTTGACTCATCTGCACAATCATCTTCACTTGCTTTATACCTTGACGATGGCATATATCACATTCTGTTTTATTAATGTTTTCTTTCCAAGACAAAGATACAATCATTAGGACATGCATCGATTTTATCATAACTAAGTCCCAACTCTCGAATTATCTTCCTTAGTTCATACAATGACTTTGGTATAGAAGCATCGGGAAGGCTTCCTCATTGTATCTAGCATCTTGTTGAAACCATTATCACTACATTTCCCAACACACTTACCATGAAATAGTCTAATGATAAAAGAAAGAACCGATAACTTACACCCGTGATATAGTGGTTTCTTTGCCTCCCAACACTTTATAAAATTTTTTCACCTTTAGGTTTGGCATACTCATACTTTCGGTTTGTGTTCCCATGTCATCGGTTAGTGTGTCATCACCAAACCGATGGAAGGCATCATTCACCAACCATTGCATGTCATCTTCAAAGATCCAAAGATTGGAGCATCACTTGATTTGGGCCGAAAGGTGGAATTGTATAACCTTTCATAAACCCGACACATAACGGATGTGTTGTAGCCTCCGTCCGATCTACCCATATCGATTACCACAATCAATACATGGACATGAAATCATCTATTATTACCCTCATTATAGAATATATGATCAAGAAAGTCGTCAAGACCTTTTTATATTCAATGGTAAATCTAGGTAAAGACATCCAACTCGTATCCATCTTAAACCTAATTCAATTAACCACGAAAACCACATATAATTTCAACAAAAGAAAGGGAGCCTAATTCAATTAACCACATATGTTGTTTCATAAAAATTTAGCAAAACGATTAGGGTTGCATTTATGAGGTATTACCGGTCTTGATGATGGTGGTGATTCCTTGGCAATTTTGGATGGTGGAATGATGTGGATTTGGATCTTAAAATTAGAAATACTTTTACAATTTATTTTTAAGCTATTTCTTAATTAATTGCCTAATTATTACTTCAAAGCTAGATAAACTAATTTATATCTAAAATTAGAAATTAAAAGTCAAAATTGCAAAAGTAATTTTACATAAGCTTGCAAAAGTAATTATTACTTCAAAGCTAGATAAACTAATTTATACAAAATTTTGCTAAAAGGTGAAAACTTATAAAAGGTAGAAAAATTATAAAATTGCAAAAGTAATTTTTACATAAGCTTGAACAAGATTTTTGCTAAAATTTTGTATTCTTATTAAACCGAAAAGAAAATTACAGGCTTGGAATAAAAGCGAGACTTATATTAACTTTAAGAAAACATATTACAATGTTAAATTTAGAAAACTAACTAAGAACTACTTGCCATGAAGGCTTATAAGAGTTGCTATTTATACTAGAAAGATAACAAATTGGCTTCTCTTCAATTGTGCTTCTTCCGTGAGGTATAGCAGTCCCAAATCAACTTGTGTGCTTCTTTAAACAAATCTCACCATTTAATTGCTCTATCATCATCTCATTTAAATTTCATTTTGGCGCTAAAGGTGAGGATTGCCACAGGGAATTGGCAATCAGTGCTATGTGTTTGGTAAGTAATGAGGTCCGGGTTCAATCCCACCTCGACTTTTGTAATTTTTTTTATTTTCTTTTGCAAACTTAATAAGCTAATAAAATAAGAAACTTTTATAAAAGAAACTTTTTGAAAACTAATAATAAGCAAGTTATAAGTCGAATTTAAAAGCGCTTATGAATAAAAAACTAAGAAGGAAATTTTGAAACCGAAAAGCTATAATAATCATTAATAAGCTACATATGGATGAAATAAGCTAAGGGAGCTAAGGAAACCTAAATAAGCGGTCTAATCTAGTAAGCAAACCTAAAATAAGCTAATAAGCAAAATTTAAAAGCCAAAACACACAAGGGTCAGCTGATGCAACAAAGACTTCGAACCCTAGTAACTCGGTGTTGAGTATAAATATATTTCGGTCGGGTTTGGGTCAACCCATCTAACCGCTTATTAATCGGGTAGGTTCGGGTTGTGAATAAATTAATTGGGTCGACCGACAACCCGCTTAAGCTTTTTTCTTAATGTGGCAACTTTTGTATCAAAAAGGGTTGATCGTGTCAACCCAAAACCCGCTTAACCTTTTCAACCCGTGAATTTCAAAAGATCACGCCCATCTTTATAAATGGTTATAATTTGAATATTATTTTAAAATATTCATGATTATTATTTTCAAATTGAATGAAACCAAACTAACCGAACAACCCGATAGTACACTGGGTCTTATGAACCGTGATATTGCCTGTTGTCGACCTTGATGAACCTTAATGACGAATCTTCATATGATTCTTTTACTATGAACCTTAATGACGAATCTTTGCTATGAAACTTTTATTTTGAACCTTTGATATGCTTTTACGAACCATTTGATATGACCCAGTTGTTATGACTCTAGTGTGTTTGAGTGACGCTCCACACCATCCCTTATATGTTACATGTTATGAGCTCAAGTATATGTTTGGCCACTATGTTATCTGCAGGGGAGTATGGATGCATCCTATATCTGTTATCTACAGTTAGTGGATTATATGTTATATGATATGATATGTTATGTTTGTGGGCTCGTGTTGGATTACTGTCCTATCTCTGACTTCATGCGAAGCAATACATTCAATCATAATAGTTGGCACTTTATGATCACCTCGCGTATATTGGCCTCGCAAATGCCTAGGACAATTCCTCCGTTCAATATGTGTAGAATATAGGCTACAAAGCATCCCCGGAATGTGACGTCATGGGAAGTCGACTTACGTAAAAACTCTTGACGATATAAATGAACGACCGCATCCGTTGAGAGTTATTCATATTAGCTTTTCAAAGTTATTATTTCATAAACTTTACGCTTTTACCAAATCAATCCCGAATCCAAAGCAACACCCACCAACCAAACGGGCCCTTATTTGATAACCCGAGCAACGACCGGGTAATTATACATCAAATTATACCCTATCACCGATTCATCCCGCCCAGCCGATTACAAGCTACAAGGTGGTCGACCGCCCGACTCATCGATTCACGATTTTGCAACGATGGATATGAACCTTTTGATATGACACTGATTATGATATGATATCGACTCCCGCCAAACCCGAGCCATTTCATTATACATAGATGCGGATACGCTTTAACAAACGTAGACCACGTAGGATAAATCTCGTCAGTAAGAAAATAGCAACATTTTAAATAACGCCGTAAAACAAATGAACTATCCGAGCCGCTCCATTTCGGGCGAGAAGATACAACAGAGACCGATTACTACATCACATTGATATTGTTGTTTGACCGGGAAGTCGGAAAACGAATGCCAAATCTACTTCATTTTAGTTTCACATACAATAAAATACTTATATATTATATATATACAATAATATAATACATTTCATATACTATATACTACTATTAGTTAATTTAATTATAAATCTAATTATTATCTAAAATTAGGGAAAACTTACACACCCACGCTCACATAAACCCGCTTAAAATTTTGGGGAAAAATCGATTCATAAATAACTTTTACGCTGCGAAAATCAAGCATATCTTTTCGAAATCAAGTATTTGATTCGATTTTATTAATGGAAATCGTATTTCACGACGGTTAAAATCTCAATTTTGGTTTAGGGTTGTATGTGGCAAAAAAACAAGGATTGTGGGTTTTCACTTTTGAATGAAGATCCGACTCAACAGTAATGCAAACCTCTTGTTGTTATTATTATTGTTGTTATTATTATTATTATTATTATTATTATTATTATTATTATTATTATTATTATTATTATTATTATTATTATTATTATTATTATTATTATTATTATTATTATTATTATTATTATTATTATTATTATTATTATTATTATTATTATTGGTATTATCATTGTTATACATTGTTATTGTTATACATTGTTAGTGTGGGAAATGGTGGGTTCGGTATGTGTTTGGTTGACCTCTTGTGATGAGTCTCATATGTGATCATAAGTCTTTGCTTATTTGTGATGTGGTACAAGTTGTATTTAAGTTGCTCTGTTTAATTTAAATGAATGTTGGTATACCCGTAAAGTTGGGTCAAAGGATTTGGGTAGTGATAGTGATAGTGATTTTATATCGCTTTCTAGCTAATGTATTTCATTCGTGACATGTAATCAAGGATTTGCGTCTACTTTTTGTTTGTAGATAATGTATTTCATTCTAGAACATGTAACAGATAGTGATTTGATTTCGCTTTTGTTGTTCTCAAATGACTATTGTTCTTTGCAATCTCATAATAATTTTATTTGTTTTGTGCACCGCTTATGGAAAATAACAGGATGCAACGCCAAATCACCACGAAAATACGAATGATTATGAAATGTCCGAAGGACAAGGATTCAAGAAAACCAACAGAGATTACAAGCTTTGGGAGTGAAAAATCTTGCTAAGTCTTTGACAAGTCTAGTAGAGAGTGACAAAACAAAGAAAAAGAAACCAACGGATACCGGTGAGAAAGATGCAGATTATATGTCCGTTCGACTTCCATCTTAATGCCGAGGAAGATAACCCGGAAGAAGCGGCTACACAAACAAATAAAAAGGTACGAATAATAAATTTGGCTACTATATTTTCTTTATGTTATTTTTCTAACAATTCTACTTGCATGAAACAGAATCGAAAATACATTGCTCCACAATCCATGACTAGATATAAAATTTAGCACAAAAATGAATGAGTGCTCGAATGTCTCCAGTGGGCTAACATCTTCGTAATCTCAATCGCAAAAGGGACAACAGATTGATACAGGAGGGCAATACGTAGTAGGTACAGAGTCCCACCAAGTCCAAACGAAATGATCAACCAAATTCATCAGCAGAGGAGATTAACGCAATCGAGAGAAACTTAGTTGCAATTGACAACGATCATGACCACGAGGAGCGTGACTTGAGATCTAATGGTAACTATACATAAATTTCAAATACTATATATATGATATTAAATTACTATTAAGTGTATATTCAGTTAACTGTTTTCGGTGCTTACTTGTTTTTTTTGTTTTTTTTTTTTTTTTAATTTATTTTAATATAGATAACAATGAAGACCTTTATGATGTTGAAAATGATGATATCGAAGACATACCTATGAATGAAGATATTGAACAACAAGCTACTTCAGAAGATGATGTAGATAAAGACATGGATGATTTGGAGAATGAGGATGATTTGGAGAATGTGAACGATTTAACAAATGACGGCGATGATCTACTCGGAGAAGAGATTCAAGTCGAGCATTCGAAAATGAAGAAAACCATGTAGTTACACAAGCTCGAAATGAAACAGGTTAACATGGTCTACTTGATTGCATCATTTTAAAAATCATATATCATATATTGTGTCATATAAGAAGAATATATAATAAAGTTAAATTAAAACAAGACAAAATACAACGCTAAGATATTGCCTCCATTTCAAATTATTTAGTATTTTAAATGTATACGCATCTATTGTAAATCATGTTCACTTTTTGTATTTCGGATTGTAAGCAAAAGAAAGAGAGGACCAACACGTATGGCAAAAGTTTGGGCCCAAGAAAAAGGGGATAGAATTCCTATTTTAGTTAATGAACACGGACAACCTATTAACGACAAAAGTAGTCATCTGACTCATTTCATGGGAACACTTTCAAGGAGTGGAAAGTATTGTCCGATTTATAAACCATGGAATAAAGTTGACGCCAAAAAAAAGCTTTGCTTGAACTCTTAAAGGTACACAATGTTAAATTTGTATGTTAATGAATAAAGTATTTGTTTTCTAATGTGAGCTATTACATTTTTATACAAAATTTGATATTCGGAAGTGGAGAAAATGGATATTGCAATCATTTGGGCGGAGGTGAAGAACTGGAGGCAAGAGTTAAGGAACACTACCATGATCCGTCTTTGTCGGTTAAGCAACAAATAAGATATAGGCCAAAGCAAGTGCAAAAAACAATGGAAGAAGCTTGTGAGTATTGGAATAAAGAAAACACTAAGGTGTGAAATACTCTTCCATTTTAAATAACATTACTTAATTTCCCATTATGATATTTTACTTTCCTGCTGCAGAGTTTAAGTGAAAAAACAAGGCGAATCGGGCAAAAAGAAGATGATCCAAAGAACCGGTAAAAAAGTTATGCTCAAAGGGAAGAGTTAAAGGTAAGTGTATGGAGAAAGTGGGATTGTTAATGTATCCTGTGGATATCCACCGTTAATATTCATTTTCTTTTTATTCATACGACATATTTGGGACGAGATCCAACTCGATTGGATCTTTTAGTGCATGCTTCTCCAAAGATGGAAATACCAAAATGATGACACCGCAAAAGCGATTGTAAGTAATATGCTTTTGTGTTTGCAAAAGTGTATTAATAGCATAAGTTAAACACAATATGCTTTTTTTGTAATACATGCTTTACTATATGTTGTTCATGTTTATATAAAATGCGGGATGATATGAAACGACTTAGTGATAATCGCCCGAGGGTTCGATTGATAATCTGGACTAGATGATATTTTTCTACGATTATGGGTAAAGATCGAAATGGTGATGCATGCATGTATGGTCTAGGTGTTCGTGCTTCATTGTTTGGGGTGTAATACCAAGTCGTTTAGCATGTCATAGAGAAAACAACGAATTGAAGTCTAGATGTGGAGAACTTACTAGTGAAAATGAAAAGTTACGAGCCCGCTTATCGAGAAGAATGGGTCGACGGATAGTTCCATTGTTCCACCTCTTACATCACAAGATTCTCTGTTGTAACCAATGAACCTCCACGCTTACGGGTATGTTTCTATTATAAATCGTTCCTTTCTAGTTGTTATAGCTTATTTTATCTTTGATAGCTAATGAACCTAGGCTACAAGCTTATGTATCAAGATTATGATTTAGATTGCTCATTTGCCTTTTAAATTTGTTAACTCGCTTATTAAGGGTGTTTGGTTCGTGTTGTTTCAACTGTGGTAGTTGCTTTTCACTTGTTTATCTCGCACACTATGACCTCTAGGTGATATTAGAACTAGTAAAACTATAAAACCAATGTTTGAACTAGAGAAAGTCAAAATCAAATTACCTTCACTCTCAAATCCCTTTGTTGGGACATGTGAGGATCAAATCTCACCCACTTGGTCTAAATCTTGTTCATGTATCTTAAATTAGTGTTATCATAGCTTAAATAATCATAATTAGTTCATACGGATCAAACAAGTTTCATTAAAGTCAAAGTTTAAGTTCAAAATCAAAAGTCAAAATGGTATGTTAGTCGAAACTCGGATCTTGGGAGAATTTTTGTGAATTTTGTGTTGAGATTCAAGTCTTGAGATTTTTACATGTTGAAATTCCCATCTAAGCTTTTGAATCCCACGTTAGCTTATTTTTATGATTTTTCTCCGGCTTAGGTGATAGTTCAAAGTGGCATGCAGGTAACCATTGCCTCGCACTGTGGCATCACTCAAACCCCAACTTTCCATGTGCCTTAGCTTCTTCATTAGTGGGCCACAGGTGAGCTTATTGGTTTTGAAAGCCAATAAGCTCATCTATAAAGTTCGGGGCTTATTTCAAACTTTTGAGCTTATTAGATAGGTCTCAGATAGCTTTTTGTTTGTCCATTCCACCCATACACCGAGTGATCGTGTTGACCACCCAAGTTCAAGCCTCATCAAGTGCTTATCTCGTGGGACCCAAACCTTTAGTCCTAGCTTTTTGAAACCTCAATAAGTCACCTTTTCATATCAAGTCTCACTTTGATCCTGTCAACCCTAGTGGGACACACAAGGTCGCAAGGTTGTTGGTTTTGGCCTCGTGATATTTGATCAAGTGATTATTCTTGTCTATAGCTTATTCCTTTAGCTTATCCGGTAGTTTTAGCTTAATCTAGTTACAACTCATGTAGTTACTGACTTATTTAGCTTATTGTAGCTTATTTGTAACTTATTTAGTATACACCACCTCCACACTGCAGATACATCGATCAATTTTGACCTCCTTTGTATACCCCACCTCCATACCGCAGATACATCCGTTTAACCTAATACATGTGTCTTGACTATAAATTGATAAATGTTTGTTGAAAACGAAATCTAGGTCGGGATGAAGTTGTCCTTAAAAGCATTCTAAACTCAACCGAGATCAGTAGCAAAAGGATGGGTGAGGAGCTTGAACCCAAATGATATAGTTGGTGGTACGAGATTGGACGAGGATGGTGTGAGGTAAACGTTCAAGTACCAACAAAAGAGATGAAGTGTTGGTGAGACCCTATGGGTTATTTGCCACAATTGAAGACGTGTTGGTGCAACCATAGCATGGCCTTGTCCCTTTATCTCGGTATGTCTTTGTTAATCTTGTGATACCAATAATTTTACTAACATGGAGCTTAATGCTTATACATGGGTGTTTATTTGTAGGTGGTCCGTGAGGATTGAGAGAGATGATGCATGATGACCACGGACTAAGCTTCTTGTTGCGTTAATGTATTGTTTAATGTTAATGACTTTATGTTAGATTCTGTCTACCTTATTTATGTTTAGTGATTTTGTTATGACAATTGCTAATTTGAAATACAATTTCGTTTTATTCATTTAATATTTAGTTGATGTTTTATTCATATTGTAATAATAGAGTGTGCATGGTGAAAATAGCGTCCTATCATATGACTTGTCCGGACTTTGAAATTGTCCTATTAAACTTATTAACCGTCCTAACAATTAACTTAACATTGTAAAAGTGTCATAATATGTTGTTATTAGGACGTTATTTAGGTTGTTAATAGACATTTTATACGACCAAAAAATTGGTTTCATAATCTTCTTTGAGATATTAGAACCCTTTTCTTGGTGCTAAAATAGCTATAATGTTATATGATAAGCGTCCTAACAATTATCTTTTAAGTACGCTTGTATGTGTATCAAAAGATTAAAATTAGGTAACAACGTTTTACAACATTGTAAAAGTGTCCTAATATGTTGTTATTAGGACGTTATTTGGTTGTTCATAGACATATTATGCGACCATAAATTTGGTTTCATAATCGTATTTGGGATATTAGGACCCTTTTCTTGGTGTTAAAGTAACTATAATGGTATATGATAACCGTCCTAAGAATTAACATTAAAGGACGCTTGTATGTGTATCAAAAGATTAAAAGTAGGTTACCACATGTTAGAACATAGGAAAAGTGTCCTAATATGTTTTTATTAGGACGTTATTTGTGTTGTTTATAGACCTAAAATGCGACCATAAAATTGGTATCATAATCTTATTTGAGTTATTAGTACCCTTTTCTTGGTTGCTAAAATAGCTATGATGTTACATCATAAGTGTCCTAACAATACTTTTAAGGACGTTTTTATGTGTCTCAAAAGATTAAAAGTAGGTAATCACATGTTAAAACATTGTAAAAGTGTCCTAATATGGTTTTATTAGGACGCTATTTGTGTTGTTCATAGACATATAATATCGACCATAAAATTGGTTTCATAAGGGTTAGGACGCTTTGGACCTATTACAACCGCCTTACATGAAACGCTTTCATCCTTGGTCCTATTAAATGAAAGGTCCTAAAAGTACCATTTTATGACGCTTATGGGGTCCTAAAAGCCACTTTTCTTGTAGTGGTTGGTCAAAGTATAAATGTGTATGGACTAAAATACCCTCGACTACATAACAAAATCGACATTGACTTTGGCATTAGTGGTCAAGGACTTCTTTGGCATTAAAATCCATGTTTTGGACCTCCAAATGATGAAAACGCTAGGTTTGGTTCAACGTGATGCGTGTGTACAAGTTTAGGGACTAACAGTGTATTTTACTCTATTAAGTATTATTGCATTAAGTGATGAAGTAAAGAACTTTATAGCATGTTATGAGATTTTTATTTTTTTAGGTGAAGGTGAATATACGTAATAAACTTTTTCAAATTTACGATATCGTAACCTACTTATTTTATTGCTAACATACGTAATATACTTTTAAATACTTACCAATGTACGTAATATTATCATACTACCACTTATAAAAGTTACAGTTTTGATCCTTGTCGTTTGCGTTGACTTTCACTGTTAGTCCGTTGAAATTTTTTCGCTTAGAAAAGTTACAGTAATGGTCCTTTGACTTTTACCGTTAGTCCCTTGACATTTTTTCACCTAATATATGTATACTTTATCCGCTTTCATCCTGTTTTGTGAATTTTTTTATGTTTTCATCCGCTTTTATGCGCTTTTGTTCGTTTTTTTACGTTTTCATGAGGGTATAATTGTCATTTCTCAAACCAAAAGGACGAGTGTGTCATTTACTCTTTTTATTATTTATTTAACTATTCGTACGTTACTAAGGTCCTCTTTTATACGTTTTTGTCCGTTTTTATACGTTTTCATTCGTTTTTATGCGTTTTCATCCGTTTTTATACGCTTTCGTCCGTTTTTCTTACGTTTCCTATGTTTTTGTCTGTCTTTATTTTTTTTCGTCCATTTTAATATGCTTTGTCCATTATTCTTACGTTTTACGCTTTCGTCCGTTTTTCTTACGTTTTTATCTGTTTTCATCCGTTTTTTACGTTTTTTGTCCGTATAAAACAGATAAAAACGGATAAATACGCATAAAAACGGACGAAAACGTATTAAAATGGGTGAAAACGGATAAAAACAAATGAACATGTAAGAAAAATGGACGAAAACGTATAAAACCGGACAAAAACCTATAAAAACGGACAAAAACAGATAAAAACGGATAAAAACAAATGAAAATGGATAAAAACGTATAAAACCGAATAAAAACGGATGCAAACGGATAAAAGCCTATAAAAACGGACAAAAACTCATAAAAACAAATAAAAACGGATGACAAATGGATAAAAACGTATAAAAACGAACGAAAACGTATACAAATGGACAAAAACGTATAAGGACGAATAAAAATGTATGAAAACGCAAGAAAAATAGAGGAAAGCGTATAAAACGAATGAAAATGTAAAAAATAACAAAAGAGATAAAACGGACAAAATATACATATATTAAGTGAAAAATGTTAAGGGACTAACGGTAAAAGTCAAGGGACCATTACTGTAACTTTTCTAAGTGAAAAAATGTCAAGGGACTAACGGTGGAAGTCAACGCAAACAACAAGGATCAAAACTATAACTTTTATAAGTGGTAGTATAGCAATATTACGTACATTGGTAAGTATTTAAAAGTATATTACGTATGTTTACAATAAAATAAGTATGTTACGTATATAGGTAAATTTGAGAAAATTTGTTACGTATATTCAGCCTTCACAATTTTTTTTTAACATATAGTTGCTTCCAAAATGATACCTTGATCCTGAGATCTATGGAAGAAATCTGATGAAACTAAAATTAAAATGAGAAGAGTGAAACGTATTTATAACCGCACACACTTTAAATAAGAGTGTGAAATTTAAAAAGGCATGCATATACTTTTATAGTTACGTCTGAATATGTGATTGTAATTTTTCTCACCTTTTTTAACTTCTCATTTGATCTTTAACTCTCTCGTTTAATCTTTAACTCCCGAGCTGTATAAAGATACATATTCTATTTTAAAAAGCATTAAAGTTAATAGAAGAACACCGATTATACATAGCTTGTAGTTAGTAGTTGGTATTTATTTTTCGTGAAATCATGTATCATTTCCCAACCAAAGAATATATTTTAGATGTGTTATAGCAATTCGGTGTTAAAATAAATGCAATGATTTGCACACTTCATAAAATGATTGGGACACTCAAATTTATTGTGTTTAGACATTTACACCTTCACAATTACCTTTATATATTCACTTATATCTATACTACATATAATAGAAAATGGTCAAAGGTGAAAAGTTGAAAAGTTGATTATTGAAATTGGTCAAATGAGAGAGAAATGCATAGTAATTAATACTCTTACTAAAACACCTCATTACTTAAAAGTACAATAATTTATTCACATTATACAACCAGTTAAAAGCACATCTACCAAATTAAAAACAACCAATTAAAACACCCTTTACTAAAAAGTAAAATAAAATTTCATAACGTACAATTTAAAAAAGCTACAACATAACAAATATAAAATAAATAAACACACTAATTAATGATATTTTTAAAACACCCTAAAATGAAAAGTACGTTTATTATACACATTATACAAATTAATAAAACACACAAAACTTCATACAATTTATGAAGTTGATGTTACGTATAGTTTTGAAACCGGACCGGACCGGACCAACGTGTTCAACCGGAACCGTGTCGCCACCGGTTTTCGCTAACAAATTAAAGCCATCCGAAACGAACAGGAGGACCCGTTAAACCGAAACTGGTGAATCGTGTCTGGCGTTATACTGAAACACTTACCACAATATCGCATATCGTTAATTGTCTGCCGCTAGAACCGACGCCATGCAAGACGGGTGAATCGCTTAATAAGAGTATAAATGTCTAAACAGAATGAATTTAAGTGTCTTAATCATTTGATAAAGTGTCTGAAATCACCTCGCGTATGTTTGCGTACTCAACTTATTGGCTTCGTATGAAATGATGTTTTTTTTGTATTTGAATGTATGATGTCATGGTGATTTTAATGCAATAGGAGTCAACTCATTAGTTTTCAAACATTCAATTGCTCAAAGTTCTATATATAGATTAAAAAAAAAATCAACCACTACTCCAGTGAAACAATCAGAAATCAAAATGGTTTTCAAACATAGGCTTCTGTTTCTTACATATTGCTTGGTATCTCTAATCTCACAAGGGCTAGCCGGAAGATCACCACCCGTACCGACTATGCCTCCTAAGACGCTTTTGCAATGTTACTCCGCAATGTTTGATCTTGGATACTGCAGCGGCGAAGTTCTAAGGGCTGGACGTGGCCAAATCAGTTCTAGCATTAGGCCGACTTGTTGCAAAGCTGCTAAAAAAATTAGTTCCGGATGTTGGCTTATACTTTTTCCTCTTAACCCGTTTCTACATCAGCTCAGTTGTTCTCCTTTATCAATGACACCTCCACCAATTACAAATAAACCGATTTCAGATTCTCAGGCCCCGGTTGCTCGAGGTCCAGTTGCTCTACCACCCGGTGCGAACTCACCAAATGATAAAGAAGCAATTGAATAATCATCCATTTCTTTTAATTTAGCAAGAACTTATAAAGAAATTATATTCTTATCTGAACTTTTGTTGTTATACCATTATATTCTTATCTGGATTTTAGTGTTACATTGAATGTCAGCTTATACATAAATGATAAAACAAGACATTCAAACAATATATCAACATTTCGTTCAATTGCATATAGTACAACCAACCAAACAAGAGAATCAGTTCTCCATTCTATCAGCTGTTTGTATCAAAGAGAGTCATGGATTCCGTTTCTTCCGATTCATATTTCTTTTTATTTTCATTCTCGTAAATTATCTACTCCTTGAGTCTGCATACGACTGACTCGACTTTTGATTCGTTTTGCTGTGTTTAGAATTAAGTTTGACCCTTGTCGAAATCTGAAGTAATTCAAAATATAACTAATGTTCACTAACAAAATGAAGGTCAAGAACTTTGTTACTCGTAGTTTAAAGTGGTTTCAACTTGTACCAAAACCAGAACCAATTAATGAGTAAAACCTGCAAAGCAACCGATTTGAAAACCAAATCAGCAAGCAGATATTTTTAAGGTAAACTAACCGTTATATTTGTCATAACGACTTAATATTTAACCGTCTCTAAAACTGGTAACCAGTCAACCATTTGATTAGAACAATATGTAGGTAGTAACTAAACTAATAGATAACAATATTACCCAACCAAGTTAATCGATATGATCTTTGATATGTATATCTTTCACTTATCTCTTAAGCTGCATCTTAATTCGATATAGCCACATAGTTCACAGGAGCCACGGGCCTCGTATCCCTCTTCCCACCTTTACTCACTGACGTACTCCCGTTTTGATTCATAGACAGACGTCTATTAAGACCACCATTTGAGCCCATATTTCCACGTGGGCCACCCATCTTCTTCGAGCTACTAAGGGGACGAGCAGGGCTCGGTTTTGAACCAAACATGGCTTCTTGTTCAGTATTCAACTGTTCATGGAATTTCTTCTGATCCTGTCACATTGTAATAATAAAAGTGAGTTTTTTGAACTTAAGATAAAAAAAATAGTGGGTAAAATACCGAAACTGACCCTCATTCTTTTTTTCTCTTCTTCTCTTTCATGTCTCAGCACTGAATATTCATCTAGCATTGCGAGTAGTGGAACACCGTCATAAGCAAAAGTTAGCCCGTGTTCCTCCTCCCATGTTCGCGTTTTAGCAACCAATGTGTCAACAAGAACTGTACACACGCACACAGACACCCTCAGTTAGGCATGAACAAACAGACTATTATTTATTAATTTGCATCAACATGTTATACTGAATAGCTGAAATAGGCCTGAATATAACAGCATAACCTAAGACATACACTACTGCAAATTTATACCATACGCATTTGAGATGGCAATTTTGACCAGTTTACTAATTGCCTAATTGGGTAGATTCGGGCAGTGTTTTATCTATAACTGATCAAACGAGAAATATAAAAGTTGAACAACAACAACATATTCTAGTGTTTAGTTACCTGGGATTTTGCTGACCAAAATTCTGGCCTTTTCAGCTCGCTTAAGATTCAAATGTGCACCTCTGCTTCCATTGTACCTGTTGTCATCCTGTCACACATGATATCCGAATCCATAAATTAAGATTAAAAATGTAATTATACTAAAAGAATTCTAACTTTAACATGCAACCAGCTGATATTAACTAAAGCTCGTAAACTAGTGGCTCTGGGTACAAGACTTGTTGTCAACAAACTGAATGTGTTTCAACTCGTTGTCAACAAACTGAATGTGTTTCAACTGTTTCATCATCCACTTATAATTGAATCTTTTTGGGTTGTATTTTATCTCGAACATGTCAAACAAGCAAGAATATTAAAAAATCCGTAAAAAAGAAGGGTCAAATGACTCGAAACAAGAGAGTCGTCGAATGTTCATCTTAACTCATAAAACCTCCTAAACTTATGAGAATAATCAGATTAATCCTAAAATATATACAATTTTTGTAATCATAGTTGACACTAAGTATTCATTTACCCAAACTAAATTTTCCCACTGCCCATTCAGCCCAAGTTATATCTAAAACACATAAAAAGATCAAGAGGGAAGGAGTTAGAGACGGACCCTATTGTAATCCTCGAGCCAACTTTCTTCTTCACAAGCTGACATCCACTTGTCAACCTTATCCAAGATATCTTTGCGACTAAGAGCTTCTTCTTTTGCTTTAATGATTTGAGCATCCATGTCAGCTAGCAACTCAGAAGGCTCCACACTCCCAGAATCAATCAGAGCCATGATTTTCTCTCTAGCAGTTTGTGTGTCGATCTCGATGTGTGCATGGGCAAAAATATCTTCAAGCTCCCCTTGTCTCTTAAGAGCGATCTCTTTCATTTTGCTAGCTTTCAACTGATCCAGTCTTTCAACTTCCACCTCAGCCTTGAAAACAAACCAATAGATTAATAATTGTGTTTCATATATTAATATAAAGGTGGAAGTTATGACCATTAACTGATGGGTTGATTTGAATTGTGTTTAATCTTATTCAAATGGGGTAAGAGTCGTCAACGGTCTATTATTAATGCATACAACCTCATAAAGTTTGTTCAGATATTCATATTGTTACTATAATAATGTTTTGTAATCATAACTAACGCGTTAATTTATACACAAAATAAAGAAAAGTATCAATGGGTCACCCATTTGACCCATTCTGAAAATGACATATTTGAAATTGTTTTGACCCTTTTCTACACACTGCAATCTAATTAAAATGAAATTTTGGTACCTGCTCAATCAAATCAAGAGCAAGGGCCCCAGGGGCAGTCACTTTATCAACCGAAGCTGACATATTACATGTAACATGATCAAACAAGCTTCTCTCATCTTCAGGAGTATCCATCAAATTCCAAAGATCAGTTAGCTGAGCTGCTAAATCTTGAAGCTGAATGGTGAAAAAGATGTTAGATGTTTGGAAAGCATTTTCAGAGAGTATAAAGAAGGTTATGTTCATTCTCAGATTATTCTGATTTCTGAACCTTTACATAACAAGAATTTGATTATAAGATGCAATTTAAGGTGAAATTTAACGTGATTGTGAAACCGACATTCAATGATCGTAGAAACTATAGCCAACCAACTTTCAACTTTTTAGTTGTTTGACCTAAATGTTTTTCGAACAGTTCTTTTCTCCCCTGACTTTTTTAATTTTCAGATTAGACCAATCCACTCCACCAGTTTATCATTTGATGTTCATTGTCATTTGCATGAGCCACTTAATTATGCTCTTGGAATCAATAAAGAGATGTGCTGGTTTTTACCTTTTGTAACCTTTGCTCCTTAGCTTTTGTCAAAGCTAACACGGTCTTTGCCAGCCTAGCTAGTGTGTCGTTGCTTATGCTTTTAGACTTTACACCACTAGCATCAGTCAAGCTAGGGTGGACATCCGTGATTGTACTATAAAAATCAATCCCAAGAACTCCACATATGTCATGTACAATGCTCACAAGTTCAAGAACCTTGTTCAACCTCTGGCTCTGTAAAATAAATTTTAATATTAGCCATCACGCATAGTAGACTTTGCAAAATAAGCGGCAGGTTGGGTATAACATATTGTAGCATTAATCGACCTATTTATAAGTGAACGTGTGACTACTGTGGAAATTAGTTTACAGATGATACCTTTTCTTTCTGAAGTTCTTGCAAATGATCCTGAAATTCTTGTAATTTCTTCAACGATAGGTTAGATTCATCAACTTCAATGCTTCCTCCCTGCTCATTACTCCCTGAAATCTCTCCACAAATGCTTTGTATCTGTGCCTGCACATCTGTAAACTTCTTTATCCTCTCGTCCTTCTGTTTCCACAATTGATCTAGTGCCGTGCAATATCAGCAAGTTGTTCTTTATGTTTCCTTTAGTCTTCTCAGGCTGCAAAATTATACCACAAAAGATTAATAGTATCCTACATTAAAAGGGTAAATCACATAAAGTAGCAACGAACTTTTCGAGATGGACTAATTTGATAGCATACTTTTCAAGTCCCAACCTCTAATCATATTTTTTGTTAAACGGGCTAGTTTAATAGTTATACTATAAAAAGATAATTACCAAATTGACCAGAAAATAACTTAAAATTACTAAATTATAACTACCAAAGAGGACCAAATTACTAAAATATAAAAGTATACCTACGGAATTATACCATTTTACAAAATTCATTGTTACTTTATGGAATTTGCCCATACAAAAATACAAAATGTAAATGAATTTGCACAAAAGAATATGGGGCTCATTACTCACAATGCTAACAGACGAGTTATCTCCAAGGGATGCAAGAAGAGTGGAGAATTCAAGTTTAGCATCAGCCAGCGCCTGAAGAAGACGCGCCTTTGACTTTGCAGCATGTTCCACTTTCCTCTTATACACGTTCAAGCACTCTTGCTCTAACTGCAGAAGCATCTTGTCTCTTTCCTCATCACTTTCACCAACCTCGTCCCAAATTATCTACATTAACACAAATAATACATTTATCAAACAAGTTTATATATAATAGTGTATTATACGACAGACAGTAAATGAAAGTAACATGGAACTAGTTAAAAGTGAACTTCACCTGCAACTGAAGGAGTAAGGAACTACAAGTCGTTTCACCGAGAAGTGGATTCTGAACGTCAACCTCTGTCATCTCGTATCCCCGCAACTTGGCCTGACAAGGATACTTATGAGACAGTGTGTATGGCTGAACACGACAAAATACTTATAACCTTAACTCATTATAGTTATACATTAGTATGCAGCCTAAAAGCCAGCTGTCAATAAGAGATATATGAAATGTACAATAGCCAACATAAATTGCGAACAAGGAGATATATGAAATGTACTAAAACTAAAAGGCATAAGATGCTTTGCCCCAATTGGGAGTAAACTTGACACTGATAAGGACTTCACATCACAAAATCAGTATGCAACAAAAAATTAAAAAAATCTGTTCAAACTAGCACTAACGCTAGACGATGAAAAGAAATTTCATGTATCTGATGAGTTTTCAAATACACGCCATCAATATCATGATACATTAACTACTCTTGTTCTTACTTACACTATTTCAGACAACAACAACCAACCAAAACAACCACATGTTATTAAATCCTAACAACATTAACTCTTCAAGTAATAATAAACTTATAACACTAAATTTTAACCGTCAAACACTAAATCCACATAAATATATCACCAAACAACGCTACATTTGCATCAAAAATACTACTTTTGGCTCTGATGTACGCGGCCTAATCGGTATTTCCGTGGCCATTTCCGTACTTTTCCTAGGGCTCCATAGCTTACACATGCCAAAAACCTCTCACAATCAATTAAGGGGGTGTTTGTTTTGGCTTATATAGTCGGTTTATGGCTTATTTGATTTTGGGCTTATGTTTCATAAGCTTACTTTTTGTGGCTTATTTTTAATCTGTTCGTCTTATATAAGTTTATTATGCTATAATAAGCTTATACGAACTAAAAAGTTTCAAAACAAGCCACAAAAAGTGAGATTATGAAACATAAGCCCCAAAATCAAATAAGCCATAAGCCCGGCTATATAAGCCAAAACAAAACACCCCCTAAATCACACTAATCACATAAATCGTCACGCCGTAACTACTCTTCTTTTCTAATTCACGCCATTTCACACAAAAACAACCACACACTACCAAAACCTTACATTAAGGTTGTCATAAACTAATAACACTAAATTTTAGTCGCTTAACACAAAATGTGCATAAATATATCACCAAACAACACTACATTTGCATCAAAACATGATGAATGAGCACATAATTCAGAAAGAACAAACAGATTGTACATTTATACAGATTATGAAGCAAAATTTAACTAAATAAATATAAATAAAATGCTTACAATGTAAAAAGAGTGAAATTAGGGCTTTTTTTTTTTGAAGGTGAGTTTGTGGAGTGAAGAAGGAAATGGAGCGTGTAGGAAAAGGTTGGGGGGATGATAATGGTACACAGTCACTCAGTCGTTGGGTAATTAAAGTATTTTCCTTTTTTGTATAACTATTTTTGAAATTTGATTTAATGGCATTAATGTTTTGGTTTTATTTTTGGTTTTGAAATTTAATAGGAGATGAAAATTTTAAAATGCTCGAAAAAAGTGATAATCATTTTTGATTATGAAATTTATGTAGCGTATAAATTTTCTTGCAAATTCATGTAGTGTTGAGTATCGGTCTAAAGACCGGACTGGATCGAGACCGAATTAGAGCAAAAACACGGATCGAGGATTGGATCGAATGTGTTCGGTCCGGTCAGATCTTTCGGTCGGTCCTGTCCAAAAAACATTATCGGTCGGTTTGTACGTAAGACTGAACCGGACTGAACTATACCAAGACCGAAATAAGGAAAAAGTTGGAATTGAGACCGGATCGCTAGTCCTTCGGTTCGGTCGGTTTTGGGGGTCTGCGTTGCTCAGCCCTAAATACATGTATTAATGTACCTTTTTACATCACTTTAATGAATTCAATTGCGTATTTTCGTCACTTTGGCGTACGATTTTTCAGTCACTTTGGTGTATTGTAATACACTAAGTTGACGAAAAAGGCACATCAATACATGAAGTTGCAAAACAATTATTCACTATATAAAAATAAAACGTAATGTTAGATACATTTACAAATGGTTATTTCAAGCCGGAATGCTTAAATGTGCGGCATAAGCTTGATTTCACTTTAATATATTTAGGCTAAATTTATAGCAAAACGGTTGGTTACCAGTTTTTGGTTTAATCGGTTAGATAGGACGACGAACCGGTTGATCAATATGCAGATAATAGAAAACAATAACAACTAAAAAACAACTGCATCTTAAGGCAAACAACATAAGCATGTTCAATTATCAAAAAATCAACATTTTAGGTTTCTCCGAATTCCAATACAAACACAAAATTTTCAAATGATAAAAAATGAAAAATAAAAATTGAGAAAATGTTAGACGGTTTGCATCATTGTAACTACAACCACTCACTCGAGGTTTGAAAATCGGTTGAATTTTGATTCGGTTCAAATTTCAAAACAATATAGGGATGACCAAGTGGTAAAACTTTGTGGACTATCACAAAATGTGAGTCTCCATATATGAGAGTTAGGAAGTTGGGATAATAATAATAATAATTAAAAAAAAAAAAAAAAAAAAAAAAAACCTTTGATCCCTGCAAATTTTAAAGAGTAGAAGACACGTTTTACCCGTTAACAAATCAAAAACCAATTTCCAAAAAGGTGTGAAATTTTTCACAATAAATAGAAGACAAAATCATTAAGAATCGTTGAAAAACAAATAAAAATAAATTTGTTATGCAAAGAAAAAAAATGCTACACCTTTTTATTTGTCAATTAATTTGTGTTCATCAAGTCTTGAAATGGCAAATAATTTGTTTGAACTTTTTTAAATGGTATGTGATGAACAAGAGTTAACATGTTTAAAACAACATTTTATGCAAATTACATGTTTGAACGTTTATCAAATTTTGTGTACATGAGTTTTTCATCATGATATGCTCATTAACACTCTGCCTAGTTTTCTTTGTGAAAAAAATAAAAATAAAAATAAAAATAACGTTCAATACCGCCTTTCATAGGTTATGGGTTAAATCATCGCTTTTCACGCCAGATGGGGAGGTTAAGACGTGACAACATACACCCCTACATAAGGTAAAGAGTCTGCTTTCGGTTTTACCAAATGTAGAAAATGACCTCCGACCTTGTTTATCGATACTTCATTTAGTTTTCTTAATTATCAATATTCTGTTCAAAATTGAAAAAAAGACTTTTAATTTGTTGATTTTTTTTTTTATTTGACAATCTTTCTTACTTTTAAATACTACTTGTCGACACAAACAAGAGTGGTCAAACATAACTCGTCAATGGGGAGGGTTTGACAATGTTTGAGTGTGTGTGGATGTGAGTTCAAACTTTGTTAGTTAGTCGGTCAAAAGACCGAAATCATGGTTAAAAGGACAGTTGGATGTCCTTTATATAATTTTATATTCGTTTTCAACTACATGTCAGTCTAGAAGTTGATTTCGACTCTTTGTACCTAGTTTTTTTAGTTAACACAATAATGACGAGAAAGCTTAATGTTATGCAAGTTTGTATGATGTGACAGGATTAATGATATGTTGATTGTCTCTATGTATGAGTAGTTAGGCTAAAAGGAGTGGTGGTGGGCCATCGTTACGTTAAGCGTTAAGCGTTCTGCATTTCTTTCTCCTCTCATTTTCCCTCACTCTCTCACTTTTTCACCTGTTTCTGTCACTTTCCCCTCACCTTTTATTAAAATGCACATTTTATACAAATATACCCCACGAAATATCTCACACACACTCACAAAACAAATAAAAGACATTTACTTTTACAATGGGGCCCACAATTTTTGCTTTATCACTATCGTGAGTCGGTCACCATACACAAAACAGAATCACCGTGACTAATGCTTCCATTTTGTTTAGTGACACATGAACTTTGTACTTTGATGAGTGAGTTACTCCGTCTCCGAATAGTCTTAACTTAGAGCACAAGGTATCGTGGATACCAATAACACGTTATTGGTATGTCACCTCAGCGCCACATCATACACTTTCCAATAACATACCAATCACTCAAACACCTCTCCCTCATAACACATCACTAACACGTTATCGGTCCCACAAAATACCCCACTAAAAATATCCACTCACCACAATACAATAAAAAAAGAATTAAAAAATAACAAAAGGTACACAATTAAAAAAAGAATTTATGTGCGTATAAATATGATATGTTTTGGTGGTGAAGTCGGTGGTCTTATTACTGCTTGTTGGTGGTGAGTGAAAATGTGATGTGGCGTTCAGCTGGCAATGGTGATATTGGTCACCACTACACCCAGTCTTACATCTTGTTGGTAATAGAGTGAAAAATGATGTGATGCTAGTTGGCAATAATAGTGTTGGTCGCTACTGGACACAGTCATAAGTAACTATGTTTAGCATAATACAAAACAAAAAAGAATGTAACTAGAAATATAAAACTCGTTATTAATGCTTTTCTATCATGGCATGAGGCTACCATTTAACTGCTCTCGTAAACAATACATATAAATGTGCACGTTAATATCATTTGATACTATATAATTTTGTGTAACATAAAAGGGAAGAGGTAACAATTTTAAGCATGATTATGGACAACCACAAAATGATTAATTTCATAACGATGTATGAATCATATATTCATATACTTGGTTTAGACTCTAGACATATGAAATTATTGATCATAATTAAGTTTGAGGCCCTTGGTCATTAGGGATTTCCTGTTAACTATTAACAAACACATATGTAATTAAATGAAACATAAACAATGCTAAGCATTATAGAGATGTTATTAGTTATTTGTTGAAGCAAATTCTTGCTACCCGGTCCTTGTCCGGAAGTCTGAGCTTCAAGCAATCGATCCGGAAGAAAAGAATAGATCTTTCCTGCACAATGACCAACAGGTGTTAGCCTCGCTCGCCTCGGGTGTTGTCCCGGGACAAAGCTCTGGCGTGAGAATAAGCGAAGGATAATAAATATGGTAATAAATGTGAGTGAGAGATTGAATGCAAAACATTAAATGTGTTGGGGTATTTATACTACCCCAACCTTGGAACCTCGGTCTAGGTGCAGCAGGCCTACGGCCACCCTACCTAGTAGGTGTCAGGCCACGTGGTAGTGGTAGGGAAATCCCACAAAATCTGGTGGCGGCGCTGACATGGTTAACTCCTTTACGTGTTGGATAATAACCGTTCCGGATAAAAGGATGTATCGTCCGGACGCTAGGTCTTCCGGACCATAGGACGTCCGGACACATACGCCAACATTATCACAAGAATCGGTCAATCATTTTACTAAGAAGAAACCGTCGTCAAATGGCTTAGTGATAAGGTACTTGAACAACTCAAGAGATGTCAAAAATTCAAACCTCACTAGCTACACATTTGGAGGTGACCATATAACAAGGGTCCGAAAACGGTCACAAGGATCCATCTCCCCACAACAACCCAAGAGTTCAAACCTCACTAGCTCCACACATTTGAGGTTGGCCAAAGAAAGGGCGGAACGGTCACCGGGATCGTCTAGTAAAGCCGCCGACATCTTAACCCAAAACTCGCACTCCACAAGTATAACTTGAACATAAAAAGCTCACCCATTTATACTTTTTGTTCATTGTTACATTCCTTAAACGATATATTGTTGCTATCACATAATGGTTTAAGTTCTTGATTAAAAGATAACATTACATCACCTAAGATGCTTGCAAAGGTTAAAAAGAAGTACTAATTTAACCCTCCCAAGTTATTTAGATGCTCACAGTGAGTCAGTGACCCCTCATTTACAAGTACCACACTCAAGCTTGTGTAATGTCAACATCACACACATCATTTTCCTTTTAATTATAGGGTAACTTGTAAAACAAAGAAAACAATTAGTTAGGTTGCCCACAATGGTCGGTCGACCACGCGGCCGCAGAGAGAAAGCGGCGTAGCAAGAAAACCGAGGTCGCGAGGTCACTGCCGGGGTAGCCTTATACAAACTGTTGCATTGCATTAAACTGTTATCTGCTACCAAGGTTCTTGTTCAATTACATGTGAAAGTTGCACAAACTGAACCAATATTTTTGTTCAGTAAATAGCTACCAACCTTTTTGCACAAATTAACAGGATAGAAATAAACACATGCACCTAATAACAAAAATGTGTCTCTTGGCTGCTGCTTCATGTTTGTCATTTGGTTATATACTGAATATCTGCACGTTCTCGCAACCATTCGAGCACTTTGGCTCCCTCTAGTATCTCTTGCACCTAAAACATTCAATGAAAAGACAACAACTATAAATAAATAGAAAGGAAGAATACTGCAGATGAATTCTTTATGAAACTTAATTATTCCCTTTGTGAGTCATTAAAATATATGGTTTTGTGTGGTATTTTTTTGTAACTCATTTTTAACATTTTTGTATTAAACTTAGTATTACATATAAGTTTACCATTTATAAACATACATCGAACTTTTTTTATATAGAAATCATCATTTGAAATCATGTTTCAAATGTTATTTTGGCAACGAAATGACTAAAACGGGTCACAATACTATCTTTTAATACTAACACAGGGACTTAGGAAAAACCCAATTTTATATTGATAAAAGAAAATTAGTTTGTTTAAAGAACTAGTAAAAGACCTGATCTTGAACACTCTCCTCGTCATACTCCTGATTGTGTTTTTTGAACTCAGCAACAGAGTTCTCGACTTCTTTCACAAGATCTTCAGTTGAAAACTGAAAATAACAATAAAATTGGTAACTTAATATAAGCTCTAAACAGATTTTGTGATAAATCGTCTTTGAAGAAAACATGTACCTCAAGATTTTCGCGTTTGAAAATGTCTCCAACAGCAAGATTCTGCTTGATTATATTTTCTATGTTCTCCCTCTGGTTTTCCAAATACTCTCTTACCGCTGTTGGGCTTGAAAGTGTTGCTAATTGTTCTTCATTTAGTCTCATGTTATTCTGCATTTACATAAATGATATATTTACATTTGACTTTTGAGAGTCAAATAGCATTCTTGCAACCACATTTTACTAAAAGAAAATAACTGAAACTAATCATTGGTGGATACAACAAAACTATAGAAAATGGTATCAGAATTCGAAAGGAAAATTTTAATTCTAGAGTAGTAAAATCAAATGACCTGTATTTGTAATAGTCTGGCTCCATAAAGCTGCCTGCCTTGTTCTTCAAACAACGTTTGTGGAATTTCAACTTGAACCATCTGAACAGAAAGTGGGTTAAAAAACCAAGTTTTTTTTATAAAACGTATTGAAGGTTCAATGTATTACAAACACCCTTTGGGCAACCTTCGACCCATCTGATCCATTTATTTATAGGTTTTTTATGCCTGTTTGGATCAAACATACCGGAATTGAATTACTCGTACTTAAATGGAATGCAATTATACACCTTTCTTAGTTGGTCAAGAATGGCGTTATCAGTAGCTTGATCTCTAGCTGTTTGCTCGAGTTCCACACATCTCTCCAACAATGACTCCTTAACCTGCATATTCATACACCAAACACAAGTTAAATCTAAAAAACGGACCAAACAAAAGTTAAATCTAAAAAACGGACCAAACAAAGCCAAAAACAAGCTGATATGGTAATTTTGCATGGTGTATCTAACCTGCTCGATACTAGTACATCCCGGAAGAAGCTTATCAGCAATGGCATCATTCATCTCTGGTAACTCTCTATAAAAGAGTTCTTTGCAGTCAACCTTACATAAAATTATACAGAATGTAAGTATCTCTGTAGAATTTAAACCAGGTGTTTTGAAAGGACGAAACTTACAGTATGTTTTTAATGAGGAGAAAAAAGAAAGCTTACGGTAAATTGACAAGGAAGGCCGCGAAGATCTTCTTGTTTCCATGAATCAGGAAATACTAGCGGGAAAGATTTTGTTTCACCTCCTTGAATTCCAATTATTGCGTCGAGAAAACCAGGAATAACTCTATCTCCATCTTCTGTATCAAAATGGAAACCTACAAATCCAAATAACAAGATGTTGTATGAGTAAAAGTCAAGTTTGACTTAGTATGGTTGATGAATATTTAATACCTTTACTTTCTGCAGCTGGGACACTTTTTGCTTCTGATCCGTCTTGTTCCACTGTTGTTGCTGATATATCCAAGACGGCAACATCTCCAATCTATGAAAGTTGTTATTTAGTGAGTTTAAATGACAAAAAGCATGACAAATGATAACGCACGTTGGTATATTATGCAAAAGAAAACCGTTAAAACATCAAATACCTGCAGTCCTCTATTTGTGACAATCCTCATTGTACTTAGAGATTTGTAACGTCGGGTGAATTCTCGATCAGCAGCTGTTTTAGCATCTATTTCAGTGTCAAGCTCAACCACTATCTTCAAATTCTTGTAACCGTCTTCTGGAACCCAGTTTATTACAGGTGCAACATCCACAACAATATCGTATCTGTACCACAGGTATTAATATTATAAACGAGATGGCTATCTTTATTTCACTAAAAAGATAAAAGCTTTGACATACCTTAGGATGTTAGAAGATGAATAAGTTTGTTCCATTTCTGGAAATGTGGTTGTAATGCGGATAGAGTCCTTCAAAGCCCGCCCCTCTACCTATAAACAAAGATGCTCAGAATCAAAGATCGCAATTATGACCCATCTACTTAAAAACGGGTCGATTATGGTTATTTTTCGTCTGTACAGGGTCGAAATGGGTAAAACAAATAATACTCCGTAATAAATATGCAAAAGCAGTTTGTTAGAAGAAGTTTGTTAATTTGATAAATAAAGTGTGCGGATGATAAACGGCTCGATCACTTTATATGAATAAAACAAGGCTAAATACCGATTCCATGGCATGAGGTAGAGTTCTCTTTAAAATAGATTCAACAACCGCCTTTTGGACACCATCTTTTCCAATATAACTAATGAGAATACTTTCCGAACTTTCTTTCCAGGACGAAATCCAGGAACCTGAAATAAAGAAGAAAGAAACACATCACAGGGCGCTATTGAAGTTACATAATAACGGATGCAAAGTGAAATAGAAACAAAACAACGAGATTATGAAACAAAATGTAGTTGTACCTTTGCCTTCTTCATAAACTGAGTTATGACCCTTTTATAGCTATCATCACATACGGCAGATGGAACTTCTACGCCAACCAAGCTGCATATTTTAAAGGTTAAAATCTAGAGAAAATGTAGAGAAATAATGACCCACTTTTATTTTTCAACCAATTACAATACTTTTGCTCCCCAAAAGTATATCAACTTTTCAACTTTTGTTGTCACGTTATAGTTTTCAAATACAAAACACGGATTATGCTACGTATTCAATAGATAAGAAAACGAACCATATTTTGGGGTGTTTGTTTAAGCTTCTTCATGTGCCTATGAGCTTATTTCGCTCGCCTTATAAGCTTATTTTTCAAATTTAAGTCGTAGTAAGCTCGTAAGTCAGAAACTATCATTTTCCGGGCTTATGGGGTTATTTGAAATTGAAAAGCTTATAAGCTCACTTTTCGGTTATGAGTTTATCAACTTAACCTTATGGCTTATTTAAGCCTGTAATCTCAACTTGATAAGCTCCTAAGCTGGAAAAAACGGCCTTATGAGCTTTTCCAAAATCAAATAAGCTAATAAGTCCGGAAAATAAGATAAAATCTAAACACGCACAGCTAGAAAACATGGGCTTATGTAATATTAGCCAAACCAAATAAGCTTAAACAAACACCATTACTAATGACACATTAGTGTTTCACACATTAAGAAATAATCTCACTAAGGACTGTTAACAATAACTTAAAGGGGTGTTTGGGTTAGCTTATTTTATGGGCTTATTGGCTTATCAAGATTTGGAAAAGCTAATAAAAGGTCAAACTTTTCGGCTTATAAAGTGCTTATCACCTTGAGCCTGCGGCTCAAGTCCATAAACCCAATAAAATAAGGTGAAAAGTGTGAGCTTGATCGGGTTTTCTAAGTCTTGATAAGCCAATAAGCCCATAAAATAAGCTAATCCAAACACCCTTTTACAATGCATACAAAGACTAACTAAAATATAGTCAAAAAACAAGCTCACCCTGCAATTTGGTTCTTGTGTCTCTTGCACAACGAGTTCGGCAGGCAACGGCTCCTTAACGTCAGCCGCGGGAGCTGCAGCAGCAGCTCTAGCAACAATTGCCAACTTTCTTCTAGTATACACTAGTTGACTAGATGAATAATTGTTATGTGAAACTGTGAGTGAGTTCAGTCTTTTAGTGGTCAGTTTAAATGAGTTTGAGATTGAGATTGAGGAGATTGAAGGGGTGATTGAGAAGGGTTTTAAGTGAAGTGATGAACTGCAGAGCTCCATTGTGTTTTGTTTAGTTGAAGATAGCTTAATGGATAGAATTTTTCTTGTTTATTATTAACGGTTTGGTCCGGTTTTTTTTCTTTGTCTCCCGGTTTTTTCTTGACTTTGACTTTAGAGTAAATTGCAAAAATCGTCCCTTTAGTTCTTACCTTTTCAAAAGTACACGCGTTGTTTTTGTAGAAAACTATTAATGCGGATATTGACCCTGCCCAAAGTGAAATGATTAAATTTCCCTGGCCTTCAATAGGACATTCTCATTTCACTATGAGGAATTTATTCATTTACTTTAAGGCACAGACCATATCTGCGCCGATAGTTTTTCACAAAGACGATGCATGCACTTTCCAAAAAGTAGGGATTGTACCTGCAATTTGAGCATACCACAAGGATGATTTTTGTAATTTTTATTTCACTGTTGGGCTAAGACCATGTGTGATGGTTACCGCATTCATCAACTTAACGTCGCCATCAAACGATGCAATTAGACCACCAACTTCACTACTCAAACATACACCACTTAACCACACATATATCTCATAATATATAGTCACACACATGATTAAAGTAAAGGTTTGTTCCGGATTTTTTCCAGATTGTTTTTATCATTTTTACTTTTTACTTTTGGATTAAAGTAATAACATGGAATTAAACCGTTCAGAGTATCTTGAAATGATGCCATACTGGTTAAAGTTTCAATTGGTAAGTTTATAATTGGGGTTTTTAGTTCAGGTTCTATAATTTAAGAGAATTTGTGTACTTGATGTTTTGAGTTGGAGTAGAGTTTTCTTAGATATGTTTAGTAGATAACAACTCTAGCCGGAATGTAAAAGAGTCAACTTTGTTACGCCTCAACTTAACTCGGCAATATTATGTTCGACGATAGATCGGCGAGCCTTTATGAGAGAAACCCGAGCTTGGCTTGAGAAAGTTTGAATCGCTTAAAAGCTCGATTCATTTGTAATGATGTGCTTTTTTAAACCAACTAAACTCGAATTATATGATAACATGTGAATTCGGTTCGAGCCGCTTTAAAAGATCGACTTGTAGAAATCAAGGAATATTGAATAACATGTGAATTCGGTTCGAGCCATTATATAGAAAATAACTAACCTATCCCTAGGAACTAAACGAGCCAAACCCAACAGGCTTACGGGCCTTTATTATCTAACACCCTCTCTCAAACTCACAATGTTGCAGCGGTAGCATTGAGAGTTTGTCAAACAGAAAATAAACTAAATCTGAAAAGCAAACGAAAAGCGGATGGTCCCAGAGAGCAAACGCGATGCAAACTCACAACAGAGCAACACAATTACGGAGATGAACGAGAGCATATTCAGACAGGCAGATTCAGATTCAGACAGATTCAAATTAAGATTAAGACGGATTCAAATTCAGACAAAACCGGGCGAACCAGATGCGGAACCACGTGTGAAACCAAAACAAGTTGATGATGTCGAGATGCTACACATAACTACTCAAGACATAGTCGGATTAGTTAAGACTATAACATCACCATGACCAACCTAATCCAATACCAAACTAGCCAACAATAATCCATTACAAAACCGGACAAACATAACCGTGCATACTAAATACCAATACCGATACCGATCCAATACTAATACCAAAATATCCGCAATAAACAAATCAATTGAATAAGTGCATTACTTCCCAATAAACGTACGATATTATAATCAAATATTAGTCAAGTCGTCTATCGTAACTTATAATAAAATAATCAGATCAAACATTAGAATATTCTACCATTCATACGGCAAGTCTTGTGGATAGTTTCGGACTTGCGGACGTCGACTCTTCCAAAATCATAAATTCAAACAATCGAACTTTTTCTAGTTAAAAAAAAAAAAAAAAATCGAACTTTTTTTTTTTTTTTCTTCTTTTCATCATGACCTAGCTCTTGATACCATGTAGAAATCAAGGAATATTGAAATTTTATTAATCGATTCAACTCAACAATAAAGATTACAAAACATTATATAGAAAATAACTAACCTAACCCTAGGAACTAAACGGCCAAACCTAATGTGCTTACGGCCTTTATTATCTAACACGGCTCACAAACCGACAAAATTTTTACAAAATAAATGATAAACTTGACAAAAATGTTATAGAATAGAGACTAGACTTAGAATCAAATGAGAAGAAATCTTAAAATGAGAAGGATAATAGCTATAACCACACATTAGAGATGCGTCGACTTGAATTAGATGCATCCTTAATCTTTTAGATGCACCATAATATATTTTCTAGCAAAAATTAGATGCATATACATATATTATATGCATTTTCTTCAAGCTTGGTGAATTCTACGTATTTTTCGTCCCTTGCATGTCAAATTTGTTGCTAGTACTACTTTGCATCGCTTTCACTTCCAAATCTTCAAAACTAATCGATGCATCTAAATGTATAGAGATGCATGTAATTCAAGTTGATGTATTTCAAATGTGTGGTTATAGTTATTTTTCATCCTTCTTATTTTAAGTTTTCTTCATTGAATCCATATAGAATAGATTGCACAAAACATGTGTTAACTAAATACGGAAAGTGATAAAGAAAAAAGGTATCGAATTACAATAATTATAAGGTACGAGGTGCAAAGTGTAAAACTAAATACAAATGTTTGTTACATGTGCCAAACCGCCAACCCTTTAAACCCCAAAACATACGAAAGGACACCGCTTAAACCATAAAAAAAAAAAAAAAAAAAAAAAAAAAAAAAACTCTACCAAAGCACTTACTTACCAAGTCACCATAAACACAAACACTTTTACCCTCATACTGACCAACAATTAGTACAAAATAATAATGGAAGATTGGAAGGAATCGGTTCAAGAACCGGTCGACCATCGACATTCTGATTCGAAACGGTTTTCACGGGTCCAGTTAGAAGGTGGCAAAAACAGTGAATCCACATGTCACAATCATGTCTAGTTATAGCAGTAACATTTAGCATAGTTGTTAGTTATAAATTGTAAAATTCAAAAGGTGTGGAATGGTGCGGACATCCTGACCTCATACATCTTTTGATGCCAACAAGACCCTTTCCCAAGGACTGGCCCGAACATCGACATCTCGTCCCAAGTTGCCAGTTAGAGTTGAACTCGAGTTGATTTCCAAATAACGACCGGAAAACTAGGCATTTACGGCGGGGGAATGGTATCAATTGGAATTTAGTGCCAAGGAAGAGGTTTGAACCCGGGTCTATTGACTCGGGCCCAAACACCCTTACCATTGGACTAAATCAATATTTTTTTGGTAAAAGAATTATACCTGATGAATATATTAATAAAAACGTTGAGTACACATGAGAGTGGCAATGAGCCACTCCAATGAAAAAGACTATGTGCTTTGAACATACTCAAAAAACACGACAACCACCTATTAGAAGACTTAACACAAAAAATGCATCAATTAAGCAAAACTTATAACCAAACGCCTAATTAATTTCAAAGAGATCAATCAACAGCTATGTTCCTTGTGATTTTGAGTTTAACAACTCTATCATTCCTTTTGAAATTGGCTTTTTTTGGACGTGGTGTCACCAACCAATAGGATTTTGCCCTTTGGCCCACTATCGCACTGTAGCTCGCAACTCTGTCTCTGCACATAAAATTATCTACCAATGAGAAGCCTAATTAAATTTAAACGGGCCTCGTAAAATTTTCTTTGGTCCTTGTGGTCTGTCGGGTTTAACGAAAATAGTAATTATTTTTTTAACGGATCATCTCTTTATGGTTGTGACCCGTATCGGGTCCCTTGACCAATATTTTCGTTAGTTTGACCGTAAACTAACAGGAACTGACATAAATAACCTTAAAAGAAAGTCTATGTGGTTTGTGGGGTATCACGAATTTAGTCGCTAACTTTTTATTACGCTGCTCGCTTTCATGCTTTTATCCGTTTTAGTCCATTTTTGCGCTACGCCCATTTTCTTACGCTTTTTGTCCGCTTTTATACGCTTTCATCCGTATTTATATGTTTTCGCTCGCTTTCATAGGTTTTATTAGTTTTCGCTCTATTTTATATCGCTTCGTCTGCTTTATACGCTTTGTTAATACAAATAAGCCATAAAACGTTTATTTATATTTTACGATCTTCTAATGTTTTGTCGATAACAAACGTAAAATCATATTAACGAAACAAATAAAATACGTAAATGGTTTGAACTAATAGTTTTAACATATTCACATTTTCACATAAAACACTAAAACAAGTATAAATGGTTTTATGATTTAGATATATATATATATATATATATATATATATATATATATATATATATATATATATATATATATATATATATATATATATATATATATATATATATGTGTACAACAACTAGTGTTTACATATTGGGTTAGCATATACTTAAACTAAGTATACTAAAATGGGTAAAACAAGTATATACTAAAATGGGTAAAAACAAGTATATACTAAGGTAAAACTAGCAAATGGTATTGACCCATAACCCATGGTTTTATATATACCACTTAACCAAGTTCATTGTATCTTTAAGGTACATTGTATCAGAAAGAAAACCATGGATCAACCCATAACCCATGACCCATACCCAATGTCTAGATACATCAACCCTTGGTGAAGACTCAGAGAATGTCAGATACATTGAACCCTCATGAGCACTCAAGAGATACATTGTATCTAGCTAAAGACCCATGACCCATAACCAAAATACCCATGGGTAAAAGGGAGTGTTCCACGGATCCTGGCTTTGTGCTAGCCGGATCCTCATGGGAGGGATCCGTGGGATCCGAGGAACAATAGAGAATTTCTCTAAATGAGAGCCATTTCTTCCTTTCTATTTACCACTTTTCACACATACTTCCTTCAAGTATTGTATCTCTAACCTCGGATCCAAGATATCTATGTAGTTTGTCTTTTGCTTTTGTGTAATCTTCAGGTTCCTCTTAAAGGAAATATCACCACTTCTTGAAGACGCAAGCTCAAGTCCATGAGTTGCCATGCTTCGTCATCATCAAGACAACGGTTCTCTTGTTGATAGATCTACCTTTCTCAATAGATGTTGGGTTAAAGGCATTAGTGAAGGATGCCTAAAGTGTCAAGACGAAAGCATTAGTGAAAGGTGCTTATCGTTCATGTCAAGAGCATTAGTGAAGAATGCTATAGGTGTCAAGACGAAGGCATTAGTGAAGGGTTCCAAGCATTGTGTCAAAGGCATTAGAGAAGGATGCCCAAGAATCAAATCAAGTAGCATTTGGGAAGAATGCCTAGGTCGTATAATCGATGAGGTGCATCGTTATACACATAAGTATTTGTTTATTTACAAGGATGGTGATATCCTTGAAGGTGTTGTAACAAGGAGTAGATCTCCTTGAGATTAGGTGTTGTGTCGTGAAGGGTAGTAGTTCCTCCATAGTAATGGAACTAGGTACTTAGCCTAGTACCTAATAAAGGGTAGGCGACGCCAGATAGGATTAGTTCTCCCAAGGTGTGAAAGAACCCGGTGGTTAGCCTAGCACCGTATAAAGGGTAAGCGACGTTGTGTTAGGTGTGGTTCGCCTTGTGTGAAGGAACTCGGTATTTAGCTTTGTACCCAAAAAGGTTAAGCGACGCTGTGAAGGCTTCTCCGCCATAAGGAGTTGGTGTAGTGTTTACGAACTCTCGAGTAGGTGACTCGGGGGTGGAGTAGGCAAGAAGGTGTCCTTGTAGCCGAACCACTATAAATACTTATGTCGTGGTTATGTGCTTCTTACTTTTATCTTTCATTACACGCTTATATATCTATCTATCAACGTCCAACATAAACAACCAAATAGATTGACATAAGTCGATCTAAATATTGAAAATGAAGTTTTAATTGGTAAAACTATTCAACCCCCTTCTAGTTTTCCACAATTGGCATCGAGCTTCGTTACCAAGTTTTTTTTGTATATTGTACTTTGAAAACTTGATACGATCCGTGTATGTTTGAAAACTACAAAGAAGGAATTTCTTAAAACAAAAGTCATGTTTTAGAAATCATCATATGTTGGATAGTGATAGATCATTCTAACTTTTCCTTCGAGAAGTCTTCATACTAGGATTTGGGTATCTTAGAAGATCATGAAGTATTTCGCGTCTATGGTTTCTAAAACCATAAAAAGGGAATAAAGCAAAGGATTGGGGTATCTTAGAAGATCATGAAGTATTTCGCCTATGGTTTCTAAAACCATAAAAGGAGATATAGCAAAGGTATGTTTTCTTAGTTACATTTTTTTCTTCAAAACGCTAAATTTTTGTGGACAAAATGGTGATATATGCTTCTATCTTATAATAAGCATAATATGAAAAGTGTTTTAGTGATTTTTTTCGCTGAAGTTTTGTTGTTAGATATCTTGTTAATCAAGCTTGAATAAAGGTAAAATGGGTAATATAACTTCACTAAAAAGTCTACAAAGACTAAACCTTTTCGCCGGGTCAAAACGCACATTTTGTAATTGCAGTCGATCCGCGAATCCCTCAGTTACACCGACGGATCCTCAAGCAAGGGATCCGTGGGATCCGTAGGTATAGAAGACAGCTTTTGTCTCAATTTCAAAATTCATAACTTTTAACCGTGAGTCGTTAAGTCGTGCCACTTATCGCTTTAAAGGTATTTGAGTCTACTTTCATTTAAAATGATTTCATAAACTGATTCAAAACAATAGTTTACATAATCATTGATTAATAATAGAAAGTCATTTTTCGGTCATAACTTTTGCACAAACTTTGATCTAATCGAGACGGATGTTTTCGCTTTTGAATAACAATGTGTCCTCTATTGAAATTAAGGTTTTGATCATATTTATAAATATAAAAGAAACAAATCAAGCTTGGTATACATGTTTATATTTAACACAAAGCGATGAAAAGAACTTTCGATGCTATGCTAAATGATAAATTGTCTTCTTTGCATTACTTGATTATTTGCTTATCTCAAATAGCTTTTGTGCTTGTTTGATTGAATAGCATATGTGGTTTCCTTACCTTGCTATTCATTCTCTTGTTTGTCGATTTAGTAATATTCTACTAATCAATGTGCTATTTGAAGGAGTGTTTGGGATAACATCTAATTGTGTCGAAAATGTTAGTTTAGATATTTAGATAAGTCATATAGGTTGAAAAATGTTTTAAACATATAACACACTAAATGGATTTTTGATTGAGTTTGTCATATGTGCTTATCTGATTTCCTTTGTTCTTGTTTCATTTTCTAAAACAACAAGAATGTACATCGGATCATAACCTACACTTGTGTTGATGATGTACTCTCCATTTTCCTTTTCATGATCGCTTCCAAGCTTCATAGTAGGATTGAAAACTTGATTATTTCATCCGATATACTCAAGTAAATTATTTTGCAACGCAAATATAATTATTCATATCCGAAAGTCCAAACTCAAAGCTTTCCAACAACATATGTTGAACTAGCTCATCCAACCATTTTTTTGTTGTTTACCATATGGACAACTTTTAAACTTATTTTAACATGACGCCTTAGTCACCTTAGTTGTCTCAAGTATAATATTAAACGAAGCAAAGTATCATCATTGTTACTCTTCGATAGGCCATTGTAGGAATATAAATTTTCCTAACTTGAGAATGAATATCGAGAACTTATTGCACTAGAAACTCAATTTGACCTAACGGTTGAATTGCTTCCTTGATAGAAGTTGGAGTGCGTGGAATCACCCGTAAAATGGTCGTGTTTAGCCGTAATTGAGCACCGCTAATGTAATCCTCATATTCATTCTCTCACTTGGGAAATTTATACTCCTATGTTTTCCTAAAGTAAATTTATAATGGAAATACTTTGCATTGTCTTAGGATTACTAATCAAACAAGTTGTAAAATTAATTTTCCTTTAGTTAATCACGACCACTTGCCTCATCAAGCGATTGTCTTGCTTTGATCGAGAAGAGCTACATGACTTCATGGACGAAGTTCATTGTATGCTAATCACCATCCGTAATGACTATACATAGTTCATTGCTTCGCTTGGCCAAAAACCCTATTGTCTTGAACACCATCATCTACTCGCACGCCATTGTTAATACAAACGCTTTTACTAATCTAGATCATAAATCTAGTTTGAGCTTCTTGAATAGCGGTTGTTAAGGTTGATAAACCTATGTGTTACTTGTGAGCTAGATCTCATTTAAATTGCTTATGTGCTATTTCTACATGCTCTTAGTATGTTTTACTTGTATACATGTATGCTTAATGTAGAGATCATTGCTTCTAAGTTCGGTACTAAGAACAAATGCTCACTATTAAGTAAAATGTCACGATGCCGGATCCCTAGTTTGTAACTATCCTGATCCTCAAGTGAAGGATCCGTGGGATCGTGGCAAATAGAAGTGGAGTTTCAATACTTTACACCTTAAACCATGTTCCTAGACTACTTCACACTAGCTGAACTTAATACCTTAGGATCTCTTAAGTCCTTCTCAAGCTTAGTAAGCTTCACACTCACTCATAGCTCATTAAGGATCACACTCAAAGTGCTTTTCGATCTATCGTTTCACCTAAACTCATTAATCTTCCGCTCTCTAGATCACTCATTATTTCTCACATGATCCCTCACATCTAGACTTAGAAATCTTTCAATTATGTCAAAATTGATCATAATCATCCTTACCTCAAAATTGGTCGAAATGGATCAAATTCTAGTCCTTCCACCTTAAAACCTTTAGGATCTTCTCCAAGACATTATCCTAAGTCACTATCTGATCACTAGGATCATTTAGCTCCATTTGACACTCTCAAGATTTTAGTGTCATCTTTGTTCATTCATTGGTACTACAAAAGTTCCAATTTCTTCCATATAAGGCAATCATTAGCTACATCACTCATTGCCTTGAACATTTAAGTACCCTTCCATGAAAGACACTTAGAGAACCGAAAAGGTATAGGCTTTAGAACTTTCAAACATCACTTCTATCCCGTCCTAGTCTGCCGAGAGCCGGATCCCTAGGATTAGCCTAGACGGATCCCCATTGGTGGGAACCAGGATCCGGTGATGATTTATGTCAACTCTTGCTCGAACAATCATTTCAAGCTCATCTTGCTAACTTGAACACTCCAACTCATCCTAATTAAATCCTAGATCAAGAAACTCGAAGTTGACTCTTGTGCATGCTAATCATCACATTCCAAAGGATATTAGAGACTTAAGTCTTGAATGCACTTGCTAAATCCTTCCCTTTATAAGTCATCTTGTTAGAATCCCTTAGTCATCAAACACAACATAATTCTCAGCATTTAGAAACCTTTTCCTTAATCATTTCATCATGAGGAAAGCTCCTAGTGCTAACTCATCCACCCAAGAAACTTGATCGTGTTGTACACGAAATTTCCTCAACCGAATCATCTCCGGTTAAACCCACAAATGCTAGGATTTCCCATCCACCGAATCATCACCCGTAAGAGATAATAGTGCTAGAATCCCACCTCAACAAACCCAATCAACAATTGCCAAGAGAACCGCAAGAATTAGCATTAAACCTTTTAGGTTAGAAAAGGGATCATCGAGCTCTAAACCAAACGTACTCTAGTTCTAGAAAATGTCTAAACCTTCATTCCTAGAGCACGGACTACACTCCTTCAAATGAGCCTCTCTCTTACCAAAATCTCTATTCATTAGAGCATTCACCACCAAGAACTTCCCATTCACTAACCTTATCGTTAAATAGGGAACCACCTACATCACCAACTAATCCATCGTTGGAAACAAGGAACCACCAAGGACTTGATCATATGGAAAAATTTCCATTACCACCACCCTCATTCCTAGTAGAACCTCATCCTACATTACTCAATGTACCTCCACCATCATTTGTAGAACCTCCTCAAAACATCCAAGTCATGTATCGATCATTTTCTTAGTTTTAGAGTCATGTATATCATATCTCTAGCTTTATGAAAATACATGCTACTTGCTATTTTTCCGAGTATATGATTACGTTGTATTCATATCTCACTTTTGTGATAACATTATTTGTTATACCACCATTTGTCGAATTTATTCATCGCCCGACGGATCCTCTTATTTGCCTAGACGGATCCCTACTAGAGGGAACCGTGAGGATCCGTGAGACGTAAAACTATTTTTCTACTAACTTGGATCACATATGCGTGAAATTGTGCATTATACTTGTTTTCTAACCTTTGTTTTGTAGTTATTCAATCTACACTTGAAGCCTTTGACATCCTAAAGCTAGGTGGAGCTTGGTGTCAAAACAATACGTTGCAAAATTACTTGCAACCTTTGATTTATATTCCATGACTTCCGTTGCAAATATTGCAATCATCTAGGGGAGCACACCGTCACATAGACGTAATCTTTTGCAAAGTTAGTTGCAAATGAACTAGATTAGAATTAGTTTCTTGACGCCTTACTTAGGGATGGACTCGTCAAGGGGGAGTAATGACGAGATCCTCTCCTGCTACTTGCTCTCTATCCCTTTTATTTTCTTTCACATGTTTTTCTTAAAAGCGATGTGTTGCTTTCCTTCAAACACTTTTGTTTCGACAAAAGGGGAGAAGAAAGTAAAAACTACAATTCAAACTTTTACAATTTTAGCTTTTCCTTAAAATAATTTTATGTTTTGTCATCAACAAAAGGGAGATTGTTAATACAAATAAGCCGTAAAACGCTTTATTTATATTTTACGATCTTCTAATGTTTTGTCGATAACAAACGAAAATCATATTAACGAAACAAATAAAATACGTAAATGGTTTGAACTAATAGTTTTAACATATTCACATTTTCACATAAAACACTAAAACAAGTATAAATGGTTTTATGATTTAGATATATATATATATATATATATATATATATATATATATATATATATATATATGTACAACAACTAGTGTTTACATATTGGGTTAGCATATACTTAAACTAAGTATACTAAAATGGGTAAAAACAAGTTTATACTAAAATGGGTAAAAACAAGTATATACTAAGGTAAAAACTAGCAAATGGTATTGACCCATAACCCATGGTTTTATATATACCACTTAACCAAGTTCATTGTATCTTTAAGGTACATTGTATCTAGAAAGAAAACCATGGATCAACCCATAACCCATGACCCATACCCAATGTCTAGATACATTGAACCCTTGGTGAGCACTCAAGAGAATGTCTAGATACATTGAACCCTCGGTGAGCACTCAAGAGATACATTGTATCTAGCTAAAGACCCATGACCCATAACCAAAATACCCATGGGTAAAGGGAGCGCCCACGGATCCCCGGCTTTGTGCTAGCCGGATCCTCGTGGGAGGGATCCGTGGGATCCGGGGACAAGAGAGAATTTCCTCTATAAATAGAGAGCCATTTCTTCCTTTCTATTTACCACTTTTCACACATACTTCCTTCAAGTATTGTATCTCTCTAACCTTAGATCCAAGAGATCTATGTAGTTTGTCTTTTGCTTTTGTGTGATCTTCTAGGTTCCTCTTAAAGGAAAGATCACCACTTCTTGAAGACGCAAGCTCAAGTCCATGAGTTGTTATGCTTCGTCATCATCAAGACAACAAAGGTTTTCTTGTTGATAGATCTACCTTTCTGTATAGATGTTGGGTTAAAGGCATTAGTGAAGGATGCCTAAAGTGTCAAGACGAAAGCATTAGTGAAAGGTGCTTATCGTTCGTGTCAAGAGCATTAGTGAAGAATGTTATAGGTGTCAAGACGAAGGCATTAGTGAAGGGTGGCAAGCATTGTGTCAAAGGCATTAGAGAAGGATGCCCAAGAATCAAATCAAGTAGCATTTGGGAAGAATGCCTAGGTCGTATAATCGATGAGGTGCATCGTTATACACATAAGTATTTGTTTATTTACAAGGATGGTGATATCCTTGATGGTGTTGTAACAAAGAGTAGATCTCCTTGAGATTAGGTGTTGTGTCGTGAAGGGTAATAGTTCCTCCATAGTAATGGAACTAGGTACTTAGCCAAGGTTTCACGTCAAGTAGAAGCGTAATCAATCACGAAGTGATTCCTATCAAGAGTACAAGCGTTGCGTGTTATCATGAAAACAAGGGTGAAAGTCGACTAGGATCAAGATGCGCTTAATGAATTAAATGCTAACTCATTATTATCTTTGAACGCCCGAGGTTAGCATGGGTTTTATTGTACCGCTCAATATAGTTTAGTGTATTAGTCATTAAATGCATGCTTGCATGTTTAGTCGATTGGGTAGTAATAGATTAGGTTCCTTGTTTATAAAAGGAACCTCATAGTTTGTAATAGATAACAATTCATCCGAACATAGAGTTTCAAGTTAATAAAAGATCCATAGAGGATCTAAGTGTTCTTAGTTATAACAACTTGTATTTACTTTCCGCTATAGAATACGAGTTGTAGAGACTGCCTATTAGTTTGCTTATGATTACATAGGCAACACTAACGATCCACGAGTGCAAAAGATCCGCAAGGTCCGAGAGTTTTCAACAAGTGGTATCGAGCCTCGGAGAGTCTCTACGACATCGAGAACCTTATTTACCTCACCCCATACAACCAAAACATATTCACCATGCCCGAACCGATGATGAATCAAGTCACCACCAACAACAAAATCAACACCACCTCTATGCAAAGAACTTAGTCTCTCCAACAAGAATGGCAAGTTTCCTTATCTAAAAAAGGAAGAGTATGATCCGTGGACCATGAAGATGCAAAATCGGATCTCCAATATTGATTGGAATCTGTGGAGATTGTGAAGAATGGCAACAATCAAGAAGACTATCCTGCATCTTGATGGTAAGTTTACCATTGCTCCTCCCAAAACCGCCAAGAGATTCTTGCAAGACAAAGAGAGCACAAAGTAAGAACCATCCTTCTTCAATCTATTCCTCAAGATCACTTGGGTGATTTTCACCACATGGTTGATGCAAAGGACATCCGGATGGCTCAAAGCAAGGTTTGGTGGGAATGAAGAGTCCAGAGAATGAGGAAGTCCATGCCGAGACAACACTTCCAAGAGTTCAATATCTCGAAGAAGAAGGTATCCACAAGGGATACGATGTGTTTCACAAGATTCGAGTCACTTGAACCACCAATGCAAAGCCCGACAATGATGATTGCAACTCAAAGTTCCTACGATCTTTGCCTCCATCATGGTTACATGTCAGTATAGCCCTTAAAGCTAAAGGTGGGTCGGACATGCTCACTTTTGATGAGCTATACAACAAACTCGTGTCTCTTGAACTCGATGTCGATCTCCCTACCGCATCCTCTTCTCGTCATTCAACCTTTGTTGGGACATCCCACTCCAATATGATGATGCATGCTTCAAGTCCATCTTATTTGCCATCATCATCTTATCGTCCCACCCCATCACATCCTCAAGCTAAACCGGCAAGATATTGGAGGATGTTCTTCATTCATTTGTTGCAGATTATGATACTCAAGAAGATCCGTATATGAAGACTTTGATCGTGTGGACCCACTTGAAATGGAGGAGATGAAGTCGAAATGGCAGTGGCCATGCTATCGTGAGATATCAAGAGGTTTGAAGAGAAGGCAGAAGGAAGTTTGGGTTCAAGGAAAGGATCCACTGCTTTGACAGAGAAAGGTCAAGTGTTTCTCTTGTCACCGATGGGTCATTTCTCGGGGAGTGCAAAGACAGAAGAGTGGAGAGGAGCTAACTACCACTCATATCGCCAGAATCGGCGGAGCTAGCACTTCAAAGCAGCTCTTATCACCATGGATGAACAGTCAACTGGCCGCATATGAACCCGCGATCGAGGAAGTCACGACACAGAGAAGCTTGGATTGTCGGCTAGATGTACTTCGTAAGATAGGCATGATCGCTTTGCCTTCATGGGACTTTCTCGTGTACACAATCAGATATTTGGTTGTAGTGAAAGATACAATGAACTCGAAAGAAGCTTATGATACTATGAAACCTAAATACAATGAATGCTATGTTGATAATGAAGCTTATAAACTTTCGTTAAAAACATTAGAAAGACAAAAGGTTTGGTTTCAAAAGAATCGATAGCTTATGAAGAAAAGATTAAGGTGCTTCAATTTGATCTAGATATTGCTAATATTAACTTTAAACGACCGAAAAGAAAAAGTCGATACTATTGTCGAAAATCTAGAGCTTAAAGAGAAACTTGTCGAGGAAATAGCTAGACATAAACAATGGTTAATATCAGTGACAATCTAGCTAGAGCACTTTATAGTAGTCAATCGCTGACTTCGTGAATAGGTTTAGGCTTTCAAAAGTATGTAGGATTGGAAGCTAGGCAAGATGGGCGAAATCTACACCGCAGCTTAGAACATTTTAAAAGGAAGGTGATTTACATGTCGTCCCCGGACCTATTAGAGGTGAATTTATGCCCACCGACCGTCCATTACTATCGACTTTGATGGATCACACCATCTCGTATGGCAAAAGTCAAAAGACTTGCTGACAATGATGCTTCATCTTATGATTTTGTCTCTTTCTCCGACAAAGGACAATTCATCGGATCAAGGATCTACTTACAACCGTGATTCAAGTGATAAGTCGACCTTCCCAAGCCCTCACCGAGCCTACACCCAAGCCTCGCACCCAAGACTATCTACAAGCCTTCTAGGATAGTCACGAGGAATCTACATCCAAGCCTGCTTCCCCAAGACTTGTCTTTTAAATCTTTGAATAATTTGTCCGTTAAAACAATTCCTTTAATGTTTCGGTTTAAGTTCTTCTACATGTAATAGAACATCTTCTTTGTTGAATACATCTTCCAAAAGGAAGACTTGTTTTGTTTGTGGAAGTAAACTTCATTTAATTAAGGATTGTGATTTTTATGAGCAAAGATTGGGTGCATGTGCTCTTCAAAGAAAACCTAGACCAATGTGGACCAATGTTAAGAAAATTCCACCTTATGTCCCACAAGCTACTTATACCGACTCTTCTTGGAGGAGGTCACCGATAGACCTTATGTGCAACCTACTAGCCCATATTTTAAACATGGTTATTGGCCCGCATATGTTGACTCTATGAAAATGGGAAAGGATGTTGGGGCACCGTCAAGTCCTCAAGGTTGTTCTTGGAATAATAAGAGACCTAAATATCAATGGAAACCCAAGAACAATGGTGGATCTTACTCTTTGCTAAACCTAAATCTAATGATCCACAAGGTGTTCAAGTCAAGAATGACTTGAGCCTCCTCGTATACTAACATTCTTTTGTATATATGTTTGTTTCGTAGGATCATCCCTTAAGCATAAAGATATTGGTATTGTTGATAGTGGTCGCTCAAGAAGTATGTCCGAAATAGAGATATGATGCACAATTTTGTTCCTATTGAAGAAGGAGGAATGTGACCTTTGGTGGAAGTGATGGTAGAATTATCGAAAGGCACCATCAAGACACCTCTATCGAACTTTGAGAATGTGTACTATGTTAGGGAACTTCAGAACTTCAACTTGTTCTCGCCTCACAAATTTGTGACACCAAGAACAAGGTACTCTTCTCTCAAAATGAATGTCTTGTGCTTTCTAAAGAGTTCAAGCTTCCGTAAGATACTTCAATTTCACCGAGAGTCCTCGAACTCACAATCTATACACATTCAACCTCAATGAAGTTCACCCCAAGGTGACCTCACTTGTCTCAAGCTAAAGCATCATTGGATGAGTCTAACAAATGGCATAGGAGAATGGCTCATGTGAATTTCAAAACTATAAACACTCTCTCCAAAAGGGGACTTGTCAAGGTCTTCCCACCAAAGTTTTCTCCAATGATCATAATTGTGTTGCATGCAACAAAGGGAAGCAACACAGAGCATCCTACAAAGTCACACCGCAGCCGAGCATCATCTCGAGCCTCTTCACCGTTACATATGGATCTATTTGGTCCAACTCAAGTCAAGCATCGATCACAAGTACTATTGTTTGGTTATCACCGATGGATATAGCGATTTTGTCGGGTGTTCTTTCTAAGGACTAAAGATGAAACAACTCCAAAGGTCGAAAGACTTCATCACCCTCGTTGAAAATCAACAACAAGAAGGTTAAGGAATTCGTGTGATAATGGGACGAGTTCAAGAATGCTATTATTATAGAACTCAGAGGTCTAAAGGGATAAAGAGGACTATAGCAATCCAAGAACCCCGCAACAAAATGGGGTAGCCGAAAGAAAGAATAGGACCTTGATAGAGGTCATGAGATCAATGCTTGCACTCTAAATTGCCCACTATGTTCGGATCAAGTCATGGCACAACTTGCTATGTGCTTAATGAGTCTCCATAACTAGACCTCACCTCAAAACACCATATGAACTTCTTTGGGAAGGTTCCAATATTCATTACCTCAAACCTTTTGGTTGTCAAGTGACCATTCGAACACCAAGGATCCTTTGGGAAAGTTTGATGAGAAGGTCGATGATGGTTATATTGTGGGTTATTCGGCTAATAGCAAGGCTTACAGAGTGTACAACTTATCCGCCAAGAAGATAGAGGAGACTTTGAACCTCGATACCTAGAAGATAAGCCCAATGTTCAAGGACGTGGTCATGTGTGGTCTTTTGATCTTGACTACCTAACCGACTATCCGGGTTATACTAGACATATGGCTAACCAAAGTGCAGTGCTCAAGAAACTCCCACTAACAATGCAGTACCTTGGATGTCGACTGAAGTGAATTTGAAGATGATGAACAACCCATTCTTGTGCCTTCTTTCTCCCTAACAATGTTGCAGTAACTCTTCAAGAGATACCCCACCGAGAGTGAAGATGAATCACACTATGTCGAGGACCTTGCTAGGCTTCGACTCAAGAGTTTGCGCTAAGCTTGAAGTCGAGAAGGTGGATGGGAGTTTGCAAATGAGACCGCTGGGAAACCACATTTCACGACACCGATGCGCCTCCCATCGCCATCAAATCACCGAAAGCTCGTCTCGCTACTACCCTATTCCTACTAGAGTGTCCACAGACTTTGGTGACCCGTATACTCGCTTTCCAAGTCCTTCAGATCTCGGAAATCATCAACCCAAAACTGGCATTTTCACCTCACCTTCCTATGACACAACTTTTGTACCAACTGTGTCTAATCTTGAACCTACCATTGATGTCAACCCCACAGCTACTAAAAGAATCAACATCACTCACCCTCAATCCAATATTATTGGTGACATTCTAGCTCCTGTTAGAACTCGAAGGGCTATCTCTAGTCCTAAATTTGACAGTTGCTTTTCTCTTATGTCTCTAATCAAGAAAGAGACAATCACACGTACTTCAAGCATTGTCTGCTTGCGTGTTTTCTTTCACAAGTAGAACCAACCAAGGTCTCTCAAGCTCTTGAAGACTCAAGTTGGATTGAAGCAATGCAAGATGAAATGCAACAGCCCAAAACCAACAAGTTTGGATATTGGTGCCTTTACCGATGGGAAATATGCTATTGGAACTAAATGGATTCTCAAGAACAAAAGAGATGCACGGGTGTGGTGATTAAGAACAAAGCAAGATTAGTAGCTCAAGGTTACAAAAAGAGGAAGGAATTGACTATGATGAAGTGTTTGCACTGTTGCTAGAGTAGAGGCCATTCAATTTTCTTGGCCTATGCATCCTACATGGGCTTCATGTCAGATCGATGGATGTTAAAGGTGCTTTTCAGATGGTGAGATTGAAGAGGAAGTTTATGTCACACAACCAAAAGGATTTGAAGACCCGATCATCCTAATCATGTTTACAAAGTCGTTAAAGCTCTCTATGGACTTCATCAGCACCAAGGGCCCGGTATGCTAGGCTTTCATCATTTCATCAAGCATGGCTACGTAAGAGGTGCCATTGATAAGACTCTTTTCTCAAGAAGAACTCAATGACATCATACTTGTGCAAGTGTATGTGGATGACATCATTTTGGATCCACTAAAGAAGCTTGGTGTAGGGAATTCGAGGATCCGATGAAGGAGAATTTCGATGAGTGCTATGGGAGAGCTTACTTTTTTTGGGTCTCCAAGTTCAACAGAACAAGATGGGATATTTATCAGTGAGATAAATATGTGAGGACATGTTGAAGAAATTGCATGGAAGGTGTCAGATCGCCACAACACCTTATGAAGCTCCAAAACAAAAGCCAACAATGATCCGATCTACCGTGAATGTTCATTTATACAGATCTATGATTGGTTCATTAATGTATCTAATGCCTTCAAGGCCCGATATTACCTTTGTCGTAAGTGTGTGCTCGACATCAAGTCACCCACTTACTTCCCATCTCAATGCAATCAAGAAGATCTTTAAGTACCTAAAAGGCCAACCTCATTTAGGCCTTTGGTACCCAAAAGAGTCTCCTTTAAGTTGGAAGCATATAGTGACAAAGTGATTATGCCGGTGCAACCGATAGGAGATCCACAACCGAGGTCACAATTCCTTGAAAGATTGATTTCTTGGCAAAGGCAAGAAACAAACGATTGTGGCTACCTCAACCATCAAGGTAGTATGTTGTCACGCGCAACCGCCGCGACAGTGCTTTGATTCAAAACCAATTGTTGGACTATGGGTATAACTTCATGAACACAACTCTTTTATTGATAATCGAGTACCATATGCATTGTCAAAAATCCAGCTTTTCACAAGAGAACCAAACATATTGAAATCGACACCACTTTATAAGAGATGCATATGAAAACATTTGATAAATGTGGCTAAAATTCATACAGATGATAATGTGGCGATCCGTTAACTAAAGCTTTTGATGGACCAAGGTTTCAACACCTTGTGGTCAATATTGGAATGCTTAACCCTTAACCGCAAAGTTTATAGGGAGGCATATGCCTCGGGAGGATTTGTTTGTTTGTTTGTTAGTTTATTAGTTAAAAAAAAAAAAAAAAAAAAAAAAAAAAAAAAAACTAACTTTCATTTGCGTGTTTGTTGTATTTTGATGGTTTTAACTCACCGATATACCTTGTGTGTATCAAAGAGTTGGCTAGTCCAAAGGGTACAATTTTGGTAAAGACACATCAAATCATTGATAGTCAGAATGATTTGCTCAAAATCATAGGGTCTGCAACCACCCATGCTTAATTGTCGAGAGTTGTATGGTCATCAATTCACCATGGTCTATTCCTTGTTGGAATCCAAGAATTGGCTAGCCCACAAGTATATGGCTTGTGGTAAAGGCAACTGCATCCATATTTGGTTATCAATTCACCAATTCTAAGAATTGACTAGTCCCGAGCAAACGGCTACAAGTAAAGACAAGTCAAACCGCTTATATGGTTTCCGATTTGCTATAAATCGATGGTTATCAATGTACCATAGTTTTCGAACTTAAACATTTGGCTACTCCAAGAGAGATGGCTATTGGTAAAGAGACATCAAATCCATTATTTTCAATGATTCACCTCTCACAGAGATAACACACCGGATGTGATGAGAATAGTTTGCAACCGATAAGTATTGATGTACATTATGTCATTTGTTGCCGCAAAGACCGGCGTTTCAAAGTTTGATCATCATAGAGATGAGATTATTATTGGTTCTTTGCTAATAATGTGTTAAAACAATCCTCTAGTATCAAGTCTCAAAAGATCTTTCATAGTCGTGAAACCGAACTTAACCAAGTCAAATTCCGCTTTAGGGAGGATTGTTGGGAATTATGTGAAGTAGGATTTCCACATTATCGCCAAGGTTTCTCTCAAGTAGAAGCGAATCAATCAAGAAGTGATTCTATCAAGAGTACAAGCGTTGCCGTGTTATCATCAAGGGTGAAAGTCGACTAGGATCAAGATGCGCTTAATGAATTAAATGCTAACTCATTATTATCTTTGAACGCCCGAGGTTAGCATGGGTTTTATTGTACCGCTCAATATAGTTTAGTGTATTAGTCATTAAATGCATGCTTGCATGTTTAGTCGATTGGTAGTAATAGATTAGGTTCCTTGTTTATAAAAGGAACCTCATAGTTTGTAATAGATAACAATTCATCCGGAACATAGAGTTTCGCTTAATAAAAGATCCATAGAGGATCTAAGTGTTCTTAGTTATAACAACTTGTATTTACTTTCCGCTATAGAATACGAGTTTTCAACGAAAATGTAGAGACTGCGGATGAAATCTATTAGTTTGCTTATGATTACATAGGCAACACTAACGATCCACGACGAAACGTGCTAAAGATCCGAAAACTGAAAACGAAGGTCCGAGAGTTTTCAACAACAAAAACGTAATTAAAGAATTAGGGACTAATTTCGTGATACCCCACAAATCACAGGGACCTTTCGTTTAAGGGTGTTTATGTCATTTCCTACTAGTTTAACTGTCAAACTAAAGGAAATATTGGCAAGAGACCAAACCCGATACGGGTCACAACCATAAGGAGAGGATTCGTTAAAAAAAGATTTGGAACTATTTCCGTTAAACCCAACAGACCACATGAACCATTTATGAAATTAACTTTATAACGAGTAAAAAACCCGCCGCCGCGCTGCGGCGGGGTTTTTTCAAAATTTTAATCTCGCATTTTCTTTTCTTTTTTTTCTTTTTTGCAAGGTATGAAACATAGCCCGGTGGGTTCGGATCAGAACTTTTCTTGAAGCCCATTTGCGATAAACCTTCACATGCAATTCCTTCCGAGATCCCGTGGTTGGACATTTGTTATGTCAAGAACTCCGTTCGCGTTCTGACAACCTTTACTTCATCGTTAGCATCGCCGCCGATACCAACTTGTATAATCGCGGTTTCGATCGCTCCCTTTTTCCTCGGTGTTCATGATATCGGTGCCGCCGAGTTTGGGAACCGATCGCTTCCTTTTTCTTTCATGTCGAATCGTAACGGTTTTTACCGAGCGGTGCGATTAGGAACGCCGATACCGCTGTTTTAGCCTGCCGCCAGAGATTTGTGTATGTCTTAACCTCTTCTGCACTCATGTCTGATCGCTGACATTTTTCTTTATCCTCCTTAGTTCTGCAGAGAATTGGAATGCTTGTATGTAAACGTTTAATATCGTAGCGCAATCATATGTAGGTATCCTCAAATGCCCCATAGAAAGCACGCATTAGGGTATGCTACAGAACCTATGATTAACATACATGCACCTGTTCCTTTCTATAACTTAACCAAAAAGCTCGTAAAATTTACGATGTGATTACATTACCACGGCAACCATTCGCTTGTATGCATCAGTCAGGTGACAAAACGACCACAAGAATGAATACGATTAACTGGTCGAAGTATGTACATTAGAGGAGGCTTGTTAAAAAGTTGCAATGTGATTGCATACCTAGGAAAAGAACATTACATAAGGCCAAAACAAATGTACAAAATATTAGACGATGCCAACAAAGATTATGCAAGACCGATAACGCTATTTCTAGTACGCTAAAACAACCTATGCACTAATTTATAATTGTGTTAAGGCAAAGAATTTTTTTATCTTTCTTAGGAAATAATTGTAAACTATATTTTTTGTAGTATTTGGCGGTTGTTGCGGCTGCGGATCTATAACGATCTTCAGCCCCTTTGGCGATGTAGCCCTTGACATTGCGACATAAAGTTGCCCGTGCCCAAATATAGGTTCCGAAGAATAAACACCATTCTTGGCCAGCGATTGACCTTGGATTTTGTTAATCGTCATGGCGTAGCACAACTTAATTGGAAACTGCTTGCGCTTGAAGACGAAAGGCATTTTATCTTCTTTCATAATCAGGAGTATGCGTGGGAGAAACACCTTTTGACCGATACGTGTGCCGGTAATTATCTTTGCTTCGATCACTTTCGATAAAAGTTGGCTGACTACCATGCGTGTACAGTTGCACATGCCACTAGTAAGACTTAAATTTCTGATTAACATTCTTGGGACGCCTATCTTGACTTCTAGTGAGTGCGAAGGAAATCCTGGGAAATCCATGGAGTTCAAATATTCCACTGGATATAGGAGTTCTGAGGCGCCACCATCATTTCCTAAAGGCATCACCTCGTCTACACTGATGTAAAACTCAGAGCGCACGCGTAAGCAATGCAAAATCTTCTTGTTTATTGCATATGCAGTTTCATTCTTTGGGCATACTATCGCTTTATCCTCGAAACGCTGTGACCGGTGTTTGCAAATAATCACTATCGTGATATGAATTCTATAAGTCGCTCAACTCCGTCATCGTCATGTTGAAAACAAAGAACATCCGTATGCGTGCTCAAGAGTTATTCTCGAATCTCCATGATCGCTATGCCAATGTTCCCATCTCCAATATCTAAAAGCTATTGAGAAAACGCGTTGCATTCCCTTTTTTCATCATTTGTCATTCCTGGTCTTTGCAACCTCATATTCTTGAGCAAGAAGTATACTTGAAAACTCTCCCACAACCTGGACTCTGCTATTGATGCTGAAATAATAGCATCCCTTGAAGTGCCCCCGGGTGTTTGCAGTTTCATTCTTTGGGCATACTATTGCTTTATCCTGAAACGTTGTGACCCCAGGTGTTTGCAGCGAATCACTATCGTATATGAATTCTATAAGCTGTTCAACTCCGTCATCGCCATGTTGAAAACAGTGAACATCCGGTATGCGTACCCAAGAGGTATTCTTTGGATCTCCATGATCGTCTATGCCAATGTTCCCATCTCCAATATCTAAAAGCCATTGAGAAAATGCGCTGCATTCCCTTTTTTCATCATCTATCATTCCCGGTCTTTGCAACCTCATATTCTCGAGCAAGAAGTATATTGAAAACTCTCCCACAACCTCGACTCGCTATTGATGTCAAATAATAGCATCCCTTGAAGCGCCTTTTTTACCGGCAACGCTCGCTAAAATCGCCGCCTAACATTATCGACTTGCCGCCAAAAGCCAAATTAGGCGTGCAAGAACGTCGCAAGAAAGTTTTTCTAACGCTCAAAACACCTTTTTCATTCATCGGCGCTTCATCCCATATAACTAATTTCGTATGTATCAACTGACTCACTTTGATTGTGTGTTTTTTTATTGTGCGCATGCACTCATCGGTGAGGTTGATTGGAATTTTAAATCTTGAATGCGCAGTTCTACCCGAAGGCAACAACAATGACGCAACGCCAGATGAACCCACTGCCAACACTATTCTTCCCTCGGCTCTAAGTGTCATGATAATAACTTTCCATAAAAACGTTTTGCATGTACCTCCATGTCTGTACACGAACATTAGTTCTTGCTAGTGGTTACGGACAACATCTATCACTGTGTCAAATACTTTGCGCTGTTCTCGATTGAGTTGAGGGATCAACCTCCGGCTTTCCGCTGCCATCTCAGGCCTGTTATAACATGTCTCTTCCATGACTGCTCATAAACAAACCTAGCAGATCCGGGCGGTCCGCAACCCAAAACTCAAGCGATTTTCCATGAATTGCCAAAAGAGCATGAAGTTCATATAAAACCCCACCTTCCAAATTTATCGGTCATTAACAAACAAAGGTCGAAGGTGCAACACTTCGTATAATATGTGGGACATCATCGACATTTGTCTCCAAAACATTTTCCAAAGATTTCTAGGGTTCGTGATATCTCAGAACAATAATATCTATGCAAATAACGCACACAACTGGCAAAGATTAGCGGTTGCACAACTTTCTGCATAGCAGAACCCACTCCTGGTCGTTTTGCAGCAAACCCATAGCCTCACAAGCGAGTCTACTTGTGGTGTATGTAATTCCATCAACAGTACGAATGTATGCAAACGATCTACATCCTTTCTGATGACTTAGCAACATACGCTGATAAAACAGATCCCCTGCAGTTGGGTGCACGTAACTCAATCGGCCAATGGCTGGTTTATTCAAGGTACGTCTTGGATTCCATGTTCTGTCTGCTTTACACCAAACAAACTCTGATGGAAATTGCAAGTATGTAAGATGTCTGCCTGAAGGCATAGAATCATTATAAGCCAACCACTCAGTAAGAGTTGTTTTACGCGAAATCGGGTTATCAAGCACTGATTGCACCGTCTGCCTAGCGCGAAAAGACACGTGATGCATGTTCTCTAGATTAACAGCTAAAATTTGAACAACTGGTTGTCGGGCATGAATGTCAAAACCAAAATTCTCCAAAGAAGCCTCGTGTGGACCAATAAAGCGCGCATCAACAAAAATTTTATTTCGCCTACTTGCACGCTTGCGGTGTTACCCGATGTTGAAGCATTAGTAACTCCTTGTGGTGGCTCACCAATCGCCTACTAACACGAGTTATAATCCCGTCATCCCTTCCGTATATACTTGAATAGGTACTTTATCAACATCGTCCAACCACAATACTCTACATTTATGTGTGCATAGAAAGCCATACACAATTGACGATCGTAAGGAACAACATATGCATTGTCTAACCTAACCCCATTCCCGGTTGCATCAAGTCAGATATCTCGGTAGAATGCACATAGCCACCTTATCTATGTATGTTTCGTCGCAGATTTTTTGGGAAACACTTACATTCCGTCATGTTTTGCATACAAACAAAGATTCGAAAAGCAATTCCGCATGGCCCGTGAATCATGAACTCCGACACGAACCTAAACCCTCCCGATCAACGTCTTTGGTAGGCGCCCGCACTTACGCACTCGCCCACATCTTGCGGTTCGAAGGTCTCGCGCGCCTTAACGCCCACAACAGGATATGGCAGTGCGGTAATCCCCTTTTCTGGAACTCAACGGTATACAACACTGAAATGAGAGTAAGACAACAAAAGTTAACAAACAAATGATCAACAAAATGGCAAAACAGCAGATAAATGAGTTGCCGAAAGTAGTAAACCTGCATTTAAAGCTCCAAAAGGCCGTGAATCAAGTAGGTATTTTATTAGCAAATGTATTTTACGCTCAAAGACGCGGTCAATTACATCAGGCCTATCTGCTGCAGTCAGATGTGGATACGCCATCATGCAGTCCTCTATTTTCGGCCACTTTGGATTGCATGTGAAAGTAACGAAAAAGGATGGATTGCCATAAACCCTATGATTGTACAATAATTCGTACGACCAGGCCTTCGATGGTGATCGAAGGGTATGAGGGGTGATATGCTTGCGCCAAACTTATAGTCAATCTGCAATAAGAAATAGTAGACACTTCGTTAAGTGATTGCGCAGGGGTTAGGCCCTGCGAACCACCTCCGGCGTGTGAATAAGTATATGATATGAGTTGTGGATAATATGATGTATGTGAAATATTGTGTTGAGTGAACATACCATTGAAATGACTCGTCCAACCTATTTATAGGTGATGAAAATAGCTTGGAGAGTGTTAGACACGCTAGAGATCATGGGGCGCCCCGATTTATGGTAACCGCTAGGCTTCATCCCCGCTATCTCGGACTTGGCGGGAAGCAAAGGACATAGTGGAACGTGGGGAAGACCAAGTCAAGGTTCTTATTTGTCTTGGCATCTTCAAGGAAGACACCGGCGGCATAGGCCTTCTACCATGGATTCCAACCGGTAACCATGTCAATGATGAATGGTTTTACGCCACCAATGACTTATGAAGAAAGACTTGGGTCTTCGAATGCGCTTCGATCGAGGCCGAAGGGGGTCCTTCGACCGATCGGAGGGTACGCCAAGAAGCCCCCAATGAAAGTGATATGTACGAACAAGAAATATTGCTTACGACTCATAAATAAAAATGAAACCTCCCCTTCGTCACAAAAAACGAACGAAGATGAAAAGTCTTGTAATTATTGACCGTATTAAATGAAAGATTAATCCTAACTACCCCTCTTTCCTCGGTAAAAGTAAACATCCTTTCAAAATTTAAAAATGGTTTGAAATCCGGTAGGAAAGGGATAAGTTCGGACACGTGTAGGGCTGAGATTCAACGTTTGCAGGGTATATAAAATGTAAAAAACAGTAAAACCCTAACAAAGTTTATCTCTCGCCCAAGTTTTTCACATACTAAAACCTCTTCCGATCAAGCCTTCGATCAAACAAGGTAAAGCGCTCATCTTCTCTGTATTTCAAATACATTGTTGTGTTCTTTAGAAGGTATCATATCTACCAATAAAAATTTGTGATAAAACAACAAGGTCAAGACACTAACTGTGGAGGAGCTTAAAGCTGCCTCATCGATTATCCCATTCCAAAGGAACATAAAATAATGCTACCGAGTAAAAATCAAGGGATATTTGATGCCCCGAAAATTATGTAGGCCTCAGATACCCATGCTTTCACCACTTCCAACCTTAGGATACCTTTGCATCCTTTGATCTTAGAATTCCTCCAGATATGAAGTACACATTTCTAGGTTCAACCCTTTTGGCCTAGCCAAGCTTACAACATACATTGTTATGTGCAAAGCCTATGGGTTTGAACCATCCTTGACTGTGCTTAGGGGTTTTTTTGAATCTATACCCGGGAGGAGATTGGTTGATGATAAGGTTTTAAAAGGTACCATTTTGAGGGGTCGTTTAAGTCCTTATTTGATCACTTTTGTATCCGTTATTGCTTAATATCGTTCCTTTTCACTTTTTAGGTCTCGTGAAGGCAAAATGCTGGAATGGCACTTATTTGGACGAAAAGGCGCGAATATATGAAGAAAATGGCCAAAGTCAAAATCGAGACACTCACATTCTGTGAAATTAGAAGGCGACGGCGTCAGTACTAATGGCGACGCCGTCCCAAGATTTTTGTGACGATACAGACTCAAAACTCAGATTTTCAAGTGACGACGCCTAGTTGTGAAAGAGTAGGCCGTCGCTACTCGCACGGCCTAGATGCAATCCGCACGACGCCGGTCAAGAGACGGCCACGGACATAAGGTGACGCCGCCGCAAGGTTAACGTGGCCAAGACGAAACCCTAATGACGGCGACACGGCGGCCACTAAACATAAGGTGACGCCGTCGCATATGTAATCTTATATATAGAATCCGAATTTTTCGGTCTTTGTGTGGAGAGTCTTTGGAGTAAAACCTAAACCGAACCTAAGGTGTCTTGTATAGTATTTTAGGGTTTTAAACCCTATCTTACATCAAGATAAGTCTTTACTTCATTAATTCAATTATGTCTTTGATTATTTGTGTATGCTTGCATGTTCTCCATGTCCCTAATTTATTTGTGTGTTTGCTTAGGAAGTATGAAACTTAATTATTGAATATTGATTGGTTGTTTCTTATCTTAGTTGATTAATGATCTAGTAATGCGATAGGTCATTCGTTGTGTACTTAATGCTTGATTCATCTTTGTGAACCTTAGAATATAATTACCGAGTAGTTGTAGGCTAAACCATCCAAAGAGCGCCTTAGAGTAGGAGTTTATCATCCCTAGCGGGTTTGTAGACAAGACCTTTGGTAAGTTCAAAGAGTTAGGAGAAACGACACCCTACAACTTTAGACACACAACGCAACTAGGAATAAGGACGTGACAACTCAACCATCAATAGGAGATAATTAAGGAGTAGTACAACCTAAGTAAACACATCTTTAAACTATCATACGAGCACACATTAATTAGACATAGACTCCCACAACCTTAGTTTAGATAATTAGATAATAGTAGAGTAATCGGTAGAAATACCAAACCCCCAAATCCAATACCCGAGATTCGTACTTTCCATTTCATAAAATATAAAAGATAAAAATAATCTTCCTCAACCTTAACCTTAGCGTAGTAACTCCTTACTAGCATTCCTATTCCCAGAGAATGATATCAATACCCGTGGCTTACCCTAATTACTACACTACAACGATTAGGTTCATCGCCTAGGGTGTTATAAAACTTGCTCAAGAAAAGGAAGTTTCCTTGACCCCAACGACGCGTGTAGCGTTATCGAGTTGACCTTGGCCAAGAGGGTGAAAGGATGTGCCCATTTTGATAGATAGACCTTTACGAACATAAGGAACCGGAAAAGCAAGTTCTTTTATATCCAAACTACCATTATCCTCCCGCATACTCTGCATTTTAAACCCGCACTTTCAATATGATGAGAAAAGGTTCACCGATCCATTACCTTATACCGTGAGAAGAAACCCATTGTATCATTTTGGCTCGTCATCCACCGACCGCGGACCTTCCCCGAGCCAATCCTGCTCATGGTCGGCATTGCCGAAAGATGGAGGGTCTCCGTTAGTACCGAGATAATTTGTGATGGAGAAAGTATGTACTTTTTAAATTAACATAAGAAACTAAAACTTATTTCTCCGATATTTATCTTATTTGCTTCTTTGTGCGTAGATGTCGCTCGTGTTCTTTGTTGTGGCCGAGGTGCAAAGGAGGTAAGCTTTCTTCCAAAGAATCCCCAAGAGACAAGCTATGGCGTGGCTCCCATCGGTGTCCATAAACAAAGATGAGGTGGAAGCCCACCGTCGAGCTCAGATCTTCTCGCCTCCATCAAAGGAACCCATAGATGTAGAAGATCCGCTAGTGGAGAACATTGCCGACTCGACGAACCGGCCTCCGAAGGATAGGCGGCCATCGTGGATCCTCCGACATAGGTGAGAGGTCCGGCAGAAAGGTGGCGATGCTAAAGTCGTGAAGTCTCGCTTTGAAAAGGAAGCTCATCCTACCTACTCCTCCCTCTCGAACTACCCGACAAAGAGTGCCTGTAAGGTCAGGAATTTCCACCATCGAAGGGCCCAAAGAATGATGATATCCATGGTAATTTTCTTTCTCGCGAAACAAAATTAGGTACCAACAATAATATATTAATGAATGTACATATGTTGCGTGACTTCACGACACGAAGGAAATTCCTTCTCCCTAGCTTGTCACTCAACTCGCGAGCTATGTGATCCCACCCAAGTGGAAGGGGTGATGGATAACATGTCCATAGAGAGGCTCTGCAACCTTCATGATAAAAGCTATGTCCGCCAGTGCATGCTTGACAACCAACTCAATGCTAGGACAAGGAATTGCTCCGTCTTTGTCACCAAAGCTCGAGAAGAAATGGATGTTATCTTTGAGGAGGGAGAAGGCTAGGGATCAAGTATGCGGACTGGAGAAGAAGTGTGAGGAAGCATTGAGGATTTTGATAAGAACCCTTGGTGCAAGATCTCGAGTGAGAATGAAAAGCTCAAAGGTTAGTTGGCAACGAGCGAGGTCGAATGCAAGAGTTAACCGTCAAGGCTCAATGGTCGTTGGCTATAAGGAGCATATATCCGTTCTTTCATCCAAGTGTGGAGGCCTCGAACAAGAGAGGGCAAAGTTGCCGGACCAAGAGATCAAGCTCCGAGAAAGGTGAATGGATTGAACCTTCGTCTCAAGATGTCAAGAAGGACAGAGGGACACGATAACCAAGGCGATCCCTATGTTGCTATGGAACTTTACCATAGCGATGATGTGGGGATTGCCATTGGGAATGTGGTGAATGCCGCCATTTTTCATGGCAAGTGTACCACTTTGGAGGAGGTAGCTAAGACGGGGAACCAGTGGTCTTGGAGAAAATTCCGCACTGCTGGGCAACTCATGAAAAGAATATGATGATGCGGTAATCAATTAACCGCTTTAGAGTTCCTTTTCCTTGCAGATGTGACGAAGGACCCAATGCCTCAATTGAGGACCCGCTAGCCAAGAAGCCAAGGATGCCCACCTCCATCTTCCTCCAAGAGGACTCCATCACCCTGTGTTCCATCCCGTGTTCAAATTGATCCCACTCATTCCAAGGTTTAATGAAGGCAACCATGTGGTTGTAATTTGATCCCTGTGGTATGTACCTGCTTAAAACAATTGTTCAGGTTCTTTCTAGGCTTTATGCCCGATGAAACAATTTACTTATTGCATGTGTGATGTAGGCTACTACCTAAGACAATAGTTTATTATGTTGGATTGTTAAGGTCATGTCTGCTTTAGACTAGTTAGACTAGTCATAAATCTACAATGAAGCCACTAGGCTCGAATTTTGCCATGTGTGATTCTTCTCTTTTATTTTTACTTACGTAAAAATATTTGTTACAACCTAAGGCGTATGGTAGATGCATAGCCTCATTGTGTGTAGTTACTTCACCAAGAATATTAGCAATCGTATAATTTAATCTGGATGCGGAGGGTCGCACCCACTGCCTTGATCCTTTGGGCGTGAAGGCTTGAAATACCTTAAGGCCATATAGGAAAGTTAATGAAGTTGAGATGGATGTTATGCATGTGAGCAAGACATGTTGTTTAGTCTTTGTACATCCCTTCAAATTGAAACTTATAAAGCGACTTGGTGGGCAAATCTTTGTTGTATTGAACGAAACAAGAGATTTGATGGAAATGTGTTATTATCATTAAGTGGGTAGGGAGGATTACATCATTTTAAGAAATGAATACTAGACACCTACCATTAATGCTTCTTTCCCTAAGTGAGAAGAATACAAATACATTGATTGAAAGCAAATAAAATGTGTCCTTAGACATTGTAAGTTTCATACGAGAACTTAAGAAGAGTAGTGCCATTCCGTGTTCTATCAATAGCTCCTTCCAAGGTTTCCACTTGTAGGTCTGCTGCATATGCTTCCTTAATAACGCAGGTCCTTCCCATGTAGGTCCTAGTTTACCCCGGTACTCGCCTTTACTTGCACTATTGAGTCGGAGGACATATTCCCTGGTTTGAAGGTCGAAGGCCGGACCCGCTTGTTATAGTACCTTTCAATCTTTTGCTTGTGGATAGCCTCTACGATCGAGGCTATTTCCTTCGCTCTTCAAGTAGGTCCAAGTTACTACCGAGTCTTTCTTCGCTATCGGCCGCTCAAGTTCATGACCCTTCTGCTTCGACACTTACTCCGGGGGATGACAGCCCGCGCCATATGTCAAGTCGAAGGTGTTTCTCCGTGACTTGACTTCGTATGCTCTATGTGCCCAAAGTACTGAGGTAGTTCATCTACCCAACCGTGATGACCGATCCCACCTTCGCTCTATTCCTTGTATGATGTCTCTATTGGTAACTTCTACTTGACCGCTACCTTGAGGATGGTAAATGTATGAAAGATTGTTTGATATTCGCACCTCGCAAAACCCCGGAATACCCTTTCTAAAACCGCTTCCCATTATCTCAAATGATGATGCGAGGTACTCGAACCGACGATAATATGTTCCCACACAAATTTTTCCATGTGTCTTCCGTGATGGATGCCAAAGGCTTTGCTTCCACCCATTTAGTGAAGTAATCGATGGCTACGACCAAGAACTTTACTCCTCCCGAGCAACCGGCAGGACCTACAATATCTATCCCCATTTGTCAAGGGCCATGCGGACGTTACGAAGTCATATCTTGCTTTGGTAGCCTTGGGACTCTTGAGTGGACTTGACAGCTTCACACTTCAATGATGTCGACAACGCCCCGCATCAAGGCCGAATATCCGACCCTCATGACTTTGGAGACAACGGAACGGGTCCCGCGAAGTCCGCAGGATCCTTCATGCACTTCTTGGATGATGTTGGCGGCTTGCCTTGGTCCTACACAACGGAGCCAAGGGACAAAAAGACCGTCAGATAAGTAATTTCCATGATTCTGCATCGTGGTGCTTGATGTGCACCTTCGAGCCAACTTCGATCCTCCCAAAGATACCACTTATTAGATATTCTCTAATTGAGTCATCCATTCGAGTCTTCCTCCAAGATACGCCGACACCTCCTTTCTGGACGATGGACCTATCTCGCCAATACTTCACCAAAACTTCCTTAGTTAGATGAGCAAATGCCATTGATGCCGCTTGCTAAGTGCATCCGCCTTCTTGTTTTGGTTTCTCCGAACATGCTCTATGTTGTAGGATGCGAACCCTTCGAGCATTTCTTTGGCCTTATCCAGTATTGCTTGATCACGTGTTGTCTTGCCTCGTAGGAGCCTTTTATCCGTTGGCACGCTGTGAGTCAACAAAATAGCCAAGTTTTACACTTCCATATCTTTGGCCAATCGGAGACATGCTAACAAGGCTTCAGACCGCTTCATTGTTCGTAGCATCGAATTCAAACGGAGTGCATAAGTGTACTCCTTCCTTTGGGATCAACGAGCATGAGACTGCGCTGTAACCATCTGAGCCGGAGGTCTGCTAGTATAAAGTTTCCACCCTTCGATTGCCTTATCGCTTCTTTTCAACAACCTTTGTGTCATGTTTCGTTCGAGGGTGTTTCGCTAAAAGTCCGCCAATATTTGCCCTTTGACCGAAGTTACGCCTTGTATTCAATATCATGTTCTCCTAGCTCGATAGCCCATTTAGCTATCCTTCCGTTTCTCCGGCTTTGAAAGTATCCGCTAATTGGCTTGTCGATAAATACGGTTATGGGGTGAGCTTGGAAGTACCTTCAAGGCGCCTCGCAAGATGAACCAAGGCCAAAATTAGCTTCTCCAATGCCGGATAATTTAGCTCACCCTCAGAGAACCCTCGCTAACTAAGTAGATAGGATTTGCTTTTCTCCTTTCTCGCTAATAACACAATGACAAGCTTTCAAGGAGGCCGCAATATACATGAACAACACTTCGCTTTGATCGGGGCCGTAAGTGTAGGTAGAATAGCCATGAACTCCTTGAGCTTTTGGAAAGCCGCTCGCATCTATGCTCCACCGAACGCCTTTTTGTCCGTGCATCCTTTGAGTGTTTTGAAGAACGGCAAAGATCCGTCTGCACTTCTTCGATAAGAACCGCCGAGGGTCGCTAGCTTTCCGTTAAGACTTTGCACTTCCTTTAGGGACTTAGGAGGCCGCAAACCGTGATGGCTTTGACTTTCAAGGATTGGCCTTAATACCTTGCTTGGTGATCGATGCCCCAAAATTGTCCTTCTTCCACACCAAAGGAACACTTCTTGGGATTTAATTTCATATTGATGGCGCGAAGTCGGGTCGGTTTCCTTAATGTCTGAGAGCATATCCTTTTCCGATCTACTCTTGATGACCATATCATCTACATAGGCCTCGCATTCCTACCTATCTCGCTTGTGAAGGCTTTGTCCACTAATCGCTGGTAGGTGGCACCTGATTTTCAAAGCAAAAGGCATCTTTTGTAACAATAAACGCCTTTTCCCGTAAAAAGGTTGTCTTCTTCGCCTTCTTCCGCCATTTGTATCCGATGGTAACCTTTATAAGCGCCTAGAAACACTTTAGCCGAAACCCCGACAAGGATTCCACCTTCCAATCAATCTACAGCGGGGTAGCAGCCCTTCGGACGAGCTTTGTTAATATCTCGTGAAGTTCACGCACATTCTCCATCCTCCGTCATGCTTCTTGACCATCACCGGATCGCCACCCAAGTTTGATACTTCACCTCTCCGAGTATGCCTCATCGCTACGAGCTCGTCCACTTCTTTGCATGCGTGACATTTCTTTCGAGAGCCAAGCTTTGATGCTTTTGTTTGATGGGTTCAATATGTTTGAACTCATTGAGCTTGTGTTCGATGCGAAGGATTTCCGCCTATGGTGAGAGTTCTGGGACCCCGTCATGTCGAATAGGTCCATGCGAAGACATCTGCGTAGCACAAGCACCTTTTCCAATTCGCTTTAAAGGAGGTCGGGTCGCTTCCGATTACCACCGTCTCGATCGGGTAGATATCATTTACCACGATGCGTTCTTCAACACAAGACAACCGAGAACATCCTTCAAGGCTCCTCCAAACCTGTTTGATCCTTTTGCTTATCGCTTTAGACTCCTTCACCTTATAGCCGGAGAAAACCGCTCCAATGCCGAAGGTGTTTGAATTTGATCGCGGCATGTATGGTTGAGACAACGATGCCCATCTTCTCAGATTGCCGCTCTCCCTATCAATAGGTTGTAGGAGATTCGACCTCACGATCGTGAAAACCGTAGTTTCGCTCTTTTTAGCCTACCTTCTCCGATCGTAACCTCTAGAGGACTTCTCCCAAGGGCCATGAGTGTTCCCATGAGAACCCTACTAAGGGTACCTTCGAATCTACTCTCTTGACCTTATCAAGGTTCGAGCTTTAGAAAACATCATTCGAGATAACTTCGCAGAGCCACCAAGTCAAGGTAGGCTCGCTTACTTCTCTGTTGGAGATCAAGACTTTGATGACCACGGGTCATTTGAAAGAACTTTCCTCGTGATTGAAGGAAAAGTGACATCTCCTACTCCGCACAAGGATTCCTCTGCTTTTCCTCTTTGAACTAGAATCCTCTTGTATACCATGAGGATGGGTGCTTGACAGTGTGGTATCTTTCCCCAAATGTATGTCGGGGCTTTGTCTTTACCTCTTTTATACCCTTCACCAAATGTCCCAATTGGCCGGACTTTATGGCCTCTTCTATTTGCTTCTTGAGTTCTCTCGCAGCTTGTTGGTGTCGTGTCCGTAGTCGCCATGGAAGTAGCAAAATTTGGAAGTATCTCTGGCCTTCCTTTGTTTGCCAAGCGGGAGGAGGATCAAAGGCCTTCGCAGCCTTTTCCGTAGCAAGTATCTCCTTGAGATTTGGACAGATTAGCCAAGAGCCCATGGTTGATGTTTTGTGGTATGGTGTGAACCTATCCTTATTTTTGTGTTTGTTCCTGGACCCTTCCCACGAAGAATGCTTCGAGCTTTCTTGTGGCTTTTTTATTTTCGATCGAGCCCGCTGGTAGATACTTCCTTTGCTTCGATCCGGTGTAAGCCTTCTCCACTAAACCCTTGTAGGTTGCGGGAGATCGGGAGAGGAATTCAACCAGATTGCTTCAGAGACCGTGCACGAAACTTGAGATGCGTTGGTCCTCGCAAGCCCATTATTTGTAAAGTGTCGTCGGTGTATCCGTAATGAAAGCCCCGGTGCTCTCATTCTCCTCTCTTGATGTTGTGCATCGTTAGGTGCGTTCTTGTAAACTTTTTCTCATATGAAATGTGATCCAACTTGGCCTCGAGATCATCCAAATTCACAATGCTACTGGTTTTGCCTGCTCCACTATATACGAGCGGAGTCTCGTAGGGTGTATGTAAACATGTGACAAGCAATAGGCATAACCCACTGCATTCGATAGCCCTTCGAATAAGTGCAAAAGTTATCCTGATCCTTTTTCCATCGAGGTACCAATATGCGCGGGCATTTTCAACCCGTCGTGTAGAGGGTAGTCTTCATCCATCTTACGAAGGGTGTTGTGGAGCCCATGGGCTCCGAATAAAGGCGCTTATAAGGTGGCATGTAGGTAGGGGCAGCATTGTACGGGTTATGATTTGGAGGTAGTCCAACAGGGTTTTGCTTAACATATCGAGGTAAGCGGTAGGTATATAAGGTGGGCGACTTCCTACTGTGGTACTAAGGATATACCATAGGTTGCCCGTAGGGCATACTTCCATATGGTTGAGTGAACCGGGTTACTAGCCCGCCCATTAGGTGGGGGATAAACCCCTGAGGGTAAGATCGAGCCCGAAAAGGAGGGTACATACCATGAGGAGGAATATTTCCTCCCCATTCATTTGAGGTGGATTGCCTTCACGGGATGCGTGAGAAGGCAGCGCAGGGAACTCGCCCAGCTTCTTCCCGCATGAGCCGCCAAAGTGGTGGCAAATTAACCTCCGTAGCCTCCCTTCTGACTCCTTCCATTGGAGCCTTCTATCGTGCCTTCCCGCCTAGTCCTGAGCCCTCTCCTAACGCCTTCAAAACCAATGCACCTTCCACTAGGCCTTGAACGCTTTGAGACCCTATCCTTAACACCGAGCGAGTAGCCCTGTGAGCCAAGGGCCTAGTCTCCATTTCCAACTCTTCGCCATACTCATCGCTGAGTATTCTAACTCCCCACGATCTCCACATTCCGAGCTTGCCTCCTTCGAGCTCTTAGTAAAGATTCTAATGCTTCGATGTTAGCTTCGACAAACGCGGACTAATTACCTGCCTGTGGTTAGCCGAGATTGAAGCATGGTTGTTGGGGTTATTTCGGGTGAGATCGTGTGGTAAAAGTGGATGCGGTTATATTGGGAAGGTTGTTAGATCGCTGATCGATTGGTGCCAAGGTCGAGAAACCCGTAGGGGTGTATCTTCTTCCTCGAGTCATGCCGTAAAACTAGTGAGAGTGATCGACCGGGTGTAAGTTTGGAATAACGAGACCAATAGTAGCGGGTCCCACGGATGGCGCCACCGATTGTACAATAATTAGACGACTGTGCCTTCGATGGTGATCAAGGGTATGAGGGTGATATGCTTGCGCCAAACTTATATTCAATACGCAATAAGAAATAGTAGACACTTCGTTATGATCACAGGGTTAGGCCTCGCGAACCACCTCCTGCGTGTGAATAAGTATATGATATGAGTTGTGGATAATATGATGTATGTGAAATACGTGTTGAGTGAACATACCATTGAAATGACTCGTCCAACCTATTTATAGGTGATGAAAATAGCTTGGAGAGTGTAGCACACGCTAGAGATCATGGGCGCGCCCGATTTATGGTAACCGCTAGGCTTCATCCCCACTATCTCGGAGTTG